>JAGPOW010001296.1:87072332-87082413 GCA_030014935.1 Caiman crocodilus
CCCGGTGCTCTTTCCTGCCAAGGCAGGGGGTCGGACTAGATGATCTGCCCAGGTCCCTTCCGACTCTAGACACTATGATACTATGATACTATGATATTCGGCAATATGAATCTGATCTGACCTAAGTATTACAATTCTTAGGTCTTATACTCAGTTCTCCCTATAGAGAAATGATGAAAAAGGGACATGTGAAAGATGTTAGTCAAATCACTGTTGGAAATTGCTTGAATTCTCCAGTGATGGGCTTGATACAAAAACCTACAGAGAACAGAACAAATTTGGCAATGAGTTTTGTGTGGACTGATCCTCGTACCTACATCTTGGTTCTATTGAAGTCAGTAAGGTCCATCCATACATAGTTCATTACAATATTGGGGACTTAGTGTTCCCATTGTTTTCTCTTCTTATAAAGAATGGCAGACCAAATTCTCTTTAAAACCAGATCAAGTATAATATTTAAGAGTATATACAACATTGGCTTTTTAACATAATTCCCTAGATATTTTAACTTTGTGATTGATTTTTATTAAATTTTAGTGTTTCTGTCAGTGAAGCAGTTAGGCATTTAGTAATAGAAAATTGCTTCTTAAACCCAACCATATCTAGGAAACAGCTACATCCAGTAACTTTAAGAGCTCCTATTCTCTTGTCAGAAATTGTACCAGACTGAAAATTTTAAAAAACCCACAACACTTTTTCACCAATCACAAATAATTTCTAGAAGTACATCTAATTATTTTGGAACTTTCTGTATTAAAATTCAAGCTAATAAATGAAAATATAGGGGACTGTAATTTTTTTTTCATGTTGTCACTCCTGTATTTTTCCTAGTGCTATTATTAGTTGTGCACCTCTCAATTGTGCAGGTCTGTAGAAAATGTATTTCTAAAAGACTGAGAATAGAGGTCATTACCTGCCATCAGGATCTTTTGTCTTTTTAAATGTGTTTTAGTGATAGGGAGAGTAGTAGAGCGTATTAGAAGAAATTAAAATTACTATCTTAAAAAAGCCCTGCTCAGCCCCAGTATTTTCTTTCATTTCAGTCTTGTTTCCAATTGTGTTTAATTCTTCGAAGACATTAATTCTCACTCTTGCATGCAGTTTCCAGTTTGAGATGACAATTTCAGTCTCTTTTGCCCTCTGTTGAAGTGAATTGGTAATAACAATTGCCAATAATTTGTGAGCTACAATATGTAAAAGAGGACATAAATAATTGATCTCAGATCAGTGGTGTGTGTAATTACTTCATGTGGGAAACCTCATGAGTATTGTACATTGGCTGCACTGCAGTATTCATTTACCTTCTTTCTCTATTTGCCCTCATTGCATGATATAGACGTGTTAATCATACGGCAAACTTTTCATTTTATATTTTAAAAGTGTTAATTCAAAGTTTTTAATGCTTCTTAAAGGTAATGGCCTATTTAAATTCTGGAATGCTGGACTTAAGGATTTAAATTATGTTATTATCCCAAGAAAAACATCTAAACTTAAATGGATCAATATATTCAAATTTCAGTAAACGAATAACGTTGTTTGATCAGGTTTACAACTATGATGAGACAATCTTCTCATTTACAGCATACTGTATTAGCTTTATTACTCTTTGATTCTACACATATAAAACAAGATTACTTACAGTCTCCATATATGCCTAAATGGGGCTAGCCAAAATGACCCTTGAAGGCTGACTGATTATTTAGGAGAGCGACTACTCTCCATTACACTTGTGTAACACTACTGAAATGCAGTAAAAAGCAGTTTGCATAACTGAAAATGCACTTTTACATAATGTCCTAGAATGACACAAAGGACAAAAGTCAGTGCTCCTCCCACCCACCCAACCACTTTGGTGGCTGGCTTCTCCCAGCCCTCGGGCCTGGTCCTCCTTGCACCCCTGCACCACCACATCGTGCTCAGGCCCACTCCTCCCCTTCTGTCACCGCCTCAGCAGGGAAGAGGGGAGCAGGCCCAGATCCCAAGCGGCATGAGGGAAGTGGGTAGCAGGCCTGGATGGGGGTGGGAAACAGGTTTTTAACCCTGCCCACTCCCCAAACCCCCCATTATTCTTGATGGGCAATTGGCTAATGCTTACATATACATATGCACAATTCCCTCCTCTTTACTTACAAGGGAATTGCTACATTTTAAGGCTAGCAGAGGACATTATGATATATTCGGACTTTCTGAATAACACAGATTACAAAATCTCTCTAATTCCTGCACCAAGTCCACAACTGTTTTAAGCATATGTTTTAGATTTAAAATCTGTGCATGATGAAGATTTCACCACAGCCCTAAACATATTGTTTCGGTTGTAGCAGCAATTATTCTTGCTGCTACAAATCTGCACCTAATTTCTCTTGCACACCATATTTACTCATATCCAAGATGAGATTTCCCCCCAGTCATCAGGGGGGAAAAAGGTTTGTCGTAATTTTGAGTACTGACCTGAGGCAGGCAACAGTCCCAGGCTTGGTGATGAAGCCAGATCTGAGCTGCCATCTGTCCCAGGCCAGGGTGGCTTATATGGTCAGGGAGGGGGCGTGTCATGTAGGAGTGATCAGTTAGGGGAGTCCCATGGTGTGTAGCTTGATGGATTGCACAGGGGAGACCATGCAGCCTGCCTCCCTACACTGGTCCTCCTACCCGCTGCTGCTTACCTTCACCTCCGGCTGCTGCCTCAGCCCATCCTGCCCTGACCCAAATGGGCCTGGAGCTGCTACTATTGCTTCTTCCTGGCCAATATGGGCTAGGACCAGGCCTGCTGCTGCTTACTGCCCTGGAGCCAGAGCTGCTACCCAGAAGGTAAGTGGCAGGGGGGAGCTGGGAATGGGGGACAGGGGAGAACATATAGCAGGGGTACAGGCATAGGCATAGAGGCAAGGAGTGGGGAAGGCAGGCAGCAGGACGTGTAAGCACCAAACAGGCACAGACAAGTGACAGGGGGTAGGTACCAGGGCAGGCAAGTGGCAGAAGGGCAGACACTGGGGAAGGCAGGCAGCAGGGGAGGCAGGTCATGGTGGGGTACATGGCAGGAGAGGGGCAAGTGGCAGAGGAAAGGCACAGGCACAAGGGGCTAAGAGGCAGGGGAGGAAAGAAGCAGGGGTCTGGCTCCGTGTTCTGTGGTACTGCTTGGGGTTGGGAGAGGATTTAAGATGATTCTCCAATAAGTGGATTCTATACATGGAAAATTATAAAAATTACATGATTTTCCATGTTTAAAATCTAAATCATCTTAATTTCAAAGTTGTCTTTGATTTGAGAAAATATGGGATTTAACTTCTTTTTCTTTCAAGCTATATTTCTTAGGACTTTTCCTGTTATATTAAAGAGTCGTCTACTGTCAGAAATCTCTTCCCTGCATCGGTATCTATAGGCTGTAGTTAGGTCACTTTTTGTAGATAACTAACATAATAATTGAAATATATCCAGGCAAAATGTCCTTCAGAAAGGAAATGTTTCAGATGTCCCTATGCCATCCTTGACAGCGAGAGTGGAGAGGTAATCAGGGTCTTTCAAATCCCCTGAACACCTCTTCTGCCCCTTGGAAGAAAAAGGGAGAAGGGATTGGGGTGGAGAGCCCAGCTTACGGCACCAGCCCCAGAGGAGGGAGGATGAGGGTAAACCTAGCTGCTCTAGCCCTGGCTCCAGCTCTAGCTCCAACCCCAGCCCCAGCCTGGCTTGTCTGTGTTGTGTGCTGGTCCTGTGCAGACATAGTCAAAAGTGAAATGCTCCACAATAGCCCTTCATTTAAAAAGGAGTTTTTTGGAGTGCTTCAGCCACTTTACAGCAGGTCCTTTGAAATATTTCAAAGACATTTGAAACATAATTGTTATATCTGTCTTTACCCTAGGAGAAGAATTGATCTATTTATTTACTTAAGGGAAAGAATCCTGGTTCCAAACGTAGAATCCTCAAATCCTTTTTGTCCTAGAGCTGATGCATATTGGGTCTATGTTAGGTTGACCATATGGAAATCCTGGAAATCTGAGACATCATCTGGGAAATCAAGGACATTGCCACTCCTTCCCCCTGTGCACTCACAAGTCAGCAGGGGTAAGGCTGCATGCTGGGTAGGCAGCAGTGCTTGCCCTCCTGCAATGTGTTCTGTGCCATTCCAAGTCCTGGCCAGGTTGCACACTCATTCCTGCATTTCCAGGATGCCCATTATAGTTCCCAAGAGCCAGCCAGGACCAACCCCTGAAATTCAGGACTGTCCTGGCTAAAATGGGACGTATGGTCACTGTAGTATAGACTTTAAAACTGGGCCTTTGGATATTGTATTCCCTAAATAAATGGTATTTGGTCTCTCAGAATCATAGAATCATAGAAAGTTAGAGTTGGAAGAAACCTTAGGAGGTCATCTAGTCTGACCCCCTGCTCAAAGCAGGACCATCCCCAATTAGATCATCTTAAAATCATCTGAGGGTGGAAATCCCACAACCTCTCTGCATAATCTGTTCCAGTGGTTCATCACCCTCCTCATGGGAAAGTTCTTCCTAATATGTAACTTAAACAACTCTTCCTGCAACTTGTGACCATTGCTCCTTGTTTTGTCATCCGCCGCAACTGAAAACAGACTAGCTCCATCCTGTTTGGAACCACCCTTCTGGTAGTTGAAAGCTTCTATTAAATTCCTTATTGGTCTTGTCTTCTTCACTAAATAAGACTAAATAAGCCCAGTTCCCTTAGCCTCTCCTCATTTTTGTTGTCCTCTGCTAGACTCTCCCCAATTTCTCTATATCTTTTCTGTAGTGGGAGACCCAAAACTGGACACACTACTCCAGATATGGCCTCACCAGTGCTGAATAGTGGGGAAGAATGGCTTTTCTCGATCTCATGGCAACACTCCTACTAATGTAGCCCAGTATACCATTAGCCTTCTTGGCAACAAGGCCACACTGTTGGTTCTTATTCACCTTATTGCCCAATGTAACCCCCCAGGTCCTTTTCTGCAGAGCTGCTGCTTATCCAGTTGGTCAACAGCCTGTACCAGTGCATGAGATTGTTCCACCTTAAGTGCAGGTTCTCCTTATCGAACATTGTGAGATTTCTTTTGGTCAAATCTTCCAATTTGTTGAGGTCTCTCTGAATTCTAGCCCTACCCTCCAGTGTATCTACTACTCCCCCCAGCTTGGTGTTATCTGCAAGCATCTTCTAGGTTGTTGATGAAGATATTGAGCAAAACCAGCCTCTTCTAATATTTTCAAATTAGGTATGAGACCCAGACTGGTTTTCAGGGGTGTGAAGATGGCTATGGGAGTTTCTCGCTTATCAAACCTGCTTAATCCAGGAAACTTGTGCTTGTCAGTGCAATGTGTGTAGCCAGAGAAGCTGCACGCTGATAAGGGTGCAGGGTATGGGGGTGCAGCTAAGGCAACTGGGGGTGTAGCCAGAGCCTTGTGCTCCTGTACAGTGGTTCATGGTCCATATGGAGACTATTGTCAAAAGAATGCATACATACTACTTCTAGTACTTGTTGGAGGCATTTGGTCTATTCACTAGACAAGATTATTTAAAAAACTGATATTGTACCCTTTCCCTCCTCCCTGCTGAGAGGCCATTGAAAGCTATGTAAACAAGAAGCAGAATGGGAGGAGAAAAGAATTTGAGAATTCACCCCACCACTAAGTGAAGAGTTAACTTCAAAATACTAATAAAACTTTAGGGCTAGCTTGATTCTGTCCTGTTGCTTTAAAGCTTAAAATATTTTGTCTGTAAATGTACCCTGTTATTTCTGAAACAGTGTTTTTATTATCTCAACACAAACTGAGCTGCAGTTCCTGACAGCCTTTTCACTGGTTCAGATCAGTCTATTATGTAGTCCTTGTTAAACATATTGTTACTAGAATTATTCTGCTAATAGCTGAATGTTTGAATTCTGGTCTTGTAACTGTCTGTCCAGTCACATTATTTCTTTGCAGACTTGAGTAAACCATATTTTACTATATGAGAGGAATCTTATGTTTGTACAAGATTTAAAGGTGTGTATGTGTGTGCACACATGTGCACATGAACTCACGAACTTATGTGAAAATATTTGCTAAGACAAAAGAAAAGTATTACTTTCTCTGTTCCTTCTGCCTTACAGTTCACCAGCATAGCATTAGATAAAGTGTATAAACAGCCTTGGGAACATGACTTCCCCTAACAGAATGCCCCTGTCAGGTTCCCTTGTTACTTGCTCTCTCTAGCCCTATGATGCCCTCTCTTCTATGTTTCCTTTTTGAGCCTACCTATGTTCAGTGTGATGAACAGTTTGAATCCCACTTCTAATGACAAAGATATATCCAATTATATTGCATATTGGGCACATCTACACATGCATTTACTCCAGTCTCAATTTACTGTTCGGTAAGCTACTGCATAGCAAGTGTTTTTGGGTAGGTGTCTACACATGCGAGGATTAGGGAGATTTGCTCTGTTCCCTGCAGCCCTGCAATGTACCCATGTGGCCACCAGGTGGGGCTCCAGGCCCTCCCTGGGTGCTAACCCAGAGGCTGGCAGGGAGCACCAGGTCTTGAGACAGCCGTTTCCTGGCCCTGGGGGGCTGCCTGCTGCTGTGGCATGGATAATGTCCCCATGCCCCAACAGCAGGGAGCTCCTAGCCCTGGATCCCCAGTCAGGGGCACAGAGCTTGGAAAGACCTGCAGGGGAAGGCCAGGTCCCAGCCCCCTGCCCTGATCTGCCAGTGGGGCAGCTAGCAGCTAGCTTGCCACCACCTCTCTGGGTAACCTGTTCAAGTGTCTTACTACCTTCCTACTCTTTGAGAAAAGTCTTCCTAATATCTAACTAAAACTGCCCTTGCTACAACTTGAGAGCATTGCTACTTGTTCTGTCATCTGCCAACACTGGCTCCATCCTCTTTTGAACCCCCCTTCAGATAGTTGAAGGCTGCTATTAAGTCCCCTCTCAGTCTCTTCTTTTGTAAACTAAATAAGCCCAGTTCCCTTAGTCTTTCCTCATAAGTCATGTCCCCCAGCTCCCTTACCATTGTTGTCACCCTTTTCTGGACTCTCCACATCCTTTCTGTAGTGAAGAGCCCAAAAGTGAACATAGTGCTCCAGATGTAGCCTTACCCATGCTGAATAGAAGGGAATAATCACTTCCCTTGACCTACTGGCAATGTGCTTACCAATGTACACAGTATGCCATTAGCCTTCTTGGCAACTTGCTGACTCAATTTAGTTTATTCACTGTCACTCCCAGGTCCTTTTTGCTCCTGGCCAAATATCTACATAAGCTCTATGGTGCTGTTACTAATTCCAAGTAAATTTGCTACTTGCATTTGCAGGTAGCAAATTTACTCATGATTAGGGAGATTTGCTGTGAAGTAAGCATGTGCAGATGTAGACCCTTGTGCTTACTCCACAGTAAATTACGCTAATTTGCCATTGAGCATGTTGTGTAGATGCACCCATTAGGTACCAACTTGGGTTTGTAAATTCTACTCCTGGAGCTGGTCACCTAACTTTTAGGCATGGGAACACCTATGATTACCACATATCTTATGTATCTGTCTGTTAATCTCTCTCAAAATAGGATGTAATTTAATAACATATACCTAACTTCAAACTACTAATCAGTTTTAAACTATCTCTTCTTTCCTACACACAATACCTTGAGGCTTGTATTTTCTACTGCAGCTAGTTGACACAAATTTTATGTTACTAGTTTCACAGGAATTATGTCATGTGCTGGAGCAATAGATGTAGGGAGGGACATGTACAAGATGATTGAGATAATATATATAATTTGACACTCTGCTCTGCATATGTTATTTGGTAATACTTTTAAGTCTGGGAATTTCGAATGTTCATTATTATGGGTTGTCATTTCAATATAATGTTAGTAGTACATCAAAGCAGAGCTTCTAAGACAGGAATGCCATGGGTTTCCTGTCTTGGGTGTGACTTTGTTATGGTTTGCTCCTTTGGCCATCTGCCAATAAATCACCTAGGAAACCCTGGGAAACTGGTTGCTATAGCCACTTATATGAGCATAAATTCCCTTCCATTGCATTGTGCATTTATGTGAGGGAAGTCATGGGAATATTGACTGGACACAGTCTGTGGAATTTGACTCTAAGACCTAAATCCAGCCCTTACTTACTTGGTAAAACCCCCTCAAGTTGCCTTGAGTAAAACTAGGGGCAGTGTGGCCTTTAATGAATGTGCTTGTAGCTGAACTTTGAAATTACACATTATTAAGAAGGCAAATCAAGAGGGATGCCAAAATAAGCCAAAAGGAAGGAAGAAAGTGGCTTTTTCTTTTCTGAGTTCAAATAGATAAAACTCCATGTGCAAGAATCTCCTTGAATTGTGGAGTGAATAGCACAAAACAACCTAGAACTAAATGCAAGCCATCCAGATGACTGAGGATAGTGATGACTTCCTCCAAGAAGTAATAGAGCTGCTGTTCAAAATGGCATGAAGACCAATTGGTTCACTCCTCTTGGGCACTTCACCCTCCATGTACATATTGTGGCCTGGAGGCTTATTAACATGGTGTGCTCAACCCTATCTTCACCTTAAAAATGCCCATTGTGGATGTAACAAATGTATGATATTCTTCTCTAGTCACTTAATTGAGGGTTGGGGGTTTCCTCTTCCCCCTAACAGCTGGTTTGTATATGAAGGATCTTTTGTCCATATTTCTTTTGACAGTGGGTTCATGAGCAGAGATAATAGCTTCGCCTTATGGCCACAATTTCCTGGAGGTTTCTGAGGACAGCTGAGTGGAAACTGCAGAGCCTTATAGGTTATTTCACATCAAAAGAGCTTTAAGCACATTGCATTCCTTGCAGGAGCAGAGAATGAATACCTATTGTTCCCTTACCCTACAATCTTAGATAAAGTAGTGCGGTCTGCTCTTCACTTTTTGAATACTGTTGCTAGCAGGTGTGCCAGAGCATGGCAGCTCAAGGCCTGTGATCCTGGCATTGGAAAGGCTCTTCCCTGAGCTATGTTCCATGCTCTGTATGCAATATGAAGATACTAGCATATGCCTGATGAGGAAGAAATAAGGGACTCCTTGAGGAATGGCCTTCTCTGAGACCAGTGTCTACCAGCACTCCAAGCCCAGAGAAACAAGCAGTGACTGGAAGGGGTGAATAGTTCTGGGGACCTGGTCTGGACAAGCAGTCATGGGAGAAGTTCAGACTGACCCAGGTGATCTTCCTTAAGATGTACACTGAGCTGGCACCATCTCTCCAGAACCAAGCTACCATTGCAAGGGTGCCCATGAGCAGGGAAATGGATGGTAGTTGCCATCTAGGGCTAGGGACAGAAGTTACACATAAACTCGTTTAAGTGATCAGAAACTGGTTTAAAGCTGTAACAGAACAGAAGCTCAATATACATGAACCAGTTTCACAGTGGCTGAACCTGGTTTAAGATGAACCTGGTTTAAGATAAACCTGGTTGAACATAGTATAGCAGGCTCACCTTTCAGAGCTTGGGTTGAGCCCCAGGCTTGAGATCCCGCTGTTTTGATTGGTGGAGCCCATCCGCCAACCAGGAGGCAGCAAGAGAAATAAAGTCATGCCCCTTTCCTGAGGGGAGGTGGAAAAGAGCTCCTCCTGACCTGCTTGAAGACTGCACACTGTCAGGTCCGGAAGACCTCAGGGGTGGAGCTCTGGAGCATATAAAAGGAGCTGCATGCCCTGCACAAGGGCAGATGCAGTGAGGGACTCAAGAAGAGTAGAGCCAGGAAAAGCTGGGGAGCTCTTTCCCAGCGGGCAATAGGCCCAAGGCTCCTGAAGCTGCCACTGGAGGAGCAGCCTTGGGAGTGGTGTGAGATGGCTCAGGCTGTTGACGGCACACAGGGACAGTGCATGGAGACCTGGCCCTGGGAGCAATGTGAGACTGCTTGGGCCCATCACGGTGCGTGGTTCAGTGCATGGAACCCAGCCAGGCTTTGGAAGCCATAAACGGAGGCTTGAGCCGTGCTGGCCTTCTTCTTTACAGTTCACCAACACAGCATTAGATAAAGTGTATAAACAGCCTTGGGAACATGACTTCCCCTAACAGAATGCCCCTGTCAGGTTCCCTTGTTACTTGCTCTCTCTAGCCCTATG
>JAGPOW010001296.1:87090376-87103266 GCA_030014935.1 Caiman crocodilus
GGGACCTGAATCTGTTCAGCCTTCACAAGAGAAGGCTGAGGGGGGACCTGGTGACCATCTATAAACTCACTAGGGGGGACCAGAAGGGGTTGGGGGAGATCTTGTTTCCCCTAGCGCCGTCTGGGATAACAAGGAATAAAGGCCACAAATTGTTGGAAAATAGGTTTAGATTAGACATCTGTAGCACTACTTCACATTTAGGGCGGCTAGGATCTGGAACCGACCTCCAAGGGAAGTGGTGCTGGCTCGTACCCTGGGGGTCTTTAAGAAGCAGCTTGATGCCTACCTGGCTGGGGTCATTTGAGCCCAGTTTTCTTCCTGCCCAGGCAGGGGGTTGGACTTGAAGATCTACAAGATCCCTTCTGACCCTACTTCTATGATTCTATGAACACTATCACAATATATTGTGGATCCTTATACTTTTTTAGACATTTATCACTAGCAGCTATTCACTTGCCACTTTCCTATTCAGAGAGGGCTTTCCATGGAGTCATGAATAATATATTGACCAATTACAATTAGGACTTGTAAACATTATACTTATTTCTCATTTTCATCAGTAGCACCTCAATAGAAGGATGGCAGTCTTCCGGTAAACAGAGAAGTCATTGGTGAGTCTGGAGATGACTGAGGAGGGTGATCAGAGATCTGTCTGTTTATGGGCATGACAAACAGCTGTGGAAGGAAAGACTAGATCCTGGTGATGTCAGGTCACAAACCTTGCCATTTGTTTCTCTCATCTGTCTGCCTCCATAGTGAGGTAAGTTTGCTTAAAATGGCCAGTGCCTTGTCATCCAGTGCCATTAGGGATGATTCAGTTCTTGGGTCTCCCATATATTCATGTTAATATTACACTTCTTCAAAACTTATTTCTAGTAGAAACTAATTCATCCCAATAATATCACTTACTATTGTCTGAAATGAACTATTTCTATACAGGCTAAACAGATGGGCTAGGGACAGAAATTACAGATAAACTGGTATAAGGATTGAAAACCAGTTCAAATTTGTTACATAACAGAAGTTCAGTCCATATGAACCACTTTTAAAATGGACAAAACCAGTTTAAGATAAACCTGGATAGATGGATAGATGTAGTATCAAACTTAACTGATTTAGGTTGAATTGGTGTATTGAATTTATGTCCCAGATCCCCTCCAGATTCAAGTTAACTCACAGTCCTCCAGCATCCCAAGAAGTTATGCACCTCCTTCACAAACTCCCCTTGCAGGTGGGTGAGCTAGCTTTGGCCCAAGCTGTCTGTTCCAGCCCTACTGCCCCCCCAGCTTGTGGCCTGGGCCACTGAAGGCATGTGGCTACATTTCTGAAATCAAAAGTGAATATCTGTTCATTTGCTTATCGATTCAATCTACACATTTTATACTAACCTGAGAAAATGGAATTGATTCATCTTTATTTTAGGCTTTTTGACTGTCTGTACTTTGCCATGTTGCTTTAATCAATGCAAGAAAATGTAGCAGTTTTTTATTCTTCTAGATTCCTTTAAAACTCCCTAGAGATACTAATTCCTCATGTCTAACTAACTGCTTTTAATCTGAGGGTCTCAGGATGCTATGGGGCTTAAGAATAATCTTGTGGTCACATAGCAAATTACTGACAAACTGGTGAAAAGAAAGAGGAGCCCACAATCCCAAGCTTATACAGTGGCATTTTAGGTTTATTTTTAAAAATAAAATACTAATTTTTTTTCTATAAAATTGTGTAGATCTTTTGGAGAGGATGAAGTGGAGGCTCCGGGGGATCAGAATGGCACATAAAGGAGAGGAAGAGAGGAAAAGATATCTTGCTATCCTTGAACAAAACTTTGCTTATGGATGTGTATTTGTAGCTCCTGCTGAAGTTAAAAGGAACAGGAGGGATGCATGTGAGGGTAGAACAGAGTCAGCACTAACTGGGCGTGTTTACACATGCCCCTGACTGCACAGCTGTTACTGTGCGGTCCCTACAGGTACGGCTCGTTTCTGACTGTAATGAGGAGTAGCAACATGCTATTGTGCAGTAGCTCATTGCTACTGCACAGTTGCATCAGTGTCATGGTTTGTGCTCACCAATACTGTGTCACCATAGCCATGTGCTTGTGGCTATGACGATGTAGTATCTTGTGTAGATGCACCCACTGCATGCTTTTTGAGAACAAATGGGCACTTTTACAATGGTCTGGGGGCAGGGGGACAGCACTTTAATCAGAGTGGCTCCAAATGCTGCTCTAATTAAAGCACCACAGCGTCTTGTGTATCAGCATCCCCACACTTCAAAATGGTGGCAGGGGTGCTTGAACTAAAGTTTGTTGAATGAGCTTTAGTTCAAGCACCGCGATTGCCATTTTGAAGCACAGGGATGCTGATACACGAGACATGGGAGACTGCTAGAACATGGAACATTGCCAAGGTCCAGCAAACTCAGTTAATTGCCAGGGTCATTACAATGCATTGGAGCAGCCTCAGCACTCTTGTACAGGTACTAAAAGACTTCAAACTTAAGGGCCGGATCCTCAGCAAGTATAAATCAATGCAGCTTCACTTGGTGGTGCTTTCTGATCTTTAACTGGCCCGGTTATTAGCTTTGTATACCCTCCTGTGCTTAAATAGGTGATTATTCAAAGTAATTGAATTTAACATCCTAATAGAAGTTCACTTTTATTATTAACTAAGTTAAAAATAGCCTACTGTCATGCTCACAAAATAAAAAGAAGCATATAATAATTTAATTTGGGCACTTTCACTTCCCCAGTCATGTTTTGGAAGAGTCATTATTAATATGCAATGATTACTTTTCACTTGTGTAATTAACAAAATGTAGCAACCATGCTAGCCCAGTTTAAGCACACACTCACTCATGCATGCCCAATATAGGCATTAACAGTCACTTAAGTAATGTAACTTTTAGCCATAATTTATATACAACCGCACGGTAGCTCATTAGTTCTCTCTCATTGCTATTTATATACCCAGTAGCCTTGTCAAAGTTTCTAAGATTGTTTATAGGTACATTTGAAGCAGACCTCAAACTAAGGTAGTGAAACGTAGAACATGCCATTCAACCTCCTGGTGGCAGCGCGGTCTCATTTACCATCTGAATCCTCAACTCTAACAGACAAGGAGAGATTACTGACTAGCCTTTGCCACTAAGAAAAAACTGACAAGTATTTATTTGGGCAAAAGTTTTCCTAGTTTTAATAAGAAAGCTCTTTACATTTTGGTCAACTCAATTATAGCAGGCCATGTTACCTATTTTCTGTGACTATATTTTTAGTTATCTTCTAAATTTACCCAGGATGCAGAATGCCATAAAAATAAAAAATATATAGCATAAATTTAATGACATTATAAACATAAACAAATACATCTGACCACTTTAAAATTAAAAATATTTTGTATGAACAAATGCTCTGATTTAGTATTTTTTTACTGAAATACTTATTTTCCTATATCCTAGCTTCCATAGTAAACAGGGTTTAACTCATAATGTTAAAGACAGAATAAATAACAGTGACTGCCACTGATCTCCAGTAAAGAATTAATTTACATGTAAACTATGGGATAATTCAGTCATAGACAGAAGGCAAGGAATGGACCTCCTGCTTGTAAGTACATCTGTACTGAATCATCTGGATAAGATTATGATGTACTTTAATGCAGGATCACATCTTTCTTCCAGCTGAGTACTCTAACCCCTTGTCTTGTGTAAAACTGTTAATACTTTGTGACATGCCATATTATCAGAGAAAAAAGGAAGGGAGTAAGGGAAGGAGATGTAAGTACCTGATGTGGTGGCTTGATAAGCCTTTATGAGGGAGCAGCCAACCACAATCTTTAGAGCAATCTAAATGCACTAAGAATTAAACAGAATTATTAGTGCATGGTTGTGGTACTATACTAATGTGACTGCTTGGAGACTAGTACTGGATTTTATTTAGAATTTACTAAATAAAAAGAACAGTTTATGATGTTTTGGGTTGCTCTTTCCTTTATTTTGTATTATTTTCAGATGCAGGAGCTGGCCCTTCACGTCTTTCCTTGCATGTATTTCCTTCTACCTTACTTTCCTTTCAGGTAGGGAGAGGGTAGGCTGGACAGAGGGTCCAACATTTGATTATACATCTGAAATTTTGCCCAGCTTTAGTTCATTACTTTCAAAAAGTGAAGCTTTGGCTTGGCCAAAATTATTTGCCAAATGTAGGCTGAATTTCGTGAATAACTTTGACCCTAAAAAATCATTTAAAGAAAAGTAAAACATTTTGTTAAATCTAGATTAATTTTGAAACAAAAATAATTTTTTGCAGAACTTTACATTTGATAACTTTTTAACCCTTACACTCTTCTCAATTCTTTCCCTACTTTTGTGACAGAATGTTAGGAGGGTTTTTCTGCCAGTCATCTGGCAGCCAAAGCACCTGGATCTCATTAGGTCTAAATCAGTTGAGGGTTTGTGGCATAGATGCAAAGTAGCCTGCTGCAATTTCTTGAATCTCATTCACTTGCCTCTAGTACAAGTAAAAATTGTGGGGGTAGCATTTACTTATACTGCTATGTTCAAGTCTCTCAAGGACCTTTAGACAGGGAGAAATCAGGATTAGTTGAAATTCAATTCACTATGAACTAACCATATTTTTTCCCTACTATGCCCCCTCCTTTATCCGGACATGTTAAGTTCCATTTTGTACGTGAGATGGAGTTGCAGAAAGCATTAAAGTTGCTGCCCCTTCATTTACTGATGGATAAGTTGCCATTCATGTGAGTAGTTAATGTATTAACTAATTTTGACTACAAATCCTCACTTTCATTTACCTAATGATATTTTGTTTATACATCTATGTCTTAAGTAAAGTTTAGGACTAGAAGATAATACAAGAGGTTTTGAATAAAAAAATTCTGCCTCCACCCTGCACAAAATTGAGTTTTGAACATTAATCCAGCATCCTTTGTGTATAAACATTGTGTTGAGCACAGAATTAGGACTTTACCTGATGACACCATTCTATTTTTTAAATGATTTTTCTTCAGTGCCTCTCTGTACCAGATGCTGTTTTGGGAAAAAATGGGCCAGAAAAAAATACTACCTTTCACAGAATTATCATACTCCTTGTGCTGAACACACATTAGGAAGGGTTATCCTAGTTAGCTGGTGAATCTGGACTTTCATTAGTGCATATTTAGCACTGATGCTAACAAATCTGGATAAGCACTTGAAAACCCACATCTTGTAATTCAGCTTTATAAGCTGGGTATGTTTCTCTAAAATTTCTGGGTCTAAAAGGGTGTTTTTTTCATCACTTCTTCTCCCTGCCTCCATGTAGTCTGATATGTCTCTACTGTGACAGGCTGGCACTTAAGGTGAATCAATGGACTATGCATATCAGTTTTTTAAGTAAAATAGGACTCAGAAATCCATTATGCAAAATAAATTAAAATGTTTGATTGTGCCTATGAGGGAAATTGCATCTCAAAGTCACCAAAAGGAAAATGACAGTAAATTGTACTGATACATACCACGATGCTAAGTGTCATAATTCCATTGTGGCTCTTCTCTAAGAGAATACAGAACTAAGATAATAAAATACATTTAGTAAATCTATTGAGATTGTAGATTGAAAACCTTCTGCATTTAGAAAATTAGACTGGAAAATATGCTTAATTATATGACTTGCACCTGTATATAAGAAATAGAAGATCCAGTCTTCATAGTTTCATAGTTGGTAGGGTCGGAAGGGACCTCAGCAGATCATCAAGTCTGACCCCCTGCCGTGGCAGGAAAAAGTACTGGGATCAAACGACCCTGGTAAGTGTTCATCCAGCCTCCTCTTAAAGACCCCAGGGTAGGAACCAGCACCACTTCTCTTGGAAGCTGGTTCCAGATCCTAGCCGCCCTGACAGTGAAGTAGCGCCTCCTGATGTCTAGTCTGAATCTACTCTCCTCCAGCTTGTGACTGTTATTTCTAGTCACTCCTGGTAGTGCTGGGAGGAACAGGGACTCCCCCAATGCCTACCGGTCCCCCCTGACTAGTTTGTAAACAGCTACTAGATCCCCCCTCAGCCTTCTCTTGTGGAGGCTGAACAGGTTCAGGTCCCTTAACCTCTCCTCGTAGGGCCTGCCTTGCTGCCCCCTTATCATGCAGGTGGCCCCCCTCTGGACCTTCTCCATGTTGTCCACATCCCTCCTGAAGTGCGGTGCTCAGAATTGGGCACAGTACTCCAACTGTAGCCTGATCAACGTTGCATAGAGGGGGAGGATCACTGCTTTGGACCTACTTGAGATGTGTCTGTGGATGCATGACAAGGTAAGTTTGGCCTTCCTGACCACATCCCCACACTGTCAGCCCACATTCATTTTGGCATCACTAATGACCCCAAGATCCTTTTCTGCCTCTGCACTGACAAGAAGGGAGTTCCCAAGCCTGTAGGTACAGTTCTTCCTCCCCAGGTGCAGCACCTTGCACTTGTCAGTGTTGAAATCCATCCTGTTCTCATCTGCCCAACCCTGTAACCTGTCCAGGTCTGATTGCAGCCTATTCCTCCCTTCTAGCATGTCCACTTCTCCTCACATCTTAGTGTCATCTGTGAATTTGAACAGGGTGCTTTTTACCCCCTTGTCCAAGTCACTGATGAAGATGTTGAACAGTGCGGGTCTGAGGACCAAGCCCTGGGGGTCCCCATTGCCCACATCCCTCCAGGCCGAATAAGACCCATCCACCACCAGTCTTCTGATTCCCTTGGTCAGGAGTCTTGAGTATGTGTTTAAGATACATACTTTTAGCATGTTGTTTATTATTCTAATAAATCTAAGCAATCAATTAGCATTGTTGTGGATAAGAGTCTTGGCACAGTTCATTTGTGATTTTCAAAGGAGACATAAGAAAATAAAATGTCAGACAGGTATAGAATTTAGACTGTGTCAACACTAGAAACATTTCACCAGCAGTTATACCACTATAAGGGTTTATTATTTACTCTCACTCAATGCAAGCACTGTGGGGGAGGTCACAAAATGAAACTAGTAGGTAGTAAGTTCAAAACTAACACAAGGAAGTTCTTTTCCACCCAGTGTGTAATTAAAGTGTGGAACTCATTTCCATAAGATGTGGAAGCTGACAGTTTAACCAGATTCAAAAAGGGAAGGACAAAGTCCTGGAGGAAGCATGCATTGGTAGCTATTAATCACGGGCATTAGGGGTATAGCGTCTGAACCAGAACTTCCTAGGTCTTGAATGCTGGAGGATGCAACTGAGAGAGGAACAGTTGGAAAAAACACCGGTCATACCCAGTTCACTCTCCCTTTCATCATCCACTCTCTCCTACTGTGTGACACAGGATAATGAACAAAATGGACCTATGGTCTGACCCAGTAAATGGCAGTTCTTATTTGCTTATGCTATAGAGAAACTATAATAGCAAAGTGCTCCCAGTGTAAACACAATTGAATCAAACCACATATTTGAGTGGAACAAGTTTTACAGATAAAACTGCATCATTTTATCATTATAACTGGATTTACACAGGAGGCCTTAGCCTGCTTAACTTTGTCTTCAGACCTCCATTCCACATAGATATGCCTGCACAAGTCTGTAGTGGAAACTTGGCCTTAGTCAATTTTTCTTTGTGGAATAAGTAATGGAGTTTAAAGGATTTCTATTGGCTTTAGAAGAGAAGACTGAGTACAGCCATGAATAGATGGCTTTTAATTTACTCTTGTGCTTGTACTACTGTCATTCTCAAGTGAAGACCTTTACTAGTAATCATTGACTGGTGTCAATAGGTTTTTGCTATTGTTATCAGCTGTGTCAATTATGAATGTCAACAGAGCTGACCTGAGCAGGGTGCATGGCCCAGGGAAAATCAGCTTGTGTGGGAACTTGCCCTCACCCCAATCCCACGTGCCCTGGATTGGCAGCAGTGCCAGTGGTGGGGGATGGGATGGGGGGAGTAAGTAGCTGGATGCAAAGCTGGCAGCACAGAATTGCCACGGCCACTCTGCCTGGCTCTGCAGAACCCCACAAAGCGTGTGGCCTGGGGTAGTCATCTTGATTATGTCCCCCTTAGGGACGGCCCTGAATGTCATATATAAACTGTCAAGCTCTCATATAATAAATTATATTATGCATCTAGGTAATTAGCTTGAGAGCTTACATGTCACATTTCTTCTGTCAAGCACAACCAGTCTTTGCGCAGCCAGAATTTTGTGGGTATTTGCTCTATACCTCTGTTACATTCAGCAGACTTGGGCCTTTATAGCCTTGGCCACCCTGATAGTTTCAGTTCTAGACTCTGTGAACCATCATGTAGAAAAGGTATTTTGATTGAAAGGGGAAAGGAGTAATAGGTGAGAATATGGGTACAGTTGATTATTGGAAAAAATAATTATGCTGGACTCCAAGAACAGAAGGACCTGCAATGTATATATTCTGAAGAAGTTTGCACACAAGAACCCAGATTCCACTCTCATTTATGTCAATGTAAATTAAGAATAATTCTATTTGAGTATATGCAAAATTATTTGAATTTACAAGTGAGTGCAGCTCATGATGCAATAAATTTTTTATTTTTATTTTTAAGGTTAATGGATGACTCATGAATTATACAATTTATGACTAATAACAATATTAACTGACTACTGGAATATTCTGTTTATCTCACACCATATGCTGTGAATGTTGGTATGATGTTTGTATTTGTATTGACTATTTCTTCAAGCGCCCTGCAGGTATATGGGATTTGTTTTCCAGAAGCCCTAGGTCCCATTTTGGGGAAGTAATATAAACACTTTGGTGTAGCTTCTCAGAGCTAATCTGAGAGTCATGTAGTAGGCAAACTGAGTTATGCTAAGGCTTTTAGCCATAGTCCTGGCCTTCCCAGAACTAAGCAACAAAATTGAACAGAGCGCCTTCTGTGGCACTGGGAGATATGAGTGCTATGATTGGGCACTGGGTGAGCAAAGGACAGCACTTTCCCTATAAGGAAAGTGGCTGGCACAATGCCAGGGGATTGGTGCACCATAAAAGGAATGCTTGGCCAGAGGACCGAACAATTTGGGATGAGAGAAGTTACAAAAGTGATGGACAAACAAAGGAACATGTTTGTTCTGTGTTGCCACCCTGGGGAGACTAGAATAACCTTGGACTTCTTGTTTGAACAACAAGGAATCCAGAAACTAACATCCTGCACACCCAGAAGAGGATCTGAGTTGGTACCACCAGAGGTCAGTGTTGGAACGTCTGAAGGAATTGCTTGCTAGGTCATATTGCAAGGAAGAATATTTGTAATAAGCTTAGGGATTACTATAAAAAGTTCACTTGATACCAAGTCGGACGAGGGGCTGTGTCAATCCTCGGGGGTCTCTGGCAAAAAGAATCCTAGAGGTAACAGGTCACAGGCTTTTCTGAATGAAACCTAGTCTGTTTAAACTTCAACCTCTCTTTCTCTGGATTTTTTTTATTTTAGTTAATTTTTACCTTAAAAGAATAAGAGATTTCTTGTTGCTAACAGGGGACCTTTACCTAACCAACATGAACAAAGTCATTCTTGCTTCCCAATTTTTTGCTGGCAAAAGGGACCAACGATATTTTAGGAAATGCTGAGATAATGAAAGAATGACTGGAAATCTGAAAAGTCTGAGTATAGAGACAATGGAAGCGGTTAGGTTATTGGGCCTGCCATAAATGTATAAGAACTGTCATGGATGTGTCTGTGTTTCCTCTCTGTCTTTGCTCCTCAGGTTGAATTTAGCTACCTCTTTGTGCAGGATGCCAGTGAAACGTCCCTTTCCTTTTTCCCTTAGTTCATAAATCCATCCTGCCTTCTGTATGCTTCTGTATGCTATTTTAAACAGTAATTAGATAAAACAGAAAAACAGTCCTGAGAACAGGACTTTCTCCTCCCATGTGAGTGCCCTAAACACTAGGCACCAGAGCACATGTCTCTAGCCTGATGAATTTTTCCTTCTTTGCTGAAGTAGCCCAGCTTCAGCAGAAGGCTTGGAAACATTTACATTCCAGCCAAGCCTCTAGCTTAGTGGTTAGAGGGAGATGTGGGTTTGAATTATTTCAGACAGAGGAGTGCCTAGAATGCAGTTTCCTCACTATCCCCAGGCCATTATATAAAAAATGAGCACCTCCCTGTGCTTCTTCTCATTTCATTTAAAAAATAAGAATGAGTACTGTCCAGGTCAAAGAACAGTTTTAGGTATCTGCCATCAGAAAAGGATTCTGAGTGTGTGGAGGTGTCTATCTGCCCCTTTGACTTCAAAAAACAAAGACCCAAAGAATAACTGAATGTCAGCCAGTCCTTTGCTTAGCATTTCCTGTTGGCTAGTTCTGTGTATTCCCACACCCAGCACAGAGGTTTTTTGGATTGCCACTACAAGGTGGCTAAATTTCCCCATGTCCTGTGGGCATTTAGGAGCTTGACTCAGGATTCTTGGGCCTGCTCAAGTGGCCAGATGCCACTAAATACTTCTTTGCATCTAGCCCTCCTTATGTAAGTCAATAAACAGCAATCTTGCTGCTGTTTCAGGCCCCCTCTACATGGTACATTTATGGCACAATTAAGTCAATCATGGCATAAATGGCAAGGATGTTACATGTGCACCCAATTTAAGGCACCATAAAAAGGCAAAACAGCCATAAAATCATTTCACAAATAATGTAGAACACTTCTACAGCTGGTTTGTAACTTGAACATGTTGCAGGTCCATATACTGGGGCTCTACACCTCAGATGCCTGGAAATCAGCTGATTGTTGGAATCAGTCCTGGACAGTCCCAGTCTCTACCTGGCCTGCTGACTATTTTTGACATCAGCCTAGGACAGTCCTGGTCTGCAATGGGTCATGGGCTGCCCCAGGGTAGTCCCAGCTCTCTGACTAGGCCTAGCCTTGCTCTGGTTGGAGGGGAGAGAGACCAGAGGTTGCAGACAAGGGTGGTTGAAGGGCTTCTCCTACTGGGGAGTTTAACCACTGTGCCTAGCAGTTCTGGTGGGATTGCTGCATGTGAGGGAGCAGAGGCTTCTGGTGGAGGGGGGAGCTTCTGCTAGGCATAGGTCTTAAAGTCTCTTTGAGAAAACCGTTGAAGCCACAGGGGCTGACAATCAGCTGATTGCCTGCTCAGAGAATCCCAGATGAACTGGACCTGGGGCTATCAGGGCAAGGGCCAAGAATCAGCTGATTGTTGGCCTCACATGCAGGGCTGCAGGTACCTGGCTTTCACCTGCTAGTGAAGGGGAGCCCAGGATTATAAATCTAGGCTCCTGCTGCACCACAAAGTAGCAGTGTTACAACTGGGATCTGATCCTTGATCCTGAAGTTGTTCCTCCTGTTACACATGTGGCATGGCAGGAGCTACAGTTGTTATTGGGGATCAGATCCCATTGCCTCATTAAATGAATGTATGCCAGGGGCCTCAGAGTCCTGGGAACCAGGTTATGAGACTTTATAATTTGAATTTGGGTTTGGGATCATCTGGTGATTTCATAAATTGCAACTTCATTCTACTGTTTATTAGTTAATGGAGTTTGATTCTAACTGTAACTTTCATCCAGCTTTCACTTGGATGATCACATTTTTCAACTTTAACTTCTTAAAGTTATCATTAATTTACTAATTAAGTTGGTTTTAATTTGCTTGTTTTTAATTTGCCATCAAATCCACAGAAGTCCACAAACCCTTTTTTAAATTTCTTTTGAAGTTGCAAAGAAAGTCATGAATCCTGGGAAATAAAGAGCAAGTTGTGCAATTTCCAGGCAGCCAGAGGCCACATGCCATAAGGCCTGCAGAGCCAGGAGCTGCACACAGGCACTCCCCCCAGGTTCTGCTCCAGCATGGGCATCCCAGTTTGCTCTGCTCCAGAAAACACCTTCCCACTACTGCACAGGCAACTCAGCTCCCACCTACCACACATGAAATATCCAACACCCCCACTTGCATGCACTATTCACCTGTGGTACACACAGCCTGACTCCCTTCATTTCTGCACATGCAGCTTAGGCACTCCAGCCTCCTAGTCACTGGGACAGGGTGGAAGAGTAGCAGCTGGGCAGGAGCCTGGGGGCAGCGTACTAAACCTGTGGGGGCTGTATGCAGCTCGAGCCACTATTTGTACAGCCTTGATATCAAGTCATTTCAAGTGATAAATTTGAAAACTATTTGGCTCTGCTTTCAAAGTCACACCTAGGTCCTTCACAGTATTCAGATATCTGATACTCATGGTATTCATGGGAGTTAGGTACCTGAACAACTTTGAGGGTCTTGGGCTTGATCTTGTTGCAAGGTCCCTAAGTGCAAAGCTGCTTTGAAAATGGGATTGAAGCTGCTAAGTCTTGTAACTATGTCACAAGGGGAGAAAACCTGAGGAAACTCCAGAGCTCCCAGAAGGAGCTGTGGAGTCAGAAACGGGTGGCAGAACAGGGAAAAGAGAAGAGGAAAGATTTAAATTACTCACCACAGGAGTTGAGGAAGAACAAGGACCGCCAGAGAAGCCCGCACATCGCCAGAACCGAGCCTTAAATCACCTGCGGACGGCGGGTGACGTCAGCAGGGATCACCGGCCCACGAAGATAAAAGAGCCGACAATGGCGGAGAGCGGGGCAACACGCACATGGCTGATGGGAAGAGGCTGGGCCGGCAGAGATTGCTTGAGGGGCAGAACGCTGGAGCTGCATGCCGATGGGAGCTGCTGCTGAGAAAGGGGTCCACGCCAGTCCAAAAAGACTACGTTAACAGGGACCCCCACATCCATGGATTTGGTCACCTGGTTATAGAAGGCGACCAGGTTGGTCTGACAGCACCTGCCCTTAACAAATCCGTGCTGATTTCCCTTCAGCATAAAGTCTCCTGCCGGTCCCTCACAGATATGAGCCTTGAGAATCTTCTCAAATATCTTTC
>JAGPOW010001296.1:87106406-87129732 GCA_030014935.1 Caiman crocodilus
TACTCTGTCCAAGTTTGCGGATGACACAAAACTGTGGGGAGAAGTGGACACGCCGGAGGGCAGGGAACAGCTGCAAGCAGACCTGGACAGGTTGGACAAATAGGCAGAAAACAACTGAATGCAATTCAACAAGGAGAAGTGCAAAGTCCTGCACCTAGAGAGGAAAAATGTCCAGCAGACCTACTGCCTAGGAAATGACCTGCTTGGTGGCACGGAAGCAGAAGGGGGTCTTAGAGTCCTAGTAGACTCCAAGATGAACATTAGTCGGCAGTGTGACGGAGCCATCAGAAAAGCTAATGGCTGTTTCTCACGCATCAGCAGATGCATGACGAATAGATCCAAGGAGGTGATACTTCCCCTCTACTGGGCGCTGGTTAGACCGCAGTTGGAATACTGCGTGCAATTCTGGGTGCTGCACCTACCCTGGGGGTCTTCAAGAGGAGGTTAGATAGGCATCTAGCTGGGGTCATCTAAACCCAGCACTCTTTCCTGCCTATGCAGGGGGTTGGACTTGATAATCTATTGAGGTCCCTTCTGACCCTAACATCTATGAATCTAGGTGCCCTAGTCTCGTCTCATAGGGCTTGGCCTGCAAGCCCTTAAGCATGTTCCTTATTCCACATGGATAACAGCCTTGATACTATACTCAAATTCAAAACTTAAATGCATTTTAACCAAAATTCCCTAAACCTTTCACATAAGTGATATGCAAACTGATCCCTGTCCTTTTGAGTCACTTCCCCTTGACCACCAACAGATTCCAAAAGAAAGCTCCTATCTGGCCTCAGTCTTCCCAGAATCATCAGCCAACTCAGGGCTGTTCCTGTCCCTGTTTGCCGACACCGGACAAAAGTGAGCCCACAGTAGGTTCAGAATGTCATGTTCAGACTGGGTGAACTGAAGTCAGAACTTCGTCCAACATCCACATTTTTAGCATTTTTGTCTTTTTCTCATAATGATATAATCTTACAAAATTAATTATTAACTTTTAAAAACGAGATTTACTGGATTTTCTCTTCAATGCAAGGAAGACATCTGGTACATTTGTACTGGGATTTCACCCTCCCATCACTGCGTAGCTTTTAACTTTCACTGTTAGTTATAAGATGCACTGGAAAGCGTTGAAGTCTCCAAGTTGATTATTAAAAAATATAAGCAGTGGCAGATACACCAAACACACAGGAACCAAGACACAAACACCAAAAACATTTTGCCTATTAAAGGAAAATATACTCCCAAATTAGCTAGAACAGCTCAATGGAGACTGACTTGATTTTTACTTCTACTTTTTCAATTTCTGAAACAAATTAAAGTAGGGAAATTATACACACTCTTTCTTTGTTTCTATCTTTATTAAACAAAATAAAATGAAAGGTTATTTGATTTCAAGGGAAGTGCTGTTGGAGGCTTATAATTTGCTTATAAATATCCAGGAGGTGAGCTCTGATGCTACTCTCCATATCTGCATCGTTCCTATTTTTCCTATACCCATATTTTATCTCTTCCACACACTCACATATCAATAGCACTTTTCCACAAGTAAGAATATCAGGATGAGACCCAAGTGAGCAAAGCTGATTCCTCTATTTTTCTTTAAGCCAACAAAATGCTGTCTTGAACAGCTCTACCAACACCAGAATCCAGAGAGAAAGAATAGTATGCTTCTCATATGCAAATGTTGTGTTACTAGCATCTGGTACATCAGAGAGGGTTTCTACTCATGGGAGATTTTTCAAGATCCTAGAATAATAAGAAACAGTAATGGTTGTTATTTGGTCAGATATGACATTTAACATATACTGATATAATGTATCAGTGTTTATATGTAAATTTGGGGTATAATGGAAAAATGCGCTACAAAGTTATTTCATACTTGGGAAATTTTCAAAGTCCCGCAGTGATGACATTGATATAGTGCTGCTACTCTGTTATAATCTTTGTATATTATTTAAGTGTAACAAATACTTCATTCATTGCCTGCCCTAAACTTTGCATTTGGTGACATTCTTGCTGCTGTGTTAATATCAGGTCTATTAAGCTGGACCTCATGGTCCATTACCCTTTCTTTAGGCCTGACCCCATGAAGTTTAAGGGTCTTGAGCACAGTGTGAAAAAGCAAAGGGTTTCACTCTCACCCAAGGAGCTCATTAGGACTTTACAGAAACACAAAAAATACTCACACAGTACCAACATTTGCAGTGAGGGATACTCACCAGACAAACAGCCTGGTGTCAGGAGGTGTTCATTGTTCTCTTTTTCCAGTCCTGCACACCAATTTAGCAAGCTAACTAAAGGGAGTGCTCATTTGTAATCCAGCATTTCACCCTTTGTAGCAAAGTTTCATTTACCAGCATCTTTTCACTTTGCTTCCTGAAATTCCAGTTTCCTTTAGAATAGTTTGTTTTAAATTAACTGACATCCTTATGGCACTGATGGCTATCAGTAGGATTTGGCATTTGTATCTGTTTGCTGTTCCAAAGGCAAGTAAACAATAAAGAAGAACCCAAATTCAACAGGCATTGCCTGCACAACATTTTGAGAGTAAGGGGCAGGCTTTGGTATATTCACTCATCTTGAATGACTGCTGTATTTTCCTTAAATTTCAGTGTGGCTTTTGCTTTTCTTGTACCATATTTCATCTTCCTCTCTGTCTCCCTAAAATAACATCTTTAGCAAACTGGATGTGTATCACTGTTAGGCTATAACAACACGAAGTATTGGTTCGTTATTTGCTATGAAGTGTTTCCTGTTGCAAAGTATGGGATGCTCTCAGCTGAGAGGACTTGGCTTCCTTACAGGATTGGACCTCAGCTCACAGCGTAGCCGGTGCCTTAAGCACATTTTAAACTGTACTTTGATATTTTAAGGTTCTGAACAGAAAATTCAAATCTCTATCTTTTAATCAATTATAGTGTTTCCTTGGAAATGTTGAGCTCATTGCCTTGCAGAAGCAGCAGGCAGCTTGCAAGGCAATGGTCTGTAACATCATTTTTAGAATTGCCACACTCTTCTAGGAAGCACAGTCATAGCAATTTTGCAAACCGAAGGGATATTTCTTTTTCCAGCTAAGTTAATTTAGAAAAAGCAACAGAAAATGTAAAAGTAATTTTGGTTTACAAAAATTGCTTTTAATATTTCACCATGAACCAGGCTTCCATATGAAGAATGTACCAACTTGCATGGAGATTTGTCTCATTCAAGGAGCAAGATTTTGATTTAAGACACTATAAATGCCAATAAACATTTAATTATCTGTGATCTGTTTTTCCCCCCAGAGTGATGGCTATATTAGGGAAATTTTGGTTATGTCCTTATTAAATCTTGATGGTGCATTCATCACCCTTGTGTGAAGACATGCACTGGTTATTAAATGAATTAAGACACATATGGCAAATATTTGTTATTCTGTTTTAATATATCTGCAACACACAAGAGCACAGTGAATTATACTCAGTAATCCTTAGAGAAAAGTCAGCCTGTTAGTCACACTAGAATTATTTTTTAGTTCAATAGAGTTGCAGAATGGATCCATTAGGCCCAATTAGTGTATAATCAACTCACAGTTAAAAAAAATAAAACCAAATTAATAGGCTAGGGGATCTCAGATAACTGCAGCTATACTGATACTGTATCAGAGTGGAGAGATACAATCTACCTACTGACTCATAACTTTACTTATAATTCTCAGTCCATGTATTCTGACTGGCTGACTAGATCTGATTTATATAATAAGGTGTATAATTTGTTCTCAATAACTGTACCATGTACAAATTGCTGTGCAATGTTCAGCTGGGAGCCATTATAAACCAGAGTACTGGGATTTACATAATGACAACATGGTAAATTTTTAGTTAATATGCCATGATTATACAATTCCCTTTTCTCTGGTACACTGCAATTCTCAGAACTCCACAGATATGGTTACATAAACATGGCTGCCTCCAAATTTAATTCCCTTCCTCACTGCATCATTTTACCTAATTATTAAATATAATTTTTAAATGAATCATAGAAGACAGGGCGCTAAACCTGCTTCAAAGGAGAAGTAGAAGTAGAAATAGGAAGTACTTGGAAGAATGCAGTTAGGTAAGCGGGGGGTTGCAACTATAGCAAGGGGTTGGGGGGGCAAGCGGGTCAACTGTCCCAGATGCCGAAGTGAAGGGGTTGCCAACAGGCTCTAGCCAGCCAGAGTGGGGCATGGGTTGGAGTCATGAGCGACTCATTTTTGGGGGGGCAGGGATGGGGGAAGAGTGGCTTCTGCTGCTGCATGTGCTCCCGGGCAAGCATGCAGGGACGTGTGCTCCCCAGATCTGTGCACAGGGTGAAGGAAGGCTGCTGCTGCAGGCTTTACCCTGGGCACCCAATTTAGTTGCTACGGTACTGGGTAAGATGACAGAATAGGGAAGAAGTGGCTAGAGACTGACTGGCATTTACTATGTATGAGGCATTTTGATGGTAATTTTTTATAGTAGCTAAGAGGCATACAAGGCCGAGGGATCAGAATGAACTGGTCAGCATAACAGCATTTTGAGGGTAGCCCATAACTATTATTGGTAAAATCCTTGGCCCTTGGTTTCAAATGTATATAGTCTGAAATGCAGGCAACGCATGGTAAACAGGAAGGCCCCTCATGGTACCACGTCAGTAACCTGGGGTTCCTGCTTTGTTCTTTCAGGTATCGTGTAAATAAACAAAGGCTTATAAATTGCACTTCCAGCTGCTGTTTCTCTTAAAGACTCAACAGAAAGAAAGCCAAGTACTTAACCTAACAGAGTCCCCTAAAAGTCATTGTTCTTTTAACAGCAGAAATATGCAGCTTGATGGCTTGTTAGATAAATTCTGGTGTAAAAATCATTAGTAGGTCATTGACTATTGTGATGCGTTGTCTTTGAATGTATTTACAATCATAAACATGAAGATATGGTAGGTTGGAGTTGGGTTTTTTTTGACATTTTCAGACAGTGAACTGGAATCAGGTAAAATCATTAATCCCATTCATGACAAGCTCTCTGTTCACTTTGTTTTCTGTTGTGGCTTTCAGCTACTGGCTGTTAAAGGGTTGCAGACCCTAAGAAGTACAGTCTCCTTGGGTTCCATAGCATCCAAAGGGAGTCCATCATTTTCTTCAGTCCTGTAAGAGATACAGTTGATTCTTCCCTGCAAGACCAGCCAGACGTGCTGGCTAATGGAGAGGGGGGGCAGAGACTAATTGCCTTTCCTTTAGAATAGCTTTCAGTATTGACCTTTTATTCAGGTGAACACAAGGGCTGTAATTGTCCTTAGATCCTTCATCTGGGTGAGGATTCTTGTGCAGGAGCAGGGTGTGACTGAACCCCGGAGTCATTTAGGTGAACCAAATAAAAGATTTCATTGCCAAAAGCAATGGTAAAAATTCCCACTGACTAGAATGTCACTGGAAGTGTGAAGGAAGGATTTAATAACATAAAGGAAAGGATTTAACTAAGGCTAGAAACAGACATCGCCAAATGAAGCAGATTACCTGAACCATGTTATGTCCCAGTGCAGCTGGTCCACTTCACTGGGTGAAAAAGGTTGCCCATAGTCATCAAATGGGACAACGTGTGATGTGTTCCAGAATTCCAGAGACATGTCCCTAACAATCTCCAGGGTTCCTAATGATTGCCAGGGTCATGTCTCTGTAAGCAGGGAACCCTGGCTTTCCCCACCTCTGGAGATGTGTATAATCAAAATACGAGGTATCATCAAAATGTCAAAAAGTGCATTTATTTTCATGTAGTTTTTAAAATATGTTTTATCCCCAAATCATTCTTTCCCTTTGACTGGCACTTCAGTTATCTTCTCTCCTCCATTATCCTGATTTGTTGCATAAAAACAGGATCTCAGTCATTAAGTAGGGGCATTACTGGGGAACTTTTGAACAGGTACAGACTAGTCAGAAGGTTGTATAAAGGGAAAATCATGTTTAACTAACACGATTAACTTCTTTGTGAAAAAGACAATGAAAACTGACAGGTGTGAAGCAGGAGACATTCCCAGTTGACTACAAAGAGGCTTTTGATTTAGTGTAACATTAAAGAGTAATATGTAAGATTATCAAATAAGGTATTGAAGGTGACATTTTACACTGAGGGGGGGAAAACGGTTCCTTAAATGAAATCCGAGAGCAGTATTAAGTAAGACACAAACTGAGAAGAATGATTTTTAGGCAGGGGTTAAAAACATTGTTTTATTCTCGCTATATAAACGTGTAATATCAGACGTTCATTTTTGCTAACCACACAAAATATGAAGGGCTGGATTTTAGTTCAGGGAAAGAAAATGAACCTATTTATTGAACCATGAGTCATAAAATATAACAACTTACTTGACAAAATGGATTGCGCCCTGGTCAATTGCTGTAAAAACTGTCAAGAAAGAGTGCTTGCCAGTAACTGGGGAAACGAGCAGAACGGCAGAGTAATGGAATGTTAATGAAGGGAGTTCCTACTTGCAGTTAGAATTATAATAGTAATGTGAGACCACATCCAAAAACATGGTGTACAATTTTGGCACCATATTATTGAGAAACTATTGAAGAATGGGAACGGTATAGAGAGTAGCTAATGATAATATTATGAATGTATACCATGAATTATATCTGAAGATCTCATAGCCTTTGTAAACAGTAATTAATTTAATATGAATGCTGTGAGGCACATAAATGTTGTCCCTAAGTGGGGAAACTGAGTCACAGAGATGTCAACTATCTTATGCATGATAACACAGGAAGTTTAGGCAGAGTGGGCAATGAAATTCAGGACTCTTGAAACCCAGTCCTATATATTCACCGAAATACATACTATTCAAATGAATCTGTTCAGTCTTAAAACACTGAACTGAGAAAGTTGTCTCAGAAAAACATCCTCAGGGTCCTGTGCCAAACAAATATTTGTTTATTTATTCAGAAACAGTCAGAGAGGAAAAAAGGGGGTCATACACTGAGGCAATCCTTTGAGTAATAAACCAGTTGGATTTGTATTCATGTGTCAAAACTGATGAAAATCAAAAGCATAGAAAATCAGAGAGAACATTAATTTTCATATTTGCTTTAATAAGGATTGTGTTAACATTTTCACTTACACTGATGAGTGCATGAAGCACAAATGCTCATTAAGGAAGAATACAAGTTCAAATTCCCCATTCAAAATGTGTAGACAGATTAATATGCAAGCAGAGCTTTCCAGAGATGTACAAAGCACCCTTTTAGTTTTTGTGTTAAAATTCTGTGCTGTTTCTGTGGGTTTAGGTACTGGGACAGTGAGAATAGGTACCTGTTAATGATCTGAGTGTTCCCATGCTGTATAGAAGTTTGTTCTCTATTGTATATGTACAGATTTCAACAGATACTCACTGGCAAGTTAATCATATACTTTAGCCAGATTCAAAAAAGTACTTAAGTGCTTTAAGGGGGACTTTGATAGAATTTATTCAACTAAATCCAAGAATACAATCCACAATACCCTCACCCAAATTCTTGAACACCTGAAAGACTATACCTAAGCTTTTACTGCTTTTTATCTCTAGATGCTAGAGGAATTCTCTTGCTGCATATTCTCAGACATGTACCATCTTGGCATGGCTGAGTGTCACTGTTTGTTAGAACTCACAAACTAGGTGTGCTCCTATACATGTGTGGGAGCCTGCTCCAACACACTGGAAATCCAGCACGATAGAGCAGACTTGATTAATCGAGTCTGCTGAAGCACAGAAATTGATACACTCCAGCAGCCTTCCACATCACATGTATCAGTGTCCCTATGTGTTTTGGCATCGAAAAAAATAGTGATAGGGCAATTTGAAATAAAACATGTTTGAGGAAATTTAGTTCCAAATGCCCAGCCACCATTTTTTCAGTGCAGGGATACACAGGGACGTTGATATATGTGACACACAGGCACTTTTAATTAATGCAGCTAGCCAGTTAAAGCAACTGAGCATGTGTAAAAATGCCCCCTATATCTAACTACATTAAGTAGGTCTGGTCTGAGTGCTACTAGCACAGTGGTAGGCAACCTTCCACAGCTACAGGCTAAAATGATACACCTTGGAGTCAAAAGTAGCTGGCTGGGCAGTAAGACCAACCTGCAGATAGTGCTTCTTCCCATGGTGGTACAGGGAAAGTGCTCACAGTTGGCACTTCTCTCTGCAGAGTCCTGGGGAAAGTGCTCACAGCTGAAACTCCACACCCACAGGCCAGATCCAATGGCTCTGTGGGCCAGCCTGTGGGTCATAGTGTTATATCCTAACCTATGCTGGCAGTAATGAGTTGAACACACACACAACATTGCAGAAAGGGAGTGGTGATGATGAAATTAAAGTAACAGCAGAACATTACTGTTTCCTCGTATCTTACAGTCTAGTGGCTACAGCCCACACCCAGGAAGCCTTGGGTTCTATGCTGCCTCAGTCTGTTTCATGCATAATGCATAAACAACCCTGGAGATGGGGACCAAAGCTGAGGACTATCCCAACACCCAAAGTGGTGGACTTCAGAGATTTCCTCATTCTTGTTCTTTTCCCTTTTTTTGGCAGCCCAATAGGTGTTTCAATAGGAGTAATAGAAGGACCCCATCATAGAACTTCGCAAAGTCTGGTAGTGAGGGCACTCCTCTGGGAGGTAGAGGAAATGGGTCAGAACTCATCAGGCTGATATGGGTCTAATACCCAGGTCTCTCCAATTCCTGGGTGATGGGTTTAGACCAGCAGTCTCAACTCACAACTTAAGGGCAACATGTTTTCACTGAGATTCACTAGTGGTGTTTATACTGTACACACTAGTGCTTAACTTTTTGGGCTCCAGGGGGCTAGCACTGCCACCTTCCACCACTTCATGGCAGGATTGGATTCCAGGGACCTGGTACAACCCTCTCCTCACTTGTGTGCTGGGACTCCCTGGACCAGTGCTGCTCCTGCCCAGCCCTGCACACCAGGATCTTTTGCTGAACCCAGGACACAGGGCTCAGGACTCTCTGGGGTCTGGAGATTTGGCAACAGAGAAACAGTGGCACCACTCCCCGCACAAATTTCCAGACCTGGCACTACAGGCCAGATCTGGGCCATGGGCAGAAGTTTCAGTGCCCCTGCTATAGCATATCAAAAAGATACAACTGGAAGGGAGGGGGGGAGACAAAGTATGATGTTGCCTGCAGTGATTGAGTTGTTCAGTATTGTTGTACGTAGCCTAATGAAGGTTGGAGACAACTAGACTGTTATATAAAGGTGGCTACTACCACCAGATGTTTCTAAGAAGAAAAGCATAAGCCATGTGTCATACAAAAAACTAGAACTCTTGGTTCCAAAATGATGCCTTTTATTAGACCAACTGGAAAATGGCAAGAAAATTGTCCATTTCTGCAAGCTTTTGGGATCAAAGTCACTTCATCAGGCTCTGGGAAAAGTGTAGATGGTACAAGATGGTAAAAAGTCCCCATAGATAGGAAATAAACTTAATTTTTGCACAGAAGGAGCTGAAGATAGAAGGCTGTCCCTCTGGGTCCATAAGAGTGTCTTTGTGAGCTGTGTTGAATAGCTCTTTGATGTGTTGTTCAGGTAGAATTCCTTCCCTGGAGGTGTCAGATGGCAGGCAGAGAGGTAAAAAAACTTCCTTGTTGTTTTGTAATTAAGTTTAAAATACAAACTCAGCTAAAATTCAGCATCTTCCATGTTTCAGGGGTGTACTTGGTAGCCGTGTTGGTCAGAGACAAAAAGACATACAAAAAACTAGAATTCTTGGTTCCAGAATGATACCTCCCTAACCAAAATAAAGCAGAAGAGGGATTGTGAGTTGGTGGTATGTCATTGAGTCACAGTGGGCACATCTACACAAGATGTTACTGCTCAGTGGACTAATTAACTGTGCAGTAAACATCTCAGCATCTACACGTGCACTCCTATTAGGTTGGAGTTAACTAATTTCTTCCACAGCTGGATAGTACTTATATTTACAAGTAGTATCCAGCTGCGGAGTAAAAAAAACCAAACTCTGTAGCAGCGCACCTGTAGACATTGCCCTGGCTGTCTGGGGCATGAGGGTGCTTCAGCACAGGGGTTACCTGCCACCTACTCCTGCACGGAAGCACCCTTGTATCTCAGCCAGCCCCTTCACAGCACACTGAGCCAAGGGGAGCAACCACAGGTTAGCAGGCTGAACCCTTGTGTCCCCTGCCAACGAGGGCTACTCTGACCTGGCTTAGCACACTGTGGTCCTGGGCGTGCATTCAAACAGCAGTAAACTCAAGAGTTTATTGCTTCCATGTGCGTGTTCAAGCATTATGCCTGGGAAGAATAAACTCTGGACGTGCAGACACACCCGATGTCTCCTAAGGCTAGTCCTGGAGTGTTCTCATTGACACATCATCCTATTGTTGAAGTCTGCAGCTCAGACCATAAAGTTTTTAAAGGGGACCATAAGGTTCTGCTGCAAAATCCCTCTTGCGTAATTTGAAATAACAATGGCTAGGAAAAAAGTTGGTGATACGTGATAGCGCTCAGATTCTGTCATTGTTAAAGTTCCATTTTGTCTCCTCTCAAAATAAAAGATAAATTCATCCCATTGGAAAGAGAGAAAAGAATAGCACAATATAGAAAGGTTCAGTTTCAGTCTGTGAGGCTGTGTATAGATGTTACATTTTTCTACGTTTACTCTGGACTACAGCTGCCACTGCATGTGGACATCTGTAATCCGAATTAAAACTGGTTCCAGTCTGAATTAACTAATCCTCACTGAATGAGGATTAAAGTTAATGCAGACTTTGCTAGACAATCCAAACTAGGCAATTTTAACTGTATTAATTAATATGTATATATGGCAGGCTTGCTGTTGCTTGTGCCCACCACCAGGTGTAGCACCAGACATCCCCTGGTGTCTCTACTGAAGAAGTGCAAAATTCAGGAGAACTTCCCTGTTGATGATCAATGATCATCTAACTCTTAATTCAAATTGAAATTTGATTTGAATGGTGTGATGAGAATCAGTTAAACACAGTTTAGAAAATGGTGAGGATGTCTACAAATGGCCTGAGACATTCAGCTCAGTTACAAGAAGACCACAGCATGGCATATGATCCATTTACTTGCTTCTGGACTCTGGGTTTGCACAGGGCATAATCTGGTTATGGTACCCTCATTTCCCTTTGGCTGGACAGTTTAAGATAATGTTTATTATGAGGATCTGGTTGCTTGAAAATTATTTATAGTTTTTACAATTGATAAAGATAAATTATTACAATGTTTGATTTGTTCTGCTTGTCTCAGCAAGATGGTTTTTTGAAAGACAAAGTGAGAGATTAAGAAGGGGTGGAAGAAATAATGTGGGGCAGAATTTGACACAGTGGGAGTTCATGATGTAGGTAGTACTGGAGACACAATTAAGGGGAAAGTTATTTGCATTCTTTTTGTCATCCTGTCCCAGCAAAACATACCATATCTTAAGACCTGAAAGACAGTATGGCAGTAATTCCCTGCTTGGACTATTGGTGCATGTAGTGATGATACCAGTCCTGATCCATGCAGTGATGATACCTCTATCACAGCAGTATTGGATTTGTTCAGTTATAAATCCAATCCCCTTCTATTTCAGTGCAAACATATCATATGATACCTTTTAAAACTTACAAAGTCCCATCTTTAAAAAGTTAGTTTTCTGCTAGCCGGATAGGCAAAATCTATTTCAGAAGCAGAATTTTCTTATTTTTAGAAATCTAATTTCTAGGATTCACCTCCAGTTTCTACCCATTCGTTCTCATGCTACCCTTGTCCTTTAGCTTTTGTTCCCCAGGTGTTTACTCCCTGGATATACTATATGGCCATAAATCATATTCCCTTTCAGCCTTGGTCATGCTAGACTAAACAAGCTAAGCTTTTCAGTCTTTTCTCATATAAATTCTGCATTCCAGTGACTTTGTTGTCCTTCTCTGCACCTGTTGCAGTTTCAATTCATCATTCTTGAACATGAATGACAGAATTGCACACTGTATTCCAGAAGAGGTCTCACTGATGCCTTGTAAAATGTAATTAAATACTTCCTTATTTCCAATGGATATACCACTCCTGGTACATCATTTGATTGATGCTGCTTTTTTTTTTCCTGCTTATTGGTGGTTTCAGAATTTCCTGTTATCTTCAGTAAAGATAAGCCTATACATTGTGCTTACTGCGTCAGGCAGTGCCTTCCTGAAACACTCTGCTTCTGGTTGGGAGACAGCATACACAGACCATTGCAATATAACTGTGCTTATGCAGTTCTGCATACAGGATAATTAGCTGTCTTGAGAGGCAGTTAAAAACTGCCCATATGAGGACAATTCCTCTCATCTTGAGAAGATTCTGATCTGTTGCTACATTGGTTTTGTGTAGTCTAGACAAAGATACTGACATCACTGATCAACAGTTCTTTTCATCTGGACAAATTCACTATTTATTTTGAGTTAAATTCTGTGTTTTGTTTCAATTAAAATTGCACATATATAAGTTGTCAATAAAAATTGACATACATAAAAGCTCAGTAAAATTCTACCATATTTTACTAATTTAATTTTTAAATCAAAGTAAGTTTAAAACACAAAATGATCTCTCCTTTCTTCTGAGAAAGATTCATCAAGAGTCTGGTAATACTGTCTCATAATCTGAGTTTCTAGGAACCTTGTAAATTCTACTGTATGGGAGAACCAAGTTACAATATTAATAAAACTTTCAAGTAGTCTTGCAGGGTAGATCAGAGTGACCTGTATTTAGCCCTGTTCTTGAATCAGGTTACATAGTTAAAATGGGGTTTGGTTCTCTCTTTGTTGCAAGACAAAACCCTGTTTTAACCACCTTAGGGAACTACTATGTTGTAACCAAGTCACGATGGGTGAAATTCTGGCTCCAGTAACGTCAATGGCAAAACTCCCATTGAGTTCAAAGGGGACAGAATTTCACTTAATAGGATTTACAGCATAGCTAGGCTTTAAAACTTCATTACTTTCAAAAGAATTTGTGAAGCTAAAGCACATTTGTCAAAATACATTACTGAAGTATCTTTGATTTTTAAAAATGATATTTTTCACTCTGGATCTGATCCAAAGTCCATTGAAATTAATGAGTTGGCTCCTACTGGATTTGGTGGCCCCTGAATTGGACCCTTACTCTACAAGTTTCTGTAATTAATCACTCTTAGTCACTTGAAAGAAAAAAAATGATAATGTGCAATAGGCTTCCAGTTCTTGCACTAAATTACAGAAATGCCACTGATCTGTGCTATTCTTGTCTCTATTACTTTGTGCTCTTTTATCTGCAGGCAAATAAAGAATAATTTTGAGTAAGCCCAGTATTATCCTATTTGACCTTAACTATTAATCAGAATTTTTTTCTGTGGTAATGCCTATACGCAGGCTATTTGTTTTACCTTGTTTAAATCCAAATGCTCTTTTATCTGAAATTGTCTTTATACCTGACAGGCAAAGAAATCCTGGGTATCTGTGAGGATTAAGTCAGGAAGCAGTTTTTAACAGCAACAAATTGAAACGTTTACACAGGGAAGTGTTGCTTTTATAAGTGATGGGAAACTTCAAATTCGATTACAAGCAACCTTTGGCTTCCTATCTGCTCAACAATAGGCCATGTTGTTAAGGGCAATTTCCATGCACAGCATGTGGGTCCCATTTTTTCATCCTTAGACATGGTTGTTTACTGTTCAGAACTGTTTATGCATTTTAATCAGACTTATTCAGCAGCCCTTAATAAATCACTGCTAAGTGAATATACCAAAACAAGAACTATTATGCAGTATTAGTTGCCTTTATATAGTATTTATTGCCTTCATTTTTCATTGAATATGAAAATAAAAAAGTAGAAGGGTAATGGAGTCAAAAGAATAATTATTAGACATATGATGTTAATGCCCTTTTCCACACAGTTGCCTCCAACAGCCTCTGTTAACTACAGGAGCCTGACTTTAAATTCAGCCCAGGCAAGAATGACTTTACAATTGGAACCTGTTTTTAGCTCACGGCAGTGAAAGTCTTTTTGATGGGATGAAGCTGACAGCCCAGTTCCTGCCTGGCAGACATTCACATGAGACAAGACTGTATTTATATAGGTAAGTGCTTAAACGGCCAGGTACCCTGATTTCTTGAAACAACTCATAAGAACATTCATGGTGAGATATTGATACACAGAATCAAGTAAGTTTCTCTCGTTCATATTGGTAGCAACCAGGACAACAACTTCCTTCATTTACAAGTTTGGCAAATATGCAGTTCCAGAGAAACAAAGCATAATCAGTGCCAAGGGCTTGCAATGACAATTAAAGTTCATTAAAAGTAATGTTTTCAAAAAATATTGCTATTTAATTTTAAATAAACTATGAATTAATAATTAGCTTTGACATGTTTCCCCCATCGGTTTTTAATGGCATGTTTCTTACAGTGAAAAATACAGTATTTTAAAACCTTGCAGAGAGTGTACAAGGGAAAATAAAATAAAATAAAATAAAAATCAGAAGTTAACCACATGGCATATTATGATATGCAAAAAATCAAAGAAAACATGATGCATTATGCTACATCTGTACAAAACATCTACAAACTTATGTAGACATCCCCAGTAAGAAAGTGTCAAATTGCAAAATATCTTCAAAGACTATTTACTAGAAAAAAAACCCCACTGATTGTCTCAATGTAGCAATTAGTCCCACTGAAATATTGAGAACATCTATTGCAGACTGTGGGACAACGTTCAAAAAAGATGGTCCTCAGTTGTTTAGGCAAAGTGCTCAGCAGACAATAAACTAATAATTGCACCTTTCTCACTTGAAAATGTATTGCAGTTTCTGCACTGGTAGGCATATGAACACTTTACTTTGAGATAAATTAACTGAATTCAATGAAAAATTGGTTTAGCTTTCTGCATTCACATGCAAAATTCACAAGGAAAAAACAAAAAGGCAATTAGGATTTGTAGTGCTTCTGATCCACTTCCAGGTCTGCTGCAGACTGCGGTGGGGATCCTGCCCCCCGCGCTCCTGTGAGATGCTCCATCCACCCCACCACCTTGGCCTTCATGAGCTGCCTAGTACCTTGAGGTATGTAGAAAAAAAACATTTACAGCTGTGTCTATGCCCAAATCATCAAATCTCTCCAAATCAATTTGGAGGGCTCCAATTTGATTTGGGAAAAATACAGGGTGTCCTGATTAGATTTGGATTCAGAGATTCAGCCGCCAAATCTGGCCAAATCAAACCAGCAACTAAAGCGTTGCACAGTCCTAATATCTTTTATTAGACTAGCAAGATTTTTGCAATTTTTTTGACAAAAATCTTGTTGGTCTAATAAAAGATATCATCTCTACTATGAGTCCTGATTGCCTTTTCCTCTAGACCAATATGGCTACAACCTAGATACCTGACACAAGGAGAAAACAAGTCATTTTGTCCAGCCTGGATTTTACTGTTCTGTTTGTTCTGATTTTGGCCAGTAAATCACCTGTTATTCTGGCAATGGCCAGGATGATATTTTTTTGGACACAGAGAAACTTCTAGTAGGGGCTCAGATAGCATTTTAGCTCTGGAATTCAGTGGTAATTTTGTCTGAATGAGGGCATAGTTGGGCTCTATGGGCTAAGAAAAAATTTGGTTGTCCAGACTTTGTCCTTTTGCAAAATGTAAATTGCATAATGAAGAGTTCATCTAACTGTCCCACCCCTTTACAGCGTTTTTTGCGAGTGGCCTCCAAACAAATAGCTATTTGAGCCCTAACCAAAATTTGAACCCAAAAAGGTAAAATTCTAATGCAACAGCCCACCTAGTTTTTTCTTGGAATTATGTTAATAAATTAAATTTTAAAAAAATTTAAAAGGAACAAACAGAACAAGCTGATGATTCTTTTCTTAAATACAGACCGATTTTCTGCTGCTATTTTGGGAAATAATTATTACTAACATTTAAGGGAATTTGAAGAAAAGAAATTCATTATGCATTTTAAAGAGAATATGAAAGAGCTTAGCAGTGAAAATAAGTCACATAGACAATTCATAACTGACATTAATGGGAAAACAAAATATAGAACAAGTAAAGAAGCATGCATCATGGAATGTATGATGATATAGCATTTTAGATGAGGTTTTTTTGGTAAAGTTAAATACCAGTAAAGAACAAAATTCTCCATACTCTGGTTTATACTACCACCTTCATAGCCCCCACTCCTACAGTGCTTACCTGACAAGATTTCATGTCCTTTTAGAGACCATTTTGCCTGATAACATGCAAGCATTTTATTCTAGGAATGCAGTGTTCAACCTCTTGCCCATAAGGCTATGTCATCCAATCCACGGGTCCCTCCTTGGATTAAAAAATTTTGGCAGGAGAGCAACAATTACCACTCCCAATTTCCACATCTTTGGAGAGACCCACAGATATGGCTCTGCGCACTAGATAGAACTGGCACATGCTGAGGCCAGTGCATAGTGTCACTCCATAGCTGGAGTGTGGGATGGCTAGGAAACACCTGCAGACCATCTTCATGCTGGATATGGCCCCTGGACAGTCCCCAGTCATATGTATCTGGTCTGCAGGCCTGAAAGATTGAGAACTATTGTTTTAGAATAACAACAACTCTACCTTTTATTAGCACTGCATATTTATATGTATTATAATGGGTCCTAGAAGTTCCTGCAAAGATCAGTGGCTCTGTTAGTACAATGAAAAAAACTTAAGATAGTATTGGAAACCCAAAACATACACTAAAAATGTTATTGTTCTGGACATTTTGGTACACTTACAAATGGTCCTAGGTATATGTGAACAGTGCAGAAGCACAGACCTCTCTTCCCTTTTGAGCCCTGAGCTTGGGTAAGCTCAGGAAGCTTAGGAAATGGTAGCAATGGCAATAAAACAAGGCCTTTTTTAAAAATACGAATGGGCAAGAGCATTGGCTATAAGAAGAAAGTATAGAATAAGCCTCCTGAAGGGAGAAAAGGGTTGAAGACCCTGGTGGTTCTAATGCTTCCTGTAAACTATTTACATGTGCCATGAGTTGTTATAAATGCAGTTATTTATTCATATATTACTAAAAATGAGTTCATTATAGGCAGCTATGGGCAGAGTCTGGACAGATCCCAGCAGGGTACATTTGGTTAAGCTAGTTGAGCCGACCAGTTTTACTTTTGCTGCTGGCTTTGGCCAAGGACCCACTGTTCAGAGCCCTTGCCTCTGCTGCAGCCAGGCTAGTGGATAATACCCAGAGGCCACCCCAGGCTTGTTAGCAAGGCAAAACAAACAAAAGAAGTCAAACAAATAAGTTATCACTTAGTTATCTTACTGTGGTTTTTCCAGGCTTCAACTCCTGGTTGTCTTTTACCTTTCAGAGGCTTTGCAGAGCCTGCAGGCTTGTGCAAAAAAGCAAATGATCAAGCAAGCAAGCAAACAAACAGTGAGGAGCCCTGCTCCAGGCTTTCCTGGTGACTGCTTAACACAAGGGTGGGCAACAGGTGGCCCATGGACCAAATGCAAACTGCCAGGCTGTTCTAACTGGCCTACAGGGCCCCTAAAAAATGTAGAAAATTAATATTCATCTGCTGCTGACTGTCATGCAGCCCTTGATGGCTTACCAAAACTCAGTAAGCAACCCTATACCCAAAATAATTGCCCACCCCTGGCTTAATTCCTGATGGCTCTAGGCAGCCTGCTCCCTCACTAGGTGCAGCCCTTGAGGTTGTTTTCAGTGTCTTTTAGCCTTCCCACTCTGGGTTCACATGGCTAATCCTCTTTCACTCCCCACACCTATGTCATCTCCTTTGTTGCAGGACTCACTACATCCCAGGACTTGGTTCTCCAGCCTCTGGTAAGTTCTCCCAGGTCTGGGGTGGGTGTGAAGAGCTGCTTCTGGCGTTTGGGGCTGTTCAGACTCCAATGAAACCATAGTAACAGGGCAGGGCCCTGCTACATTCATAAACATACATTCTACTAGAAAATAGTGCCACTCAATTCACCAGAGTTTTTGCATTAAGTTTATTAAGCCACAGACACCCCTCCATCAACTCTGCTTCACTACAACGCAAAGGTGCATAGCACATACTGCAAGAAATATGCTGAGAATGCTTCAGAAAATACTTTGTACTGTTACTGGGGAAACAACACCTATATCGTCCATAATTCATACCAGTCTCTGTGTGTATACATTACATTTATTGTGTATATTTACATACAGTATATCCATATAGCTGTATCAGATAAACTCAGCATTTTGCATCTGGAAAATCAAAAATACAATTTACTTTAGACAATATCATTTAAAATATATTTTAAAATATAAAGTTAAATTTGAATTGTGCACCCACATACATATGCAACTTTGGGCAGAAAGCACAAATGGAACCAATTTCAGTCCAGAAACGTTTTATTTGACAATATTATGAATAACTGAAGTGAATGTAATGGAATTGCAATTCAAATTTGATTTTATATTTTAGCAAGATCTGTTGCTCCTACACTGACAGTTCAGTAGACAGCATATAACATACACAGTATGTTCCCAAAAATAAATGATATTTTCTAAAGTAAATTGTATTTTTGATTCTCCAGATGCAAAATGTAGAGTTTATCTGATGCAGCTATATGGATATACTGTATGTGAATATACATAATAAATGTAAGGTATACACACAGAGACTGATATGAATTACTGATGATATAGGGGTGTTGTGTGTGTATATATATATATATACACACACACACAAGATTCCAGCAGCATCCATGTACTTACAATTTAGTCTGTATTAAAAACCACGTGGAAAACTAATTTCATGTTTCATAAAAAAATTTCATGTGTGTGTTAACAGAATGAGACATTTTCCTTTTAAACGTATTTTTTTAATTATATATTTTTAAATATAATCCCATCATCTTGCAATTATAAACAACTGAGGTTTGTTATATTTGTTTTTTTGGTCTGAATTGCAGAGTGAAGGTTGTTCTTCCACACAAGAGAATTTTCTGGCCTATCATGCTGCTCAGCTCAGGTTAGGTTTGAACACCAGAGTGCTGTAATATGTTACAACTTAATATAAACTTTCTAGGACTTACCAAAATTAACAAAACTAAAGTTAATCTCAAGTCAGTCTCTATACACAGTGCTACTATACAGTAATGCATCAACATGTACATTATTGAGCAGGAACTAATCAGATGTAAATTTGATACTTGCATTAAATTTATGCCCAAGTTGGCATAGGACACCATATTTACCATGCAGTAAATGTGCACGTGTAGATGCCACCTGTACTGTGCAGTGATTTTTGGCTACTGTGGAGTAAATGTGCACATGTAGATGTGTCCACTGTGCAGTAACTAAATGGGCAAGTCAACATAAGCCACCATATTTACTATGGACATGCATGTAAGGACGCATGCCTATACTGCACAGCAATTTCAGTTGCTGTGCAATAAATGTGCATGTGGTAGAAGCACCTGCAGTTACCTATCCCAGAAAGCAGCTACTCTGTGATTCAGCACAAAGCTGGTAATTGCTTTGTCTTCTTTTACTAACAGAGATAAATGGGAGAAACAACAGACACCATACACTGAAGACATATTAAACTCTGTTAGGTCATTGATGCAATAACCAAGATTCTCAGGAAGGGTTCAAACTGTCCTCCAGCACTGAATACCTAGTAAAATCACAGTAAAGTCAAGTGAATTTACTTCCTCCAATGTAAGCGACCAGTTGATTTATAGGTATCCACACTTTGTTGATAAAAGAGATTAATGAAGTCAGCAGGGCTTATGTTTTACCATTTTGAAAATCGGGGATTCTGAAATTAAGTATCCAGAAACATAGACACTTGTACTCAGTAGATGTAAAATCCATTTATTCATCGTTGGTGTATGACAGAACTTTCAAGAGTCTTCCTAGTCTATTGTTAGCTCTGAACATTCAGTTGATGACCTTCTAGTAAGCTGCAGCGCATCATCTATTCATCTCTTCATTGTCTGTCCTCTACTAAAAGACCTACTGCATAGCTTCCATAATTACTTTCTCAAGGTTATTTTCAGCTCTGATGTGAACAAAGTATGTAAGCTGTGACTATTGTTTTATGACAATAGAATCTGCGTTTCTCCAATAATATTCTAACATAGGTATTAATTATCCTTCTGACCAGGAGAAGCAACAGTCTTTATCAGGCTTGCACCTTGATTAGTATAGACCTCTGCATACATACACTTCTGATGCCTTCCCATACATGCACTTAGCTACAATATTTATTGTATGAAAATAATAGTATTTGCTTTCTTATCTCAGAAGCTGCATTGTTTTTCTTGTATAGAACTGATATGAAGAACACAGAAAGGTTTCATTAACTAAACAATTAAAGAATAGAGTATACACTCTGGTGAACTACTTGCACTGCATTTAGTTTAGACCAGTGGTTCTCAAATTTTTTTTTTCATGGGACACTTGAAAATTGCTGAGGGTCTCAGTGGACCACTTAACAACCTTTTTTTTTTTTTTTTTGTTCTACAAATCAAAGCACACAACTCATATGTTAATATCCATTGTCTTACCTTTCTAATGCAATGGATGTGCCTGGGTTTTTTTATCAAAGTTCTGGGAAGTTGGGTGTAATGTTGTCAGTTTTTGTCTTGGGTCACCTTTCTGTAGACCACCTGAATGGAACTTGCAGATCAGTGGTGGTCCATGGACCACAGTTTGAGAACCTCTAGTTTAGAAGTTTGGAAAGTTTGAGCAACAATATTCCAGATTATTTTTATATAAAGTCATATCCTTAAGAGAGAGAGAGAGGGAGTGTGTGTGTGTGTGTGTATGTGTGTGTATTTTAATATGTAACCTGTTGCTGAGCTGCTCTGCAGTTGAAATCATTAAGGTTTGAAAGTTGGAATTTACCATGGAAACAGCCCTCTGTAAGACATGGGGTACAGAGGAACCAATTTTGATTTAACCAAATCCTGAGAACATGATAATTTCCCATAGAGTATACAAGAAAAACATTATTTTCACTACATTTGTTAAGTGCACATCAAAGGCACAGCTAACTTAGCTCTGTAGTGAATAATATATTTTTCAAAATGACTTCTGGCTTTTCTGCCAACATTTGGCAGATGAGGTCCATCCCTGCCTAGAGAATCTTCAGAGAAGTTCATACGCTTTGCTGGAGCAAATCTTTCATTGTTCTGCTTCATCTGAACTAAAGGATTTTAGCTTCTGTCATGCCAAGCTAGGAACTTTACCTGATTGAAGCATGCAGGTAAGTTCCTACTCAACTTTTAAAGGCTTCACAAGCAGATGATTAGTTTGAGCCTTGAGGAGATATTGAGCCATTGAAACATCCAGGCCAGTTGAAGAGTTCCCAAGCACCAATAGAGGAACTTAGAAACTCTGTAGAAGGGAAAAATGTAGCTAAGAGTTAAAACACAAGTGTTTAACTTTGCTCTAGTCTGCCTATTACTCATGCTGCTGCCACTGGTATTCTCTATTGATATACTGCAGCTGTGATATTGTCTAAGCCTATGTCTTCATTCCAGTTAGGCAGAATGAGCCACACAGGTTAGTCTCTTGGTTGCTCAGCAATCAGCTGAGCCATACTAGTTATGGTATTATGGTTGCCTATGTGAATTACTAAATCTTTCTGAGGTATATACTGTGTTATCCCATGTCGTGTTATGAATACCTGCATTATAATGCAAGGGCACCTTCATGACCAAGAGGTTTTGATACCTTCTGGTAGAATGTGTGTTGCTCCTTCCATTGGAATACATCCCTTTAAGTCTTACTAGCAAAAAAGAGGATCACATTTTTTTTCTGGAGAATGAATGTGATAGCCCACCTCATATATCTTTGATATCCATGAGGGAATATAACGATAACTAGAGTGTAATAATCCGTTACAACACTGAGCATGGGAAGTAGTGTTCCTGAACCTGAACTTGAGTACCTCATCTTTGAGGTTTTTTGGTTTCTCTCCAGAGGTCCTCAGTTCTTCTCACTTCTGGGAAGAAGTGGTTGGCTCTACCAAATTATATAAATTATAGTGTAAAGAACCTCCAAGTGCCAGAGAGGAGTGCTGTGTAGAAATGTGATGCCAAAAAGTTCTCACATGAGATGTTCACAGGTATTGAGGGGTGAATTAGAGCAAATGTTGTAGCTGTTTGCATCCTTTTTGAGATTATTATTAATATCATTCGATACTTTAACCCATGCTAGCTGGAGATTTCGTCAGAAAACTAGTTCAGACTAAAAGAGTTGAGTCTTGAAGTTGGCTTGAACTAGGTAGGCTATCTTCTCTTAGTATTTTTTACTCATACAGTGCAACTGGGTTTTCTAACAGCAGCTTCCCAAGTGCTAAACTGTTCTTTTTATAGACTTTAAACATGGAGTTTGGGTATTTCAATGGGACTTTGTTCTGTACAAGGAAGGGCAGGGTGAATACCAATTTATGAGGGTTCATTAGAAAGGGAACTTGGTTCTGCTGAACACCAGGTGCACTCATGGAGAGATTTCTTTCCTCAAGCTTTTTAGAAATGATAAAAGTCTCTGTTAATATTAGCAGGTTCCCCAGGTTCTGTGCCTACACACAGAAAGACCCAGTCCCAGCACCAAGAAACTTGCAGTCTAGGTCAGTGGTTCTCAACCTTTTTTGTACCTGGACCCATTTGTAAACATTGATGGCCAGTCGCAGTCCAGTGCCCCTCACTCTTGACCAACTGTCCTGTGCCCCCAGTCTTCAGCCTCCCAGTGTGTGGGGCATGGGGAGCACCACACAGCCCTAAGCAGGATGGAACTGCCAGCCTGCGAAGGAAGTCACAGGTTCCCAAATTTTTCTTCTTTAAAGGAGAATTCATTTTTAAAGATTGTTTGCAACCATCTCATATATTCTTGCAATTGCATGTGTTAAAAGCTGAGGGCTATTACACTTATAGTCTCCATTTTACCAATAGGGAACTGATGCACAGAAAGGGTGTCCAAAATCTGCAAACACCCCTGCTTAACTTAAGCATGTGACAAGCCCTGTTAGAGTCAGATTGTGAAATCCTGGTCTCACTGAAAAAAAAATGGCCAGATTCCCATTGACTTTAGGACTGCTAGGATTTTACCCAGAGGACCCAAGAACACACAAGAAGTCTTGAACAGAGCCAGTACTGAACTTGCTTCTCCTGAGCCTTAGCAACAAGACTGCCCTTCCTGACACAACGCTGAAGATCACAGTATCATAGTATCATAGTACCTAGGGTCAAAAGGGGCCTAGAGCAGGCCATCTAGTCTGACCCCCCGCCAATTGGCAGGAAACGAGTGCCAGGGTCACAGGACCCCAGCCA
>JAGPOW010001296.1:87129832-87174582 GCA_030014935.1 Caiman crocodilus
GGACTTGGCCGACTGCTCCTCCCAGCAGATGTCCGGGTAATTGAAATCACCCATGACAATGACATCCTTTGTCCTAACTGCCTCCTTAAGCTGGCCAGCTTTAAAAAGCTGTGGTTAAAGATGTATCATTTCATGTCATTATTCAGTTCGCTGTTGTTACAGGGCCTCCTGGACCCACATAAGGGTCAAGGACCTCTCTAGTATGCCCATACTGTCTCCCTAGAAGTCTTTGAGACAGCTGCTGTCATAGGTGACTGATGGGAGGGGCACGTGCGCCCCCTGAGATTGGCTGCTGCCACTGCCACAGGCTTCTGCGGGTGGTCGCCGTTTGCCACCGTGCTGCTGCCCCGGCTGCTGTGGGTGGTTGCTGCTCGCCACCCTGCCACCACCTGCAAACTGTACCACCTCCCACTCTCAGGAGACGCCAGGCACCCAGGACTGCTGGGAAAAATAAAACATGCCCTATCTGCCAGCCTCCCTACACACCAAACCTGGCTGGGTGGCAGCAGGGGTGACTCTCACTACTCCCCCCACCTGGGGGATTCCCCCACTGCCTCCTGCCAGGGTGTGACCGGCTCCGGGAGGGTTTTATTGGGGGCAGTGAGGGGTGGGGCGCTCCTTGCATGGTAAAAAAACACCTATGAAGCCGGTCGGTACCTTGAGAGCTTCTCCAGGAAAGACTGAAACGCTGCGGTTTGTAAGGTCCGGTGCCTAGAACCGGCCTGCTGGGGCCCCGACGGCCCAGAAACTAGGCGGGAGGCGCGTCTTCTCGGCCCCGAGGTGTAGCTGGCACGAAGCTCTGCAGCCCAGGCGCCCCAAGCAAGCCTGTCCTGAGCTCTGACTGTCCCGACAGCACCGCTGGCCCGACACAGAATGCAGGAGCCCGCGCCGTCTCCATCAGCCTCATGTGCTCAGGAGCCAAGCTCAGCCCCAGGCCTGCCAACGGGCCCGGCATTGCGCCCCGCCCCGCCGGCACCTGCCTGGCAGCACGCCTGGCGGGCGGCCCGGCCCCAGCGCCCTGGGGAGGCGGGGGCGGCCAGGACACAATGAAGGCGCTGGACACACCTTCCAGCCCGGCGCCGGCGGCTCCCCGAGGAGCCCACAGCTGCGCCCAGTGCGGGCCGGGCGGCCGGGGGTGCGGTGCCCCGCACTGAGCGACGGGGCGGCCATGCTGCCCGGCAGCGCTCAGCGCCGCGGGGACGCGGCGGGATGCCGGCCGCTGCTCCGCTTCCCCGCCGCGCCGGGCGCCGCCGGCCTGGGCAGGAGCTTCCTCATCGAGAACCTGCTGCAGAGCCCCGCGCCGCCCGCGCCGCCGCCCTTCCCCGCACGCTGGCCCGGCCCCGCGCCCGCCCGCCACGGGGGCTTCGCTCCGGCGGCGCCCTCAGGTGAGAGCCCGGGGACAGCAACTGCCGACCTCAGGCGGGCCAGGGTTGCGCTGCGCTGCGGGCACAGCTGGACGCCGTCCGGGGCGGGAAGGCCGCGCGCTGCCCCTGCGGCGGCCTGGGTGAGGCACGAGCCAGCCCCGCGCTTCGTGCCCCGGCTCTGAGGGGGGCTACTGAGTACACGTCGCTTGACTTCAGGGAACGGGTGAAGAGAAAGCAGGGATGGGTAAGAGGCCAGGCGCCCCGCCGGCGAGCCCCCACGGGCCGTGCAGGGGCCCTGCCCCGTGAAACACAGCCCCCAGCCGCCAAGGGAGGAGGGCAGGTGAATGGTCTCACAGGCTCCCAGCCACAGCCTCTGCTCCTGCACAGGACACTGGAGCCCCTTGGACTTCAGACCTGGCTTAGGATGAACTACTGCAGGTCTGGGCATCAAACTTCCTCTCACTGTTATATAACTGGAAAGGCAAGAGATTTTTGTTGTTGTTGTTTTTAGACGTGCTATTAAAAGAATCAGTGCTATCCTTTGGAAGTGGATCTCTATCAGGTTATTTAAAAATACTTCCTCCCCCCAACCCTGTATTTTGTTGTTTTAAACACTTGGGAAGAAATGGGAGTGTATGCTGTGACTTACACTATAAGAGTTGAAAGCAGTTAACTGGCCAGCTCTATGCCTGTTGAAGTCAATGGGCGCTTGGCCACTGATTTTATAGCACTGTCTGCTGGGATGTTTAAAACAGCAGCCTCAAGTTTGGATTAATGGGGTGCATCAGTGCTGTTATTTGAGATAATATACAGCTATAAAGAGCTTCCAGCCTTCCTAAGGAGAATTCTTCTCTTCACAAGAACATAGTGTTCTGAAATCAATTCTGACTGGCTGGGTTATGAAAGGAAGGCTGTGGTGTTACTTGGTAGTGGGGTATTAAAACAACAGTAATTTGCCTTATTTGAACCATTTCCTTGTATAGACTATGGTTTTCATCCAGGGAGTTAATCAGCATAGCAAAACATTTAACAACTATCCACATTTTAATTCCAGATCTTTTAGATCTGTTAAAAGATTGCAATCTTAAAAGAATAGCAGAGGTTAGCTAGCAGCAAATGCAAGAGGGAGACCAAAAATCCTTCTGAGTTTAGGAAAAGCAAGATAAACCACTGATCCTTAGGTAATGAAATTTGTGTACTAAAGTCCTTGGTCTTTCCAAAGATTTCATTGTTTTGTTTTGTTTTGCTAAAATAAAAACCTGTGGGTGATGAAGATGCATGAAAAATATTACACTAATCTAATGCCACTCTTTGGTAATCTGATCTGCTCAAAATTTTGCTATAGTATGTGGTGATTACAACTGTGTATTTACTAGACCCTCATGCTTACCATCACTTTGGAATTTAAACATATACGGTTTTCAAATACATTATGACTTGCATATCATTAGTATTGTTTGTATGAAGCAATAAAACAAGAAAAAAGAGATGTGAGGAATACATGCCTGGTCCTCTTATGCAAGTATTCCAAATTGGGTTAAAAAACTGGGTGGGTAAAAAATTAATTAAAACTGGGCAACTAATTATTAATTTATCTAGAAATGAAAAAGGGAATGTATGATATTTCTGGTCCAGTCTAACGTATTTTCAGACCCTCAGCATATATTTAAATAATATATTTGCTATGTATTTTTCAAAAGTGAAAAGCAAAATACTTCTTTCTTTGGGTATGATCCTTACTTTATCTGAGACAGATGTGATTTTAAAAAACCAAAGTTAAAATATTATTTTCTCTTTAAATGTTCATGTACATATGTGTTTGTGAAGATTTTGGTGAAATCTTGCAAACCCTTAATCACGTAAATAGTTTCTATTCACAATGCCACTAATTCCAATGACTATATTGCCCTAAGTGAGCAGGATTGGACTAAGTAAACATTTAAAATGTCAATCATTAAAACATTAAAGATAATATAAGTTTAATTTTAAAGCCTTTAAAATAACCGAGTATGGACTCAGTGGTGCAAAAAAGAAAGGATGCATATTTCCCTTTATTTTATGTAGAGATTATTTTTACAACAACAAAAATAAATGTAGGAAATGCTTTTATTTAAAGGTGCCAGTGGAGAAGGCAGATTCTTTAAGGCTCACCTCATTTTTATTTAAAAGAAACCAGGCACTCAGGAACTTCCAGTCTTGATAATGATGCTTGCACAATAATTTTTAACTCTGGCCAGTAGTGCAAAGGGACTGCGCTCATGAAATTAGGCTCCTTGCAGGGGAACATCTTGCAGAGTCAATTCCTCCACATGGTTGTGGCTCTGATTTGTAGTGGGAAAATTGAACTGAAGGCTCAGCCCCTTACACTAGAGATGCTGCGGTTAATCTGACATATTATAATTTATTAACTCAGGAAAAAAGTAGTTTATGCTAAAATACAGGATATGCCATGAATGTATAAAGAGAATTTGATCTAATTCAGGCTGAAGCCATTGACTTGTAGGAGATGCCCTGAACTTCCATAAATGAAAGCTAGAAACTGGTGCTTACAGCCAGATTCTACAGCACATACTCATGCCAGGACTCTTTTCTCATTGGAGTAGTCCCAATGATGCTCCTCACTTGATGAGCCTTTGTGGGGAAGATTTTTATGATCAAGTCTGTATGTTGTTTTTCTTGTTGATGGAATAATAAGGAATGTTGCCAGAGTAAGGACTGTAGGACTGGGTAAAAGGGAGGGTGAGTTATCAATATTTAATTATTTAATCTTTTGTGAAGTCAGTGGAACATTAGTTTTTCCATTTAAAAAGTTACATGCTTGGATAATATCGCAGTGCTTGCTACAAGAATTTTGCATAGTAAATGTACATGAAAGCATTGCTGTATATGCCAACAAGATAAGTCTTAAGTCAAGATTTTCGAGAATGGCGAGTAACTTTAAATGCCCAAATATTTGGATGCCCAATGACGAGGCCCATTAAAAGGGACATGATTTTCAACAGGTGCTGAGTATCCAGCCTTGGATCCTTTCAAGTTTTTTTAAGTTGGGATCCTACAACAGGGGTAGGCAATTATTTTGAGTGGAGGGCCACTTACTGAGCCATTGAGGGCCGCGTGACAGGCAGCCAGGGGACTGTTACGACTCTGTGCTTATAAATACTAGCTCTTGAATGACACAAATGTGTTACTGTAGCATGATATTTTTGTGTTATGGATTGTTTGTTAACACAAAGCACACTTTCCATAAAAGGGGACTGTGACGGTGGATTCAATACCACAATTGCTTGTGCATCCAAAACTTCCTCCGAGTCCTGTGGGAGTTTTAGAGAAACAAGAAATGCAAAATTAAGCTGGAAACTGACAAAATGAATAAACTCTTCTACAGCTCTGAAAGTAGCAAACATCTGCAATTTCCATCTTGTTTGAATTAAAATCCTGAATTTTGTGTGATCCTTAAAGCTTCCACAGATACTGGTAAAGGACATGGGAAGAGAGATCCTTTATCTCTGAGGTCTGTTCATGTCAAGCTCTAGATGCATGAGAGCTCAGTAATTGCTTGCATGACTGACTTTTTTATATTCCTGTTTTATCATGTTACTTTTCATTTCTATTAATTGTTCCATAGTTCAAAGTTTCTCTTTAGAGTGGTTTCAGTAGATCTGTTCATACGATGACTATCTGCATTTGTGAGGAAAATTTGCATGATCCAACCTGTGTTTTCTTGTTGATGGAGCTGAAAAAGGATGGAGGTGTTTGTCAGTTTACTGAAGTAAAAATGACTCTGTATTGTAAATGCATAGGACGGTGTCTAGCTTTATCTTTCATTTTTTCTTTAATAAGTCTAAAAAAGTCCGTGGCGAAAACCTGGATGATGAACATTCATCCACAAAATATTACCCTGAGAGGTGACGCATGATGAAGTCTTGAAAGAAAGATTCCTTTGCTGGATCTCATAATCATTGTACTAGTTATTTATTTCTATGACCAAACTATATTTTTTTTCAGTTTGCTTTATAATATTTTTATTTTTAATTGTATTCAAACAGATGCCAAAAAATAAAAACAAACACAATGAGATTCTGTGATAGTACAAATTGATTTTGTTCCATTGGTTTCAGTGGAGTCAGGTTAAATTATACCAGCTGAGAATCTGTAATTTGTTTTATCAAGACTGCTAAAAGTAACACATTTTAAGTTTGGGATCTAACTACAGCCGCTTGAAGTTGAATTCTGTTCTCATATACTCTAGAACAGGGGTAGGCAACATTTTTGGGCACAGTGCCAAAAAAACCTCTTCAACTTCAACTTGTAAGATGTTGGTGTACCGGGGCAGGTGGCGGGGGAGCCCCAAGGGGCTTGCTCCTTGTTATGGCAGGGCAACCCCGGCCCTTTCCTTGCTGTCTACCTGAAGGTGCATGTGTACCTGCCACTGGGAATGAGCTGAGCTGAAGCTCTGTGGACCCTGGTACCTGTGCTTGCAGCCTCCCTGCCACCTGCTATGAGCAGCCTGGGCTCTGTGGCAGGCGGCAAGGGCCTGCTGAGAGCAGGGATTGGTTGTGGATGCTGAGCAAAATGGCTTCATGTGCCATGCTCTGGCATGTGTGCAGGGGGTTGCCAACCCCTACTCTAGAATTTCAAGGCCCAATTAGCCTGTAGAACTCCTTGCTACAGGCTATAGTTGTGACTAAGAACTGAACAGATTAAAAAAAATATTAGATATAATATCTGTAAGGCTTCTTATTAAGCATATAAATGCTAATTATTGCAAGAATAAAGGGCAGTTTTGCAGGTCTGTAACTGATGCTTCAAGGCATAAATCGGGCACTAACTTTTGAGAGGTATGAGCATAATTTGCAGATTTTCTTATATTTTACTATGAAGCACGTTACTGACTACAGTTGGTGACAGGACGCTGGACTTAGTGGGTCATTGGTGTGATCTAATTCTAGTGATCTGATGTAACTGAGACTTGAATTTGAAGTTATCTTAATCTCTGTAACTATGGATCTGATATCTGATTCCCTGCTGCCCTGTATAGTATTTACTTTTTTTTTTAACGTGTATGTTAAATGTTGCCCTTCCACTTCAACTACATTTTCCTCCCATTTCACACGCTCTTGTTAACAAAAGAAAATGCAGAAAGTTAAAAGTGGTGAAGAATCAGGTTTGCTCTTTAAAATGCTGTTTCTCTGGATTGTGGTCTTCATGGGGCTATGCCTTCGCAACATCTAGAAATCACAGCTGTTACAGAACACGGTGGCTTGCTGACTATGCGGAATTTCACCCACCAGAGCACAAACTAACTAATGCACTCTGACTTACCGTAATGTGTGGGTGAAGTTTAAGACAATGGTTCTGACCAAATGAACAGACTTATTCTGACTATGGGGGAAAGGGGTGCCTAGTGGGTGTCTTCAATGAGTACTCCTTGCCTTGAAATTTGCTCCTACCTTTAGTCTACTAGGGTCCTGTGTTTGGTTTCCTTCCGGCTGTATTGTAAGCCTTGCCTCGTTTTTAGGTGTTTTCTTGCATGGGAGAGTCACAGAAATAACGGGATGTAGTGTGGTTTGGTTTTTACAAGGTCTGTTTGACGTATTTTTGTATGGTGTGATTTCCAGAAGTGTTGAGTAACTGCAAAACTTACTGACCTCAGTGAGAGTTGTCCTTACTTAGGAGTTCTGATAATCAGTTGCTGAAAATCCATGTTCTTCACAAGTGGAAAATGACAGTAAGTGCATTGGAGCCAGTTAATTTTTGTGGTTATGAATCTGGCTCCATGCTTATACCTTTTGTACTATGCTGGAGTAACTGATAGGCACAGGAAGTAAAAGGAAGGTTCAAAGGATGGAAGAAAGAAAACAAATGTAGCATTGGGCATATTCCATTCCAGGCTTTGCTGGGATACTGAACATGTTGGAGTTCCATAATAATAATTTTTTACTATGAGGTTGAGAGTACAGTACAACTAGACAATTTACATTATAAAAATAAATTGGATACATGTTAATACACATCAATTTAAGGTACTGAGGCAGCTTCCATTACCATAATGTGCAAGATTATGATAATCTTTAATGTATTTATCCCCCCAAACCCCTGGCAAGCTTGAAAGTAACTATTCCATTTCATAGATGAGGAACTGAGGTGCCAGAGAGATTATGCAGTAGATCCTTTTCCACTAATTAAACATCTAATTGTGATCCACTCTGCTGCAGACCCTGAACTGGGTGGGTCCTCTTCCTTCTCACTGAGTTTTGTATCTTAGTCTATTACAGAAGTCCATTATAAAATGTGTTAATAATTTTCCAGGTACTTGAGCAAGGTGGAATGGGTTTGCATTTAGTCACCTACTGGGATTTTAATACATAATAGATGGAATAGGACCTTGCCTAATTGACTTGCCTGAAGTTACATGGGAAATCAGTGGCAGAGGACTGAACTCAGGTCTTCCCCATCCCAGACTAGTCCTCTGTGCATTGGTCTGTCTTTGTAATAATCATAGCAGTAGTACCTACTATTGAATGTTTTATTTTAATCAAAATATTTTATTTCTATCATTTTCCACTTTCATTAACATCTCTTGCATTTTGTTCCATTTAGGAACTAGCAGATATTTGCTTTACAGAAATTAAATTAGGTTGGGTTTTTTTTTAGCTTGGACCTTTTTTAAAGAATTAATAAATGCTTTTATTGGAGTCAGAACTATTATCTCAGTGTTGGCAGGCCTCTGTATGCCCACAGGTGACACGGAACTCTGTAGCTTTCATTGAAATTAAAAGGGAAAAATAATAAGTACTTTTGATTCTTACTAACTTTGAAAGTGTTTTGGCATTTTAAGATAATGGATCTGATGAAAGGAACCAACTTGTTTAAAAGAGAAGAGAGTATGCTGGCTGTTCCAGTGAGTGATACTTGGCTAAGGAATCTGCTTCTGCCAGAGCCTGGTTTGGGTTACTTTCAGGCTGTGTTGCAAGACTTGAACTTCAATCCTTCAGTTTTGAGGGATTTTGTAGGATGTTATTCTGGTAGTTGCTCTGGCATATTATGAAATGGGACTTTCCTAGGACTCGGAACGCTGCTAGGATTTTTAGTTGGTTTTCAGATACGTTGAGACTCGCTCAGTGTTTTAAAAGTGAAGTGGTGCTTCAACCGCCCTCTTTGGTGAAAGAGAGTATTCTGTGGGATTACAATTTAGTTAAAATTAATGTTCCCATGATGGACTTGTTCTTCCTCCCATTGCAGTTGGGCCAGTCACTAGGATCCAGGCTTGAACTAACAAGCATCAATCAAGGGAGTGTGTGCAAAGGTGGTGGTAAATTTTGTTTGCAGCCCTCTTATTGTTGGCCTGTGAGAAGCGAAGCTAGTTGTTATTGATGGTGTTCACCCACAACTGCAGAAGTATTTTCAGCAAATCGTAGATAAACTGACCACAACCCTTACCTTCTGGCCCTGCCTCAGAACAGTGGTGCTCAATGATCTGGCCCCACAAGCTGGATGAGTGGTGTAGAGCCATTCTGCAGGCTAGATCCAGTGTGGGGTTGGTGCACAGGGTTGGTCTGTGGATGTGATCTCATGTGCCAGCCATCCTCGGCTGGCCCCAAGCACTGGATCGATCCATGCAGTGACCCTGCGCCATGGTGTGGCTTCACAAACCAGATCTGGCCCTGTTGCAACCCTGCATGTTGGTTTGGCCTGCCAGACCCCACATTCTGGATCTGGCCATGGAGTGACTCTATGTGCTGGATTATTTATGTGCCACAGCACTCTGGCACATGGGACCATGTTATCCAGCCCATGGGCTCCCCGTGGATCCAGAAATTAGATTGTGGGGAAGTGGTGGTAGCACTTGTTGCCACAGCTCTGGAAGTCAGGGCAGCTACTGCTACTGTTTCCCTGGTGCTTAATTTCCAGGCTTAAGTCCCTGGAAAATCTGTGGGGAGCCCAATCACCTGCATGACATGACCAAGTAGGCCAGATTCGGCCTATGGGTCAGATGTTGAGCACCAATGCCTTACAATAATTGAAAAATATTGCTAGAAAGGATTTATGGTAATTAATTAGTTAATCATCTAAATAAAGGAGTGAGAGACTTAGCAGTGGAACAATGGTTGTGCTTAATCAACAGCACTTAAATGCAAAATTATGGCCTCAGCATGTGAAGAATTTTTGAGAAAACCCCCATTGATTTCTGTGGGAGTTTTGTGTCTGCATTGTGGCCCTTAGGAAGTTTCTTCTGTAGAACGTGGCTCTGCAAGCTAACGATTTTCCTTTGACTTTTTAAAGTAGCACTTACATGGCTGTTCATAGCCCTTGGCAGCATTAAGAAGGTAATCTTGGCACAATGAAAACAGATTCTATTATTTAAGACCGTAGGAGGCTTTTTTATTTTTATTTTTATTTTTTTTTAATCATTGGGCACAATAAGCCTAGATCCTAAGGAAGTTGCCCCTGTCACCTCTTCTCGGAGTCAGTTTATGTTTTTCCATATCCACTTGGCGTATGAGCAAAGCCATAGGTGGTGGTCGATGGTCTCTGCACCCTGGCAAAGTTCCCTGGGGAAGCTGGGTTGAGTCCCTTGCCTATCTCTGTATTTCCACACCCTCGCTGGGAGAGTGTGGTGAGCTGTTAGCCAGTTCAGGTGTTTGTGGTCCTTTCATAGGGTCCTTGTGGAAGATCTGATCCCAGATGGCTTGGCAGTTGTTATTGGGGAGCAGCTCCACGGTGAATAGCATGTCTCTGGCTCTGACCGCCTTCTGTATCTTCCTATAGTTTGACATAGTTACTGTGCCTTCATTCTGTAACCTGTACTCAGTCCCAAACTTGTTCAGGACCCTGTAGAACCAGGGGTGTTCCATGGTCTCCAGTTGGTTGATGTGTATAACCCCATACTGTCTCAGGAGGTGACCTGTGGTATTTAGTACAGGGCTGATTGCACGAACCTTACGTAAGTCGCACAAATCTCTCACTGATAGGAAGCCTATTTCTGCATGCTTCCAAACTACCTTTGCTTACTCCTTATTAGATCAACCTATCTATGGATCCACAACTTGGATCTGGCCCACCAAGTCATTGGATCTAGACTGTGGATGTGTGGCTTCTGTGGTGTTTGGTGGCAGGGAGCTTCAGCTGCAGGCACTCCTCTGTGCTGTCATGTGGAAAACAGCTGCAAGCAGGTCCTAACAGAGGGGGGGCAAACTGTGGCCCACAGGCTGGATCTGGCCTGTCAATTGATTGCACCTGGCCCACGGCTGCCCCCTGGCATTTTGCATGGGGCTTAGCCCTGCTTGCTCCTTTCCTACACCCCTGACAGCCCTGGCTCTGGCCCCAGCCAGTGTACACAGCTTCCTGGTGGAGCTGCCTTCCATTCAGTCATCTGCAGATGGAGGCTCACTGTGCTGGGAAATTGAGTGAGTGGAAGGCAGAAAGGAGCTGGAGTTGGCGCCCCACATGCTGAGGCAGGAGGTGTGTGGCTGCAGATTTTCCCTCACCTGGCTGGGCATGTAGTTTCTGGCATGTGTTGCCACAGCAGCTGCTGCCACCTTCATGTAGCACTTCCTGCTGTCTCTACCTGCTTCCCAGAGTGGTGCAGAAGTGGCAGGAGGAGGAGTGACTGGAGGTGGGGGATCCAAGCAGTACTCTGCTGGAAAGCTGTGCGCGCTGAGGTGGGGTCATTGGTAGGCTGGGATGCAGCTCAGGTTGTCCCAGGTAGGACCAGGCAGGACTTAGCCCCATGCAGAGCGTCACAGGGGCAGCTGTGGGCCAACTGGGGTGGAAGGGGCAAAATACACCTGCACCACATCACCCGGCTGAGCTCTGTTGGCATGTGCTCCCTGCCCCCATCCTTTGCTCCACCCAGCTCCTGGGACCTAGCAAGTGGGCAGCCCCCAACTCATACTTGCAACCACTCCCTCTCACACCTCCACCTCCCCCTGCTTCTCCCACACACACAATATACAAGAATATGACTTTACTTTGAGCTATGATGCAATTGCCTCTATATAAACTACTTAAACAATAATTAAGACACAATTGTTTTTGAAATAAAATATGTTCTAGTAGATATTTGATTTTTACTATGTGATTTTGGTTTTTATCTATAATTTGTTAAATTGATGTCTTTTGAAAGACTATCTGTATGGCCCTCAGCAGCTCATCAAAACTTGTAAAGTGGCCTGCCAGCTGAAATATTTGCCCGCCCTTGTCCTAACACCTCTGACCTGAGGTGGGTCATTCTAGCCCACAACTAGAAAAGTTTGTCAGCTGCTGGTCTTGGCCACTGGCACTCAACCTTTTGGCTTTCCATGCCAAAGTTAATACATTTAATATCCCAGCCTAATAGCAGAGCCAGTTCGTGGGCCAGATTGGGCCCTGCATACCAAGATAAGGCCCCGTGCCAGGATTGGGCCCCGGGCATTGAGATTAGGCCTGGCATCCTACATCACCCCCATGTTCCAGGATCAGACCCTGTGCCACCCCTGTCTGGCCCCGCATGTTGGGATTGGTCTCTGGGATGGGGTTCTATGGCACTTTATGCACATTTAGTATGCAGGGCCGAGCTATCCAGCCCGTTGGGCTGCCCTTGGGTCCTGAAATTTAGCAGCAGGGGAGCAGTGCCACTGCTTCTCCACTGCCAAATTTTCAGTCCTGTGAAGAGCCCTGTGGGCCAGATGACATGATGCCAGGGGTCAGATCTAATGCATGCACACCAATGATTTAGATGGTTATAAACCAGATAATGTAAAACATGAACCCTACAAGACTCAAAACCAGGTGGCAAATGAAAACCTACAATTTATTTCTAAATTTTCATTATTTTAAGCCAGTCTCATGATTTTTAATAGTTGGGTATATTACAACAACCAACATAGCTCAATTGCTGTCTTGCTGAAGAGGTACCTAGGACTGAGATACTAGATGTATTCAGCTCATAACTCATTTATACATAACGACAATCTCTTATTTTCATATCCACTTGCAGTCCCATGCAGGATTTTGTATTAGTTCTGCAGCAATGAAAAGCACAATCATTAATGCATCAAATCAGATAACCCTCATATCACCTCATTTCAGGAAATTATTTCTAAACAAAGATATTTTTTTATAAGAATGCAAGGGAAATATTTTGCTCTGTTTGTGGCTGAATCAGAACATTTCTCTTCTTGGGTGTCTTTAATAATTCTGCCACTGCAGTGATACTCTAGGCTTTTGCTGCATAGCAGGTATGTGTAGAAAGCATGATACTTCAGCAAATGGGGAGAAATAACCCCTGTACTTAAATAATGCCATGAAACACCAAACAAACTGGCTAAAGTTTGTATAATGCCTTATGTAGTTACGTGCACAACTGTGAAATTGATGCTGCTTGTGGTATTGGCATATGCCTACTCACATGCTATGAGTCCTGTGCATCCTTATTGCATATAGGCATGTAACACAAATGTGCATAAATTCCTCAGTGATAAATTATGCCTACACACATAACAGTGTTTCAGACATTCTCACTTAACCTGCCAAAATTGTAGCACTGTGAGGAAAAGATGTTAGGCAGTTGTACTTTCAACCCCCTTTTTGGTGACTTATCTCTTAGTGTGACTAATGCGCTGATTTTTATAAGCTTCAATTGAAAATCAGTAACTTAAGATCATAGGGAAGTAAGACAAGAAGGGACCTCCATGATGCTATGTAGTTCAGTCTTCTGCTGAAGGCAGGATTATTCCTAGCTAAATCATTCAAGCCAAGTTTCTGTCTAACCAGCTCTTGAAAATCTCTAGGGACAGAGATTCCACAGTTTCTCTAGGTAAGCAGTTCCAATGCTTAATGACTTTCATAGTCAGAAAGTTCTTCCTAATCTCCAACATAAATTTTACCTCCTGCAGTTTGAGGCCATTTCTTCTAGTTCTGTCCCTTACAGCCCCAGAGAGTAGTCTATCTCCATCTTTATAATCACCCTTCACATATTTGAAGACTGTTATCAAATCCCCACCTTGGTTTTCTCTTCTCCAGACTAAATAACCCTAGTTCTTTTAGCTTTTCCTCATAAATCATGTTTCCTAAGCCTCTAATCACTTTTGTCACCTCCACCAGACTCTTTCCAATCTGTCCATATCTTTCTTGAAGTGTGGAGCCCAAAACTGGACTCTGGACTCCAGGTGAGGCCTCACCTGTGCCAGATAGAACAGGAGAATCACTTCCTTCAATTTGCAATTAGTTTGTTAATGAGAATAGTGTGGATTTTTGACACTGTTTCCCATGACAAAAAGTCATGGATGTCACATCCACTGTTCTCCCCTCCCCTCGCCCCCCCTTTACAGAACCTGTCAGCTTACCATAGAAGGATATCAGGTTGATCAGGCATGACTTGCTTTTAGTGAATCCATGTTGGCTATTCCTGATCACCTTGTTCCCTATATGGTTTGAAATGGGTCCTCAAAAGATCTATTCCATGATCCTTCCAGGTATTAATAAGGTCAGACTGACTGGTCTGTAGTTCTCTGGATCCTCCCCTTCCCTTTCTTAAAGATGTATGCTATAGTTGTCCTTTTTCAGTCATTTAGGACCTCACCTGATCTCTAGAAGTTCTCAAAGAGGATGGCCAGTGGCTCTGAAATAACCTCACCCAATTCCTTCAATGCCCTATCCCATTAAGCCCTGCTGACCTGAAAGCATTTAGTTTTCTCTAACTCCTAATGTGTTCGTCCACTACTCTAGGCTGTCTTTCTCTCTCCCTGTCTTTTGTTGCCCCCAAAATACTCATTATTTGGTACCCAACCTTATCTGTGCACTGAAAGTGAAAAAGGCACTGAATACGTCAGCCTTCTCTGAGTCATCTATAACTGGATTGCCTTCTGTATTTAATAAGGAACCTACACTTTCCTTTTGCTTCTGAAATGCTTGTAGAATCCCTTCTACACCCTTTAACACTTAGATCTCAAATTGTGCCTTGTCCTTCCTGATTTTTCTTCTTGCACGAATGTATGATACTCTTATATTCTTCCCTAGTGATATGACTAAGTTTCTACTTATTGTAGGATTCCTTTTTGAGATTTAGCTTAATGATGAGATTGCTGTCCAGGTAGGCTGGTCTCCTGTTGCACTTCCCATGCTTCTGTTGCATCAGGATAGCTTGTTCTTGGGTTCTAAGTATGACTCCCTTGGAGTACAGCTAGCTTTCCTGGACTCCTTTTCTCCTCAGACTTGCTTCCCATGGGATCCTCCCTATCATGTATCTGAGTTGTTTTGTTTTTTTTAAGTGATTTTTTTTTTTTTGAAGTCCATTTCCTTTATTCTGCTGCTCTCTTTCCTTCCTTCCCTTAGGATTTTGCAGTCACTGTTGGATCCAAGTTAACTTTCACATTCACTACCATTTCCTTATGTTTTACAACATAAAATTGCAAATAATGTTCATAGCATTACCTTTTTATGCAGGAGTTTAAAATATGTTTTTAGAACCACAGAACACTTTTATGATTTATATGACGTAAAAATATTTTCTCACATACACCGTTATATACATCATGTGTAATGCGAGATAAGTAATGCGGTATGTCGTTACATATTTAAAACGAAACACAATTGTGTCTGACAATGTTCTTTGACCAGTCATGAAATTAAATTTTAGTGGTCTGAATGCTAATAGAGTATGAAAGTTAAATGTGTGAGTATTAGTGGAGAGCCAAATTAACGTTTGCAATAGCAGAGGTAGCAGAAATACCTGCATGGTTCACTAGCCAAGTACATGAGATTTTTGCTCCCTCTAGTGGCAGATCCTAGCAGCTCTGCAGTCTGCTGCTGTCTCAGAGGAATTCATCTTTATTTTGCTTAAGTGATAAAAGATTGGGCTATTTGGTGCCTAAGGTCTTACTTCTGATTCCTCCAAATGACTGTGATGTATTCAGCTATGGTCCATTAACACTCTACACTCACTTGGTCAGGGAACAGAAATAGCACCATGTAACGTACTTGACCAGTTACAGCAAACAATTCCTAATTAATATATAGAGTTACAACTTGCTTTGTGTCTTGAAGAATATTTGCTTAACTTAAAAAATAAATATGATGAAATCACAATTTTTGCTGCTTATTCCAGGGAATATGAAATGGCTAAATTAGGAGATGAATTATGAGTTCATTGCAATTTTTGCAAAACTTGTTTTGAGTATGTTTAACATGGTCTTTAACTGCTACACTGACACTCTAATTTGAGTGATTAAAAGCAATGAAATTCCAGAAATTATAAAATTGGAGCAAAGAACACACTATTTCAACATGCTAGGTTTTTTTTTTTTAATAGAAACACCATGATAACAACCTGATTTAGAATATTATAATTATATCATACAAGGGCATTTAAATTGAATTGTACTTAATTAATATTTAGAGTTATGGTCACCTGTCTGGTATACTTATAGTTAACGTGGAAAGTGTTCCAACCTTATACAGCTGAATGGAAGAAGGCATTACTACTAACATTTTGTACAGCAATTACAGGCACACACGAATATGTCTTCTATTGTATAGTACAAGAATATTTTATTTTCATTTCAGGTATTAAATTCTCTGAGATTTAGGACTACATAATGTCTTTTAAAAGAAAAAAGTATACAGAATAACATTTTGGTGTTTTTCTATGTCAGCAGGGCATTTCAGTGTATACCATATTATGACTTTTTATTTTCATGAGTTTGTGAGATCAAATCTGGAAACTCCTACATCTACATGGAGTGTTCCATACATTTCAGTGGGAATGCCAAGTGGATTAGGAGTATGGACAGGGTTGAGGATTTGACTCTCTGTTGTCTAACTCGCAGATGGATTTTAATTTAGCTTTGTGACTACCATGTCATTCATCCTATTAAGCACAGAACAAATTTCCTAAAAATATTACAGCTCTTCTCAGCTTTATGTAAGGAATAAGAAGGGTTTGCTTGAAATTGCATATAATATTTGCTGTTTGCTGATGGTTAGCATTTATATGGACTGTATGATTCCTAATGGTTACAGTCATACTCAGGAAAAAAAAGTACCTGGTCAATGTGCATTGTATCATTTTTGTGTAAATAGTTTTCGTTTTGTTTTGCAGATTCCCAGCAAGCTGTATTTTAAACTATCTGAATTACAGCTGAAAATTGAACATACTGGATGCATCTACACAAGATGCTGCTGACTGTGCAGTAGCCTAATAATACTGTGTGATAGTGCGTCATAACACAGACAGTACTAATACACTACTGCACAGTATTATTAGGCTATTGTGCAATAGCATCACTTAAAAGACGTTTGCCAGTGCTATTGCACAGTAACTACGGTTACTGTGTATTTATTTAATACTTGCTAATACACGTACTAAATAAAGTGTAACATCTCATGTAGACGCGCCCACTGTGAATCAGGATGCACCATTCATGTTTTTATGAATCTGAAGTTCCCAAGGAGGTGTTAAAAATCCATATAATGGGACAGATTCTCACTTGTATAGCTCTACATGCTGCTTGCAGTGAAACTACACTGATTTACCTTGCCTGAGGATTTGGCCCAATGTCTCTAACTTAGAATTTGCATGTGGATCTCTTGCACACAGCTGGAAGATACTGAAGAAGTTTAATTGCTAAGGATATATTTGCTATGCATCAAAGGAGCTATATTACTGTTGTCTACTCCACAAGGTTTAGAATAGATTAAAGAAGCTGTCTTGCATATCTCTGAAACAGGGTATTTCTATAAAGATATTTTCTGCATCTTAAACCTCTGTTTCTTCTGGGGTGTGCAGTCACCATAGTAGAAGATGAGCAATTTTGACTCCTAATTGAAGCCTACTGAAGTCAAAGGAAAAATTCCCTTTTTTACTTCAGTGGACTCAAGACCAAGGCCTTGGAAATCTATCTTCTTTGCTTGATGGTATGATATCAGCAAACTGCCTCACTGTTGGCAACTTACACGCAAATTCATAGATTTACTTCAGGTTTTCTTTGGCAGAACAGTGACTTTTGAGATTCTAATACTGCTGCAGCTGAATCTGGTGGTAATTTTGCTACTGACTTTATTTGGAGCAGGATCTCCACCTCATGCCATCTCATGTTTGCAACTAATATATAGAAATACAGAATTTTAGTGAATGGAAAATGCTTTTCTAGTCTGTTCCTCCATCATCTGTGTATAAGTATTACCTCTCTGAAGTAAGCATATATTCAATTCTGATGTATGCAAGCAGGGCCATTCCTGGAGCAGAAGGACGGCGAATCAGAGTGACTGCCCTGGTCCCTGCACTTTGGGGGGCCCTGCCGAGCTGAGCCAAGCAGCTGTGGGAACTCTGTGCTGCTGCCAGCGGCTTCGTGTCTGGTGGCTTGGTACCCCCTCCTCGCCCGTCAGTGGTGCCACTGCCAATAGGGGCGGTGGCTTCTTTGCATTCAGGCTGTGTGAGATCAGGGCAGGGCCGTACACGAACTGATTTGCCCCGGGCCCTGCATTCTGCTTGGGCTGGCTCTGTACCCAGGTAACTTCCTTTGCAATATGACTTGCCATTTTGGGGTATTACATTATTAAAAACTGGAGGGAATCCAGCAATAAGCAATAAAAAAGTTCAAAGAAGAAGAGGGAATGAAATCTAAAGATGAATAGATAGATTAATAGATATAGAATGATGAAACAACAAACACAAATATCAGATGAATATAAACATCAAAAAAGAAAAAAATATTATGTAGTGTGGTACCTGGGTATGTAGTAGGACTGTTTGACTCTCTAAGTGCTGATCAGTTCAGAGGAGATTCGGCCTGATTTGGTGTCCAAATCACCAAATCTGAATCAAATCAGGACCAGTTTAAAAATCTGAATTGATTTGAAGCTCTCCAAATCGATTTGGAAAAGATTCAGAGAGCTTCAGAGATTTGGGTGGTCCCGCTCACTGCAGCACGGAGCTGGACCTGAACTCAGTGCTGGTAAGGGGGGCTGAAGGAGCAGGGGAGGAGATGATGGTGGGACCCCTACCAGGCCTCATCCCCTGCCTGCTCTCCCAGCCCCCACATGGCTGCCCCGCCCGCCCTGGTTGTTTTAAAAAAAAAAAAAAAGCCCTTACTCACTAGCTGCTGCCAGGCAAGGGGGACCGATCTCTGCTGCCCCCCATTACCCCACACTGCATGGGGGGCTCTGCCACGAGCCTCTCAGCCCCCACATGGCTGCCCCATCCAGCCCAGCTCCCAGCCGTTTAAAAAACCAAAAGAACCCCACTTGCTGCTGCTGCTGCTGCAGCAGCTGTCGGGGCTTTTGAGCCCCCCCATACAGCATGGGACAGTGGGGATTGCCCCCTGCCTGGCAGCAGCTGATGTGTCGGGGCTTTTTTTTAAAGGGCTGGGAGCTGGGGCCAGCAGGGCAGTCATGTGAGGGCTTGGAGAGTAGGGAGAGGTCAGGGGGCTCGTGTTTGAGGCCCCCATGTAGTGTGGGACAATGGGGACAGCAGGGATTGCCCCCACTGCCTGGCAGCAGCTGGTGAGTAGGGGCTTTTATTTATTTTTTTTCTAAGAGCTGGGAGCTGGGGCAGGCGGGGCTGGGGGAGAGCAGGTGGAGGATGGGGGTGATTTGGCTGATTCAGCAGCAGCTGAATCTCCCAAAGCAGATTTGGCCAAACTGATTCAGGACAGTGATTCAAATCACCAAATCGAATCACTGCGCCCCAGATTGGATGAATCCAGCTCCAAAGCGAATACTAGCTGCTTCACACAGGCCTAGTATGTAGGAGCACACTTCAGATGTGGACGTTGTACACTGAATATCAGGGAACGCTTCCTTGAGAGCAAGATGAATTTGTCTCCTAAAGGCAGCAGTGAACCCCTCACCCCCTTATTCGTGGCTTAAAAAACTACTGTGGACAAAACTTTACAAACTCTGTAAGGAACAAGGTTGCAGATTGAGGGTGATCGAGGCCAAGATTAGATAATTGGTCTTTTCATTTTTTGTCTTCTGTGATTCTTAAATTAGTGACAAATTCTGTCTATCTTACTTGACCCACTACTTCAGTTGAAGGCATAAGCTCATGGGCTATTAGGACACCGTAGTGGAAATACTTAGGTGAGTTAAGGGAGGCAAGGTTTGACTTCTTTTAGAGTAGCCATTTTTGTCAGGGTGGTTCTACATCTGAAAATGTGCGAAAAGAAGCCCAACCAATGTCTGATTTTAAATACTTTTTAAATCCTTCTCTTTATAAGTGTCTCTGAAGCATATCCCTAGACTTTGGACAACCAGATCACAATCAGTTACTTTAGTGCTTGTTTATACCACACGTGCACACGTGCAATGGAATATCAAAGCGCTAATGAACAATTGCAATTAAAAACCTTATTGCTGTATAATCGCAAGAGAATAATATAATAAGGTTGGAATGTATTAAAGCAAAGTATAAAGTCAAGATTTTAAAAAATGAGGCCCAGGAAGTAGGATTATAATACAAAAGTTGTTGCATGTTCAGTACTTTGAAAAGCAGGCTTCTTACTGAGGTGTCTGCATGTGGACTCAGATGGACTATTTTTGGCTGTTTATTTTGCACAAATAAATGAAACAGATAATGGCTCAAGCCCATTTTTCTGTTTCACCGTGATAATGGGCTGTTTTATGAGATCTTTTAGGGGAAAAAAGTAGTCAGATATCTTTAAAAAATAAATACATAATTTATTTCAGAACTTTTTAATTTAAGTGGCACACTGGACATTTAGACAGATCACAGTAAAAAGAATCAAAGCTTTTTTTTCTAGAATAAGTCAAACAAGTGATACAACTGTTATGTGACTAAACATAATTTTAAAATGTACTATTTTTTTCAAGTACAGTATGGCCACTTTCAAAACAGGAGAAAACCAGGAAAACTATATTTTACTATTCCTTGATGCTGGCTGGTGCAATCACAAATATGCACAGAAAAAAGCAACCAGTCTAGAAAAGTGTACTTTTGAATTTATTACAGAATGGCATATGTTCTATAGGTTGGTTGCTTGGTTTGTTTAGGGGCGGGTTGTTTTTTGAAGCATTCTGCAGATACTTGCACAGAGTTCTACAAGGTGGTTTCAAAACCTTTAAAGAGCTGTTATTAAATATTACCAATTCTACTAGCCACATTTTGCAGCTCTTAATAGTTGAAAAGAACCTTCTTCATCAAGTAGTTTTGAATAAATGCAGCTACTTGTGCAGTAAATTACTGTTCAACACGAGTGGCAGAATCAGGTCTTGAGTCTTATAAAGTAATTTTTGCAGAACCCATTCGATTGCCCCAGTACATTTTACACCAGTTTTTCCTAAAGGTTTTTTATTCCATGCAAGTAAAAGTCCTTGCCAATTCTGGGTTTTTTAAGGGTATTCCAAAGCTGTGATAACTCTTACAGTTGTATAAAGTAGCTTTTTAATGGTTTTGCATCCAGAGATGAATTTGGGCCAGTGCGTTCAAAATGTACAGTTGGTGCAATAGCAGGAGCACTAACAGAAATCTATAAGCATATAGTCTCATGGTAAATGTACTCTGATGGTCCAGTATAACATAATTTAAGCAATATGTAAGTTGCAAAAAGTGAAAAAAGACTTTTGGCCAATCATCACATGCTATAAAAATATCACAATTTGAGTAAAGTGAAATGGACCTTGTGGGGCACTACTTTACAAACTGACTTTTTAGAAATCTATTTTTTATGATTACCACCTAAATTACAAAGATAATCAATTAGATCTGTACTTCATTTGCAGCTCTTTCCAAACACTTTTTTCTCCGAGCGCCACCGTTCTACTCAGTATGCTGTGGTGGGTCCTGTCAGCACCCTGCATCCCCCACTGCTTTTCCAAGTAAGTTTTTATGCTTCATCAGTAATGCTTGAGTTACTCTGTAAACCAAAGCAGCAGGATTTAATGTGTTCTGGAAAACTAATTGGTGATGCAATGGCAGCAGCTAATTCCTTAGTAAAATCACAGCAATCCTATTCAAAAGGTTTCCAAAGATTTATCAAACTTAAATACACTGAGCAATTGTGAGAGATTTCTAATGGCATTGAGACACCCAGAGAGAGCTAACCAAGGAAAGCTCCTTGTTTTCACTTTGCTAGAAAAGATCCTTTAAAAATTGGTAGCTCTTTTAAAAATCTGTTCGCAAATAGGGAAATAGAAGAACTGAAAGATTATAAAATGGATATTGAATATTAATGTTTGCTTGGCATAAATTATGATGCATGCATCTTGCTTATTAACATGACTTAATTGCTTATTCTGTTCATAGCAGACAAATGCCTACACATATTTAATTTGATATTTTTAAAGTTATACATTGAACCTGGAATAAATACTTTTTAAATTATTATATGTTCAAGGTTATATATTAAGGATTAAAGATCTGGAATAGATTTTCACATAAAGCTAACAAATTTAACCTGGATCTTCAGATTTGTATGTCATATTGTACAATTTTTTAATAAAGAGTTTAGATGGTTATGGCTAAGGATATAAAAATGAGATACATTTCTTAGCTCCTCAGAAGTGAGCAAAGAGCCCAGAATGGTATATTGAGTCCAAATGGAAACTGGTGTTTATACATTCTGAAGCATATGCTTTTATCACAGTTGAATTCAAACCATGGCTGAAGATGTGCATGTGTTTTATGAATGTTTCAGGAGGGCAGTTGCTAAGTTGAATGATTCTTGACAAGTGAGGCAGCAAATGCTGGCAGTTTAATGAGCTGCAAGTTTCTGAACACCTTTTTAGGGGGCTGACACTTTCCCACAGAGCATTTTACATGGCCAGGACTACATCACAATGGTTGACAGCACCATGACCAATCACCACTTTCACTTTACTCATCCACACGCGACCCCACCACAATTTTTCTCTGTGCAGATGAACTTTAGGAACCATTTCACATTGAAAAGGCCTGGGCAAGGGTCAGTTGCCCTTTTGTATGGTCATAAAGCAATGCTCTATGTGCCAGTCTTTTCTCCTGTCTCACATTCCAAGAGAATTTCTGGACACCATTTAAAGCACTTGACTGAAAAATAAGGCAGTGAATGAAACTGACTTTTATAGACTCATTCTAGCTCATCTTCCCATATAACCCTGTCTACCTGAAAAGGGATTTAGTGGATGAGCTGAGTGTATACAGGGGCTTGCTGAATACACAGGGCCCATTATCAACTGTGGGGATTGTTTTTTAACCAGGACTGATACACTACTATTTTGGAAGTGACCTATTAATTGTCCATTTAACTAGAATGTATTGAATTCAAATGAAAAAATGGAAACCATGACTAAAGCTTTTACTCGCTCCTTCAAGGTGGTCTCTGCCATGAAGGCAAATGCAGATTGTTCCACGGATTAAGATGACATTTATCACTGTATATTAGGATACGAAAGAGAGACTTAAAAAAAAAAATCAACCTGCCAAACATTTGGTACCATATTAGTGTTTATGTCCACATTGTATTAAACCTTTCTGTGTGTTCAGCCAACTTGTTTCACTTAATTCATTTTGATACAACTGTTGTAATGTGTGTACAAAGTCCTGCCTGATATACCAGAAAAACAGACGGTGTACACTTTTTGATTTTTCACTTGCTTGATGAGGATATCCATTTGGCTTATAAAGTGTGAATTTGGCTTTTATGTGCATAGGTTAACACAGAATTCCTAGACCATCCTCCACTTTGAATGTTCATCACTCCTGTTTACTGTTAATTGAAGGAAATTGAGACCAAATTGATCACACTCAATAGTTTATTAGTTATGTTCGCTATAATGAATCAGTGATGTAAATTATATGTTAGCACTTCTCAGTCTGTAGTTGTAATGTGGCATTTCAACAGACTGAGCTCAGAACACCTATCTAAAGCTCCAGTCTTTATAACCCACTCACTTAAAATATTTTATACATTTTATTAGTATCTTACAAACCAGTTTCTGCTGGATTCTTATTTTGTTTTGAACAGTGCATTCCAGACACTCAGCAACATAAACCATCCAGGCCCTGGTATGGAGTACATGCTTGCTGGGGCATCAGTAGGATCATCTAGCTAATCCTGCATTTCTGGTATACTCCTACTTCTTGCACTAAGGAATGTCTGATTCTGGTGGTAGCTTAGCAGAAATAAAATGCATGCTAAGAGTTTGGTTCACAATATAGCATAAACAGAGAAAAAGCCCTATTATATGGATTTATTAAAGGTGATCAGTATGTAAATGCACATTATTGATTAGGACAAAAGTTAGTAAGTGCAAACACACCCAGTATGATAGATCAGCACTAATCATTTCATTCAGAATTTGATGTGGTGCCTGGCTCTGTCATTACTGGTGTTTATTTAGAGTTCATTGTTAGTTTTTGTTTAGTTACATTACATCCATCACCATAATGTTCGTAATAGGAAAGAAGGTAGAGAAGTGGTCTCCAAACTTTTTAAGATGAAGATCACTTTTTGAAGTAAATAGCAACTCAGGATCTACTGCCCCCCACCCAGCAGGTCAGTCTGGGGTGGGGGGGAGATTGAAGCCCCCATGGTGAGAGAGGGAGTGGGGCTGGGGTGAGTGGGGCTAGGGATGCAAAGCCCAGCATGCAGCAGCAGCTGCCTTGCCCTGCTCACAGATCAGGGGAGGCATGTGCCCCTTGGGCCTCTGCTGGAATGTGTGCAGCAGCCTGAGCCTCCCTGCACGCCTGGACAAGCTGCCCGGATTCCAACTCCCTTCCTCTGGCCTGGTTCAGCTGGGGCCCCACTCACCTGGTGGCAGGGAGCGTGAAGGGGGATTGCCGCATTCACCCAGCCTGGCCCTGGTGGCAGGGGGAGCGGCTCAGCCCAGCTGTGTGTGTCCCACCACTCCTACATCCTGGCTGCTCCCCACATGCGTCCCACTGCTCGTGATTGCGGAGCCTCTGACAGTCATCTTGGTCTTGGGGGGGCTAGTTTTTCTGTGATTGTTTGCAACTCTTTCAAATATTATTGTGACCCATGGGTTGAGAAACACTGAGCTAGAGAGAAAAAAAAAATCATGTGTTCACATAGTCTGGCAGTCTGTCCGCGGCTTGCAACTCTGTTTCAGAGCTCAGTAGGGGAGACGAGGGGCAGCCTCACTGTCCTCAAGTATCTTCTTCCTCCCCAGTGGCAGTTGGGAGGATGAGAGGAGATATCTGCACAACCGATTTATTTATTTATTTTACTGATAAACTTTATCTTTCAGCAAAGTTAGGAGCAGCAATGACTGAGGAGGAACCCCAACTCCTAAACTATTCTTAAAATTAAATTGCAGCCTAGAATTTTTCCCTATCCATGCTACTGGAGATACAAATGATGTTACTGCAGATCTAAAATGCATCTCCTTGTGGCCTATGATAACTTCAGTGTGAAAGAGGTATAGAAATCTTAATTCAAAATAGTAGTTTCTAGCCTCAGGAAACTCCCTGGATTAGAATGGGCTCTTTTTAGACAATTTTATGCACTGAGCTGAAATTTTCCCTGAAGAGGTTGACTTTTTGCATAAGCTTAAGCACAGCAGCATAGGAACACAGTTGTGCACCTGGGGCTAAGTGGAACCGGCGAGTTCTGTTTGCCCCCATGATCGTGAACATGTGGCTGCTGGCAGGAGCTTCTTTTTTTTTTTTTTCATGCCTGGGGTGATTGCCTCCCTAGTTATGCACCTGTTTCAAACATGACTTTCTGAGACTTACCTGTCAAATTCAAATATTTTTGTTTGATTAGAGTCTTGTATCTCATAACATACAAAAGTGCCACGAAAATATCTAATATTTGTGTGTGGATTTAATATACCAGTTTTGAAACTGAAATGTGGCTTTACCAAAATTTTACTTTTATATGTGCTAACATATTAATGTAAAAATTAGATATTTTAAACCACTCAGGCATGCACTACAAAAGTATCTAATAAATTGTGATACACATGCATACACTGGGGACATTTTGTGACTACGTATAATTTTCTGTATAATCCACACATGGAGATGTGAGTGCATGTATAAATAGACTAATACACATATGCAATAAAATGTGTGTATAAGTATCTATACCATTCTGTGTGTATACATGTTTATATACACACAGAGTGGCATAAGTACTCATATACACATTTTTTTTAACATATATAAAAATTAAAATTTGATACAGCTCCAGGTAATTATAATGAAAACTGCAGCTAGATCTAGCTAGCTTTACAGAAGGATATGTTTTCTGCAAAGAAGAAACATTTTTTTTAAATTCAAAATGTTTCTATGCATAAGGGACACATTCTTCCTGAAATGTATGGTAAATTTTCGTTTAGTTTTTAAAATTTTTGAAATTTGAATTATTTTAACTACTTTACATAAGCATTTTGCTAGTCACTTCAATGTGAGAATCTTACAAATTAAAGGCTGTGGATAAAAACACACAAAAACGTGCTATGTTTTTTATAAAAACAATATGTTAAGAACATAGTAATTCTGAAGCTTATTAGAGAGAAATTTACATTAAGAGACTTCATAAGAGGATGGAAAAACACATTTTAGAGTCTAAATTTTACGTGATTCAGTTCTGGCTTGCATAAAACCCACAGGTGTCTTGGGATACATGGACATAGCTAGTCCTTCTGAATCCAAGAAGGAACTCTCCCTTAGGTATGGGCTATGGAGTCTCTTTTGTCCTTGCCTAGTTATCATGTATAACATTTGGCTTTAGGCCATACTTAGTGGGCCTCTGGTCACTTTCCCCAAGTTTCTTTCCTGGCAACTTGATGCTCTTAGAGGTGTATCAAGACATAACTAGTCAGTGTCTACATTCTCAATTATTTTTAAAAACCCTTCTTGGTTGGCTATAGAAAGGCTGCATTTTTTATTTTTCCTCAGATTATCTTGGGAGTAGTGATGGGAAAATGTGGATGTCCCTCCATCAGCCCCTCCACTTTCCTGCATTGCTTTCCAGGGTGAGTTCCCCAAACATAGGGTCTCCTCCAGGCATAGCTCAAGAAGATGTGATTGGGCCCATTGTAAACTGCCATCCTAGGGATAAGGATTAGAAATAAGGCTGAATGGAATACATTCAAGTACTCCAAAAAGCTTTTAATACACAAAATACTACAGCTTCCAGAATAAATAATGAATGACTGGCCAGGGCTTTTCTAAGGAAAACTTTACTGTGAAAGCCTTTTCATTAAAAAAACAAAACACCCACACACACTATTTAAAGTCTGTTTAGCCCCTTTGAAACTATTTATCTTAGTCTGAATTTTCTATAGGAATAGCATAAACACCTGAGAAAAGCTTTGCCTGCTGATAGCATTGTGAAAGGGAAAGTATAGATGTTTCTCCCTGATCATACTGAGTTTGGAGTAAACTGTAATCTTGGCTGATATCCTTTTATAGACTCACTGGATTTAGTTTTTACCACTCTTAAATAAGACTCTTCACTATCTCTAACTCTAATGTTCCTTATTGAATGTGACTGAATCATTGTGACACATTCCTAACAGCAATAACAAGTCAAAAGTGAAAATCCAGGCTGATAGTATTGTAAAGTGTAGTGTTTAATGTTTATCTTACCTGCATTACACATGTTATGCTATTTTCCTTTTCCTTTAGGAGAGGAAAGTGTTCTGCCTCTTTTGACCCAGGATTCCAACTCCAAAACCCGAAGAGGTATTTTAAGGAGGGCTGTCTTTTCTGAGGACCAGAGGAAAGCTTTGGAGAAAATGTTTCAGAAACAGAAGTATATCAGCAAAATGGACAGAAAGAAACTTGCCATTACCTTGGGTCTAAAGGAGTCGCAGGTATAGAGAGTAGCAGGATGTTCATGATTTTCTGTCTGAAAAAGCTTTGCTGAAGGGAAGAATATAAACAAACCAGGGCTAGTCCTTGTTCAAGCAAAAATCTAAATGAAATCAGCTGAGTAAAAATTAAGGCTAGGTACAAACAGTCAAAAAGCCTGAGGCTGAAATGATTCAGTCTTTGTAGATTAGTCTAAACTGCATAGATGAAATGGAAATGGAAGTGAACAGAGCCTTTGATTCAGGAAATGCAGCCACATGCCTGCAATGGCTCAGGCCAGAAGCTTGGGGGAGGCGCTAGAGCCTGGTTCTCTGGTTGTGTGTTCACTTCCTCTTCCTGTTGCCCGTGACGGCTCTGCGATTTCCAGTCCAGAATTACAGCAGCAGGACTCTGCAGGGTTGCTTGTCACTTCTTCTTGCTTCCAGGTGCCTTTGGGATTTATAGTCTATAGTCACAGCTAGCTGTAAGTTTCAGTGGGAAAATGGTTGTTTAACCTCCCTCACTGGCCCCAGACCCTAGCCAGGGTTTGCCTGGCAGGGGCAGTTTCCCTATCCCCCAACTGGGCTGCATCACCAGACGGGCTTGCTCCCCCTGCCACTCCCTTGTCAGCCAGTCCTCGCTGCTTCAGCTAGGGACCAGAGGTGTGGGACCAGCCCTGCTCTCTGGAACAGACAGCCCAGCCCAGGGCTGCAAAGCATGATGGGATGCTGGGGACTCTGATTTTACTTGAACGAGGAAGGGTTCTGTGACAGAAGTTTTATAAACTGGTTTGACCCAAATCAGTTAAGTCTGATACTATGTTCAACCGGGTGCATCTTAAACTAGTTTCAGCCATTTTTAAACTAGTTTATGTGCACTAAGCTTCTGTTCTGTTACACGTTTAAACCAGTTTGTGATTACTTAAACCAGTTTATGTGAAACTTCTGTCCCTAGCCTAAATTAGAGGCTGTGTCTGTATTGCTATTTAGGGTGGATCCAGAGCATTATCGCTAATTAGCCCAATGCAAATAAGTTCCCCCTCCCTGTATATATAATCTTACAGCAGCTATATGCTAAATAAGGTAAGACCTGACAGACTACCTGTGTTTTGAGGTCATCAGCCTGGGTGAATTCTGAATATACTGCAGGAGAGCAGCAAGTGAAGAGGAATCACAGGATCATAGAAAATTAATGTTGAAAGAGACCTCAAGAGGTTATCTAGTCCAACCTCCTACTCAGAGCAGGACCATTCCCAACTATATCATTGCAGCCAAGGCTTTGTCCAGCTGGGTCTTAAACCCCCAAGGTTGGAGTTTCCACAACCTCACTAGGTACTTGTTCCAGTGGTTTACTACCCTCCTACTAAGAGAGGTTTTCATAGTCAGTCAGTCCCAAGGCCGTACTGACTGCTGGGGCATCTTTGAAGTAGCGATAACTTTCCTCCAAGGGTGCTGGGCCTTCTTGTTACATGTTGAAACCACTGCATATTTCTGCTTCTGTTGACTTCAAGTAAGGGTTCATATTTGCTGACTTGACTTCTTGTCTGGTTTGATCTTTCACATATTCATTTGTTCTGTGTGCAGCGTAGGGTATGCATAGAAGTCTTCTGAAGTGCCACATTTCAAAAGTCTCAATTCACTTTTCCAGGGCCCTAGTGAGTGTCTGGATCTCACAGCCATAGAGAGTTGTTGAAATGACAACAGCATATTGTAGATGGAGTTTCATTGTGATGTTGCTGCTAGTCCAGATTTTCTTTAGCTTTTCTAGTTGTCCATGGTGATGGCTATTCTTGTTTTTACTTATTTTTTGACGTAGCAACTTCTATGATGGTTGCTCCAAGCTATTTAAATTTTGTTGCTTTTTGTAGCTTCTCCTTACCAATTTTTACTGATGCATAATTATTGCTATTGGCTAAGGTTATCATTATTTTGCTTTTCACAATAATTTCCATTCCATATCTTTGTAGTTTTATGCAGCCTTTCTGTTATTTCCTTAAGCTAATTTGTGGTTCCAGCTATTAGATCAATGTCATCAGCAAAAAGAAGGTTGTTAATTTCTCATTCCCCAGCTGACACTGTTCCAGTATAGTTCTCTAAGAAATCTGACATGATTTATTTGAGGTATAAATGAAATAAGCTCGGCAAGAGAAAGCAACTTGGGTGTTCTCCTACTAATGTTGCAAAACACTCTGCAATGTTGTTGTCAAGCAGGACTCCACTACTTGTATTGTTGTACAGTTCTTCTGTAAGACTTATCAGTGTGGGACTGATGTTATGCTTTTTCATTGTCAGCCAAAGTTGCCACACCCTGTCAAAAGCTTTTTTTAAAGTCTATGACATTATGATGGAGTTCTTGTTAGGAGTCATGATACTTTTTGCATGTGATTGATTAAAGACCTTTTCTGTGGTACTTCCAGATTTAATTCCAGTTTGTTCTTATGCTAATACATTCTCTATTTGCAGCTTGAGTCTGTTTAATATTAATGGAAGCAGCACCTTACTTGGATGACTGAGGAGGCTGATGATATGGTAGTTGGTACATTAGTGTAGATTCCCCTTTTGTGGGATAGGGATTACTATTGATTTTCATAGATGTTAGGGTTGGAAGGGACCTCAATAGATCATTGAGTCCGACCCCCTGCATTTTGTCCGCTGTTGGCCAGGTTTTCCTGTTCCATATCTTTTTGCAGATTTTGTGCAGTATGTCAACTGTCTTGGTCCATGTTATTCCATGTTTTTAATACTTCTGCAGGTATATTGGTCCATGCTAGTTGCTTTTCCATTTTTCTGATAGCTTCTACATCTTCTCTTGTGATGTCTAAGGTTTTATCTTCTGCAGTTCCAGATCCTCCTTTCTCCAGTTAAGTTATTACTTATGTGTCTGCTTTTATACTGTGATTATATAGTTCTTTCACATACTTGGCTTATCTTTTGTGTATTGCACCATTTTCAGTAAGCAAGTCACCATTTTTGTCCTCTATTGCAGTTGCTCTTGCTTGATACATTTCAGCTATATTTTTCAGGTTTTCAAAAACTTACTTGCTGTTGTGTTCGGAGCCTCTTTGAATCTCTTCGCATCTATCTAGGATCCATTCTTTTGTTTTCCTTATTTTATTTCTCACTTTTTGTTTGTATCTGTGTTGGAGGCTGTCATAGTCTGATTGGCCTTGATAGCTCTCTGCATGCATCACAGATTTCCATGTTTTTTGTCATTCATCCATGGTAGGTTCTTCTTTGCTCTTCCATGTATTTCTTCTGTAGTTCTATTGAGTGCTTGAGTGAAGTCACCTGTAATGTTCTGTAAGTCAGTTAGCATTAGAAGTGGTTCAAACCTGCCCCCTATTTTTATTTCAAAGTCAGCTTTGACTGATGGATCTTTTAGTTTTTTTTCTAGGTTATACCAAACTCTTGGTGCCTTTTTGCTAGTAATCTTCTTGAGTTTAAGTTTGATTGACATCATGAATAAGTTATGGTTGCTCTAATATCAGCTCCTGGAAATATTCAAATCTTGTTTGAATTGATGCTTGATCAGAAATCATTTGGACATGAAATGCAATTTATTTGTTTATTGTAGATACCACCTGGTGAATGCTATGTTACTCATTTTGATCATAGATGGATGGAGGATGTTGTCAAGTACAAAGCTGTATAGTTGTGCTAATTCCAGCAGTCTCAGTCCTCTATCATTGGTGTTCCCTAATCCATATTTTTCTGCTGTCCCCTAGTCATTCCTTGTGTGCATTTTGCCAATTATGGCATGCCGGTCACCTTGGACAATAAGAATATCTTTCTTTGGTGGCTTTGCTACTGTTTCATCAAGTTTGTTATAGAAATTTTCAATTTCTTCTTCAGCTCAGTCAGATGTTCATGCATATACTTGTGATGTTGTTGAGTGTCACAGGAATCTGGATAGAAATTATTCGGCTGTTATTAGTTTGCAGTTTTAAGATTGATTTGACTGAGTCCTTGTGTATGAGTTAACCTACTACTCTTTCATGATTTTTATCTCCACTGTATCAGAATGTGTGTTCTTTTTTTTAATAGTTCTGAATTTGTCCAGAATTTATTTTTCCTAATACCGAACCTAAACTTTGCTGCAACTTGAGACCATTGTTCCTTGTCCTGTCATCTACCACCACTGAGAACAGTCTAGCTTCATCCTCTTTGGTAGTTGAAGGGTGCTATTAAATCCCTTCTCAGTCTTTTTTTCTCCAAACCAAATAAACCCAGTTCCTTCAGCCTCACTTCAGAAGTCATTTGCTCCAGCCCTCAAACCATTTAATTGCCCTCTGCTAGACTCTCTCCAATTTGTCTACGTCCTTTCTGTGAGCAGGGACACAGTACTCTAGATGTGGCCTCACCAGTGCTGAATAGAGGGGAATAATTGTGGCAGGGCACTTAGAGTGCCTGCCACTTGAAGAGGTCAGGCAGCCTGCAGAGCCACCAGCAGGTGGGGGTCAGGCCTAATTGTAGAGCCAGATCCAGGGAGCCAGCAGGTGAGGCTAGGCCTGATCAAGGGAATCTTTTGCTGGGAGGAGGGCTGGGCTTAGGCAAATTATAAGATCAGACCCTGAGAGTAGGGCTGGCAGGAACAGTTTGAGAGCTGGTGAAGGAACACTGCCCAGCAGAAAGGCTGCAGCTCCTGAATATCAGCAAGGAGAGTAGCATCTGAAGCAGTCTGGAGGCTTGGGTAGGAACTAAGGAGATAGAGGAGGTTCCTAGGGACCCAGTGTGGGGTCCAGAGCCCTGAGAAGGGGGCTGAGAGTAGTGGGTCTCTTGAGCAGCCAGCCTCTGAAGGGGCCAGGCGAGCCCTTTGAGAGGGGCTGAGACTCTTTCGACCTATTGAGTGGCAAAGTGATCCCTAAGAGGAAGGGCTGAGTGTCTGAGAGACCATCTGAAGGGTCTGAGTGAACCCAGTGAGTGAGGCAGTGGGGGGGCCTAGTAAGGGGTCCAGATGAGCCCAGAGAAGGAAGGGGCTGTGTTAGTGAAGACCTACGTAGGACTCTGAGTGAGCTCAGAGAGAGTAAGTGATCTGTGGAGGGGCCCAACAGGGTGGACCTACAGAGAAGGGGACCCTGGGAATCTCAATGGCTTGTGCAGAGCCAGGGCCCAAGAGGAGCCAGAGTTTAAAATAGACCACAGCAGAGACTGCTAGAGCCAGAAGAGCCTGGAGTTCTTGCCTGGCCCAAGGCAGGGCCAGGGCCTAGGAAAGGCTGAAGTTCCTTGTGTGGCCACAACTGAGAGGAAGGGGTAAAGAGGCATTCAGCCTGGGATGTTGGTGGCTGGTACTAGGCCATCCAGGGAGGAAGAATCAAGGAAAGGGATCTGAGGAGAGAGCCAGGGGCCAGAGATGGATGAGGGCCTAGATGCAAGATGGAGCTGGGGTCAGTGGGTCCAGAGGTTAGTAGCCCAGGAGGGGTATATGGTATCTAGAGGGAGCCCAGAGATGGACAGGTAAGATCAGGAAGGCCTGAAGACTGGTCCCAGGCAAGACCTGAAACTGCATCCTGGTGGGGCTGCCTGTGGCAGGGCAGCCTCCCTGAAATGCCATGCATGAGCCACCCCAGGGGAAGGTGAGTATGGTATGCTGGAATGCCTCAGCTCCCACTGGCTTGTGGGTTACCCCATGGAGAAGGAAGGCTAGGGAAGCACACCCTGACAGAAAAGCACTGGGCAACAAGATCAGGGGCCTAGAGAGGGGCTAGGGAAAATCTGGATCATGTGGGCCCAGAGGCCCAGAAAGGGGCCAAGAAGATTGAGAACATGTGGATCCAGCAACCCAGTGAGGGGCCAGGAAAGAATGGGACTGGAAGGGTTCAAAAGCTTGGAAAGGGGCCAGGCAACATCTGAAGGACCAAAAGGGTCCGGGACAAGAGACCAAATGGGCTGGCAGCCAAGAGAGGGTGGCGGGGTGAGAGACCAAGGGATCTGGTAGCCCATGGAGGGGTTGTATAAAGTTGAGGGATCTGAGGGCCTAGAGAGGGGCCAGAGGAGAGCCTCAGGGGTCTGGCAACTCAAGAGGGGCTGAGAGGGAGATCAAGGGGTCTGGTAGCCCAGAAAAGGGTGTGATGAGAGACCAAGGGGTCTGAGGGTTTTGAGTAAGGCTGAGAGGTAAAGGGGTTAGAAGATCCACAGAGGGATCTCATTGATATTCATTGAGGGATCTCATTGATATTCTACCAGTTGCTTATGCAACCATCTGCGTGCCATCTGCAAGGCTTGGATTGTGGCTGCATTCTACCCCTACACCACACAATTCAGCCCATGAGGTCTTGGCCACAGTTCTGGTGGTCACTGTAATAAGACCAGGGCAGTTTCCCACACTATTTACAACAACTAACATCAAGGCATAGCAGGTGATAGGGCAGACTGGCCATAGAGCAGAGTACAAGAAACTTGTTTGGTCTTCAGGGGCTTATGACCACCCCTGGAAATGGTGCCCTTGATCTTCTGGGAATAGTCCTACTAATGTAGCCCAGTATGCCACTAACCTTCTTTGCAACAAAGGTACACTCTTGGCTTATATTCACCTTCTTGTCCACTCCATGTCCTTTTCTTAAGATGCTGCTTAGCTAGTTGGTTCCCAACCTTTCGGTCTGACATGGAGGTGAGCTTCTGGGGCTGGTTGAACTACCACCAAAGGATGAACTAAGTGGCTTTTAACATGGATGATAAGTGGGTTTGAGCCAGAGGTCAGATAGTAGCCCTAGGTAGCAGTATAGGCATATCCAGAGAGTCCCTAATTTACTACATAGTGATATGCATTCAAAAGTTGATATCTGCATTTCAAAGTGGAGGAAACTCTGAACACTGTCACCTTCTATTCCTATCACTATCTGCTGTCTGTTTCTGGGGCTCTGCTCTATGAAGTTTTTCAGTGATTTAGGAGCAGGGAATCATCTTCTGATCTGCTTCCAGTTTTCTGCCCAGAAATCTAAGGAAAAGGTAATTTAGCTGAGTGCTACCTTTTGTACATATTACTGAGCAGTCACAGGGGTACTGTTTTAATGGCAGTACAACTCACACTAGAGTCCTGATGGTCAAAGCAAACTTGAAATAGCAGACCTCTCAATAGAACTTACCCTGGCCTGAGGATAGAGACCCTCAGAAGTGAGAGGAACACTGAAAAGACATCCAGAAAGGTCACCTTTTGGTGACCTTTCTGGATGTTCCCAACTAATTTTCACACCTACCTGAAATAGAACTTCAGAATTTGGTGTTTAATATCACCACCATGTTCTTCTGTTACTAAATGCATGTATTATGTGGTTATACCATACAGTGACTAATTTTTTTTTCAGGGGAAATAATCAAAATACAGTCCCAATTGTTCCACAGACTACTGGAACCAGAAGTGGTCTACACCAGAGGTTGGCAGTCTGTAAGCAGTGACAGACTGAATTAATGATGCTCAGTCTCAGGGGGCCTGCTGCCTCTGATCTGACTGCCACCTGTGAACTGGCCAACACTGATTTCATCATGCCACTGGACAAGGCCACTGTCCTGGCTCTGTTGGTGAGAAACAATTCCTTCATGGGCCAGGTCCTGCCTTCAGGCCACAGGTTGCTGATCCATGCTCTATACCACTTCTAATTGTGATGATTAGAGTAGCTGTTTTAGTGTGACACTGTGGGCAAGATAATTAGCTTTTCATAGATTTTGTAGACATAGACAGTAGGGCTGGAAGGGACCTCAGAAGATCATCGAGTTCAGCCCCCTGCCCTAGGGGCAGGAAGTCAGCTTGGGTCATAGGATCCCAGCAAGAAAAACATCCAGGTTTCTCTTGAAGGCATTCGAAGTAAGTGCTTGAACCACCTCCAGCAGCAGGCCATCCCAGACCTTGAGGTCAGACAGTAAAGAAGTTCTTCCTTATGTCCAGCCTGCAACAGTCTTGCAGGAGTTTATAACTGTTTGACCTTGTAATCCCTTGGGGCACTCTGAACAAATGTTCCCCCAGGTCCTGGTGAATACACCTTCTAAACTTATAAGTGGCCATCAGGTTGTCCCTGAGCCTGCACTTTTCCAGGCTGAAAAGTCCCATGGCTCTCAGCCTCTTGTCATAAGGTCTGTTTTCCTGACCTCTGATCATGAGCGTGGCTCTCTTCTGGACTCTCTTAAGCTTCTCCACATCCTTTTTGAATTGTGGAGCCCAAAACTGGATGCAGTACAGCAAAGCTAACCTGGCGCATTGATGCTTGAACATGGCTATCTTGCATCTAGTTCAAGAGTTAGCTCACAGCTATCACCTGAACCAGGAGCAGTAGGGTGGGATTTGTCCTCTCAGCAGACATAGCAGAACACAGCTAGACATAGCGGAAATGTTTGGGGAGGGTGTGGGTTGATTCTGGAACAGTTTTCAAAGTTTCAGGTCAGGGACTCTTCAGGAATGCCTGGGCACAAGCCCAAAATTCAGGTTGATTGATTGCTTTATGATGCCTATAGTTTCCAATCAGGTCTGATATCTCAGTACTATACAGTGGGCTACATTCTGGTGCAGATAAAGTGACTGTACCTGCCACAGAGTTCATGTACTCTAAGGCACATGCATACACAAGCTAGGGATATAACAAGCAAGAAAATCAATCTGGTGATGGCAGCAGGAAAGGTTTTGAAAGCCGTGTGGAAGATGTGAGCCTTAAGTACGGAACTGAAAGAGGCTAAGGTTGTGGCTGCACTGATTTTTTTTTTTAATTTTTTTTTGTATATGTGTGCATTAAAGACATAAGAGAAGGCTCAAAGCTGTTGGAGGAAGAAGCTTGATGGGCAGGAGAGGTTGAAGGTGGTGGAGGTCTATATAGTGTAGAAGTTTTATAGTGATACTTCACTATCACTACAGCCATAAAGAGTGTATAGACTATTTAACTGAAAAGGGTCATAACTAGAGCAGCATAATAATCTCCACAGGGCAAAGTTTCTTTTTCATGCTGACGGTCACACTCTCCGGTGAGTTGTTTCAAATGCTCAAAGTGTGTATTCAAACATTGAACATTGCAGTTATTTCCTTTTTACACTGTTTTGTGTTCTGGATAGAAAATCAAACTGGGGAGAGGGAGGGAGGAACTAGGACAAAATGGTCTAAGAGGGAGGTAGCTATTAACACTACACAGGGACAATTTAATACTTCTACTAATACTAATGATGGATTAGATCACCCCTTGCCAAATATTCCCCATGTATGAGCCAAGTGATTTTCAGGAATGTTCATTCATAGAGCTCTGACAGGTGGCATCCTTTGAGGGCATGATTTGTCATCTAAGGAATGGGAATAGGATTGCCCCTTCAGGAAGATCCCTGGGACCTGTAATCATAAAGATAATACTTCTACTCTGTCTTCTGGCCCCACTGTCAATAGTAATGTGATTCTTCCATCCATATGCCATCATCTTCTCAGCTACCATACAGCTGCCTATCTGTAAGTAATGGCAGGCTGAATTAACGATGTACCTGTACTATGCCTGTACCAGAGGCATCTGAAGGCCAGCTGAGAAGATGATGGCATATGGATAGAAGGACAATTACACTAGTAGCCCTGCTAATTTCTTTCAAGTGGAAGAGTTTGTATTGCAGTGGGGAAGCCACTATACTTTACTGTCAAACTGGTATAGTTTAATTTACTGATGGGGTCTTATTTGGCAGTCAGAAATTGTCCAGCATAGTGAAGTGAGTGATTAATTCTTCTAGCTCATCTCAGTCATTTTCAGTGTTTTGGTAGTAACTAGGTCTTTCTTAGGGCCTTATGTTACACTTGAGATACAACTGTATTTAAAATGCCAATGTCCATTACTTTCAAGCAGTAAAACACATGGTAAGTGCTATCATAGTGTAATAGAGTTAGTACTTTTCACAGGAGTAACACGTGTTCATCTGTCGCTGGGCTGCCCCACAGAGATATGAGCAGTCCTTGTAGGCTCTGATGAGTTATGGTGGTAGGACTGAGACTGACAAAAAATGTTGTCAATCCCATTCCTGAGACCTCAGCAGAGCCAGTTTAAGACACTGGTAGGGGCTGGGACTGACAAACAGCTGTGTGTTGACTGAACCTATCCAGATCCTAGTAAGCAGTACTGTGCAACTGCTAGAACAGGGGCTTTCAACCTTTTTGGTTGATGTACCGCCTGTGGCTGGTTGAGAAGCAGGGAGTCCCCCGGTGGCTAGTTGACAGGGGGCGGGGGACCAAGATCCCTTGGTGGTCGATCAAGCAGGGAAAAGGGGGTCCTGTGCGCTCATGGCAGCAAAACTGGAAGTGCTGGTGGTGCGTGACGGCAGAAGTATGTACAGTACTGGCAAAAATAAAAGCATCAGAGTGGTACAAAGCGCTGGTGGCCCCACTTTTCTCTGCACTGCTGCTGCGTACACTCTGGGGCCTTCCTAAGTACCCCTGGCTTTGAACAAGGTCTAATTCTTAGTTGCACTTACTGAGATCTAAATAAAACACATGCTCAGGGTCCCATGAGATACGGCCTGTAGAAGTAAGGTAGTTGGTATAACAAGGAAAGGAACATGAATAAGGTGTGAACACTGAGCAGAGGCTGAGGTCAGGGCCATATGAGCATTAATGATGTAAGAAAAGCTAAAACCTGTGGTACCTGCACATAATCAGCAGTGCTTGTATCAGCTTAATACTGAAATTAGTGGGTTAGGGAACTAGCTAGTGGCATCTGCATTATTGAAATAGCTGCCCAAATACCTGTGAGTTTCTTTGGGTGAGATTACACATTGCAATTAGATCATGTTAAGAGCACTTAAGACTTGAGTGATCATGCATTAAGATTTATTAACAATTGCTAAGTGCTTTTTAGGCCTCTTAAAGTTATGCCATTTAGGGCAAGGATTATCTTTGAACTGTGCTACCTGGCTTGGATCCAGGGGCTGATGTGGGGCAGTGAGGGGATTTGGGGTGAGGGTGTAGAAGGAAAAATTCAAGTGGCATGAGGGGCAGGCCTTCCCTCTCTCCTCCTCAGCTTATCCTATGGCTAGATAGTCAGCAAGCAGGGCAGGTGTGGAAAAGAGGTGCAGCTCCTAGCCATGTCCCTGCTCGCCATCCCTCTAGTGGCAGGCTTGAGCAGTGCACATTAGGTTGGGCATTAACTCCAAAGTGTGACTGATTGATTATACACTAACATTTCTTAGAATTAGAACTTGTAATCTCACCCTAAATAGCTTATACTGTGACACTCTTATCTTAATTGGGAATCCTTATAGATTGAAGAGATGATGCTGTGGAAATTTGCTATCTTCTTAGGCACTAGGCTGCCTTCTTTCTAATCTATTAAAATGTCTCCTCATCTCTTCAGAAGTGGTCCAAATAGAGGGAGGTTGTTGTAAATAAAAAGACCTTTAGCTGACTGTAAATCAGCACAGTTCCATAGACTTCACTGGGACTCCACTGCTTTGAATTTCAATAGACCCAGATAGGAGAGTATAAAATTAAGGGCTCAAAGAAAAGTACAAGTATGAAGGCAAGGTTGTTTTTAAAAATCAGTAAACATCTCCTTTTAACCTGTAAACAGGTGAAGATTTGGTTTCAGAACCGGAGGATGAAATGGCGAAACTCCAAAGAGAAAGAAGTGCTTTCAAACAGGTGCCTTCAAGAAGAGGGTCTTCAAGAGAACTACCTCTCAAGATCCACTCTGAATTTGACTTCCTCATGCCCCTCTGTATGGGAAGTGTCTCAAGAGCAGGCAAGTCCAAGATGGCAGGAAAAATCTCCAGAACCTGCAGAGAGACTGAGTAATGGTCATAGTGCACAACCTCCTCAAAGAGCAAATTCATTGCAGGGCACATTGTATGTATACCCTGAGCAAGACACTGCAACCAAGGCAGTAACATCTTCAGTAATAAAGAATGATGGAGTTCTGTAAATTGATTGAAGACTGCTCAATTGAAGCCTATGTTCTTTTAAGATTAACAGTGTTTGAACACTGTAAAGCTAACTAGTTTATGCCTCATCAGTTTCTGAAATCTAACACCATTAAAATGACATGCAACTAATGCTTTAAGAAAAAAATATTCTTCAATATTCAATGTTTTCTCATATCTTTTCTGGCCTTGTGCTGAACTTAAAAGTAAATAGGAACTGATGGTAAGTAAAATGAAGTGAAGAGTATAAAGCTGAAATTTTGCTATGTTTTTTATCCTGTTCTGTATGTAGGTATTCATTGAAACTTGCATAGACTCAGTTTTCTCTCTCATTGCTGTCAGACCAACTCACTTCCTTTTGTGCACTGAGTAAGACTAACCATTCTTCTCAAGATAATAGGGTGTTTTGGATGGCTTATTTTTAAACTTGTTTACAGTGTGTGACATTCATAGTAAGTTCATGTTACAAATACTTATTTTTCTTTTAATGATTTTTCTCTGTCTTTCAGTATTTATGTCAGGATACAGTTGCAGATACAATACAACAAGTCAGATGATTAATTCTAATAAAATAATTTAATATTTAAAAAAATTAATAAGTCCCTGCATTAAGATCACTTTAATTTGGACACATTCTGGGAATTGCCAGGAAATGTAATTCTTGGAGTCCATTCCTCTCTCACAAGTATGAAAAATACAACAGCTTTAATTCTGTAATTCAGTGGCCTCTGTCAGATTGACAGCAGAGTCTCTTGTTTCTTGTTTTGCATGTCAAAACCAGGATAGCAATAGGAAAATTAGAGATCACATGGAATCTGCAGCAGTGCTGTAATTATTCAAACAGCCACTTTTATCCTATAAAAAGAAATGTACTTAAGGGATGGGATGGGATGGGCTGGAATGCTGTGGTAGACTTATTCCTGCCTATTCATTTAAGTGGATTGCAATGAGTATTCATTAGCATATTTGTGTATCCAGTACAGTACATATTTGGTGTATTACAAGCAGCCTGAAATAATATTATTAAAATTACTATGCTTGAAATGAATTGCTTGCTCTATCCACTTTAAGAAAATCACTCTTTCAGATTTAAAAATCACTTATTGTTCATTTGAGAAGCAAGATATAGTTAGAAGCCAGAGTAGATTGCACCTTATAGATTAACTAAGTAGCTCAAAATCAGAGAGGAAAGTGTTTTTTTATCATGTATTTTTGAGTATATTTTTTGAAAAAAATGGGTAGGCATATTTTATGTCATAAGTAAGACCCTTTTTTTTGTTTTGAGGGTGGGGGAGGATGTTTAGTTATAGAGTCGTGTGGTACCTTGTAAGACACCAGGAGGTGATTGTGATTATATTTTCTGACTACATCACACAGCCTATGACTGATTCTAATAGCTTGCTTAACCCCAGTCTGTAATAAAGATGTACAATCCTTACTTAAATACCTTCCTCAGATGATTATCAACTACAATTAGTACATGTTACAATATAATAAACTGAAATACTTCCTAAAATTGTACATACATGCATAGCTAAGCAAATTCAAGATTACAGTAAAGGTTTGTCTCTGCACAAAGAGGCCAAGTTAAGTCTATGCATTCATCCTTGCCTTCTGACTTCTGAGTGCCTAACTGTGCATGCAATCTTAACACTGTGGTTTAATATTTAATTTCCCAGGTTTCCTTAAGGGCAAATGTAAGCACTGAAAAATAAGAAGTAAGTTCTTCTCTGAATACAGAACACTGGCTGGTAAATGCCACCTGGTGTCCGTCACTGAGAGTAGTTAAGTTGTGTGCACAGGACTTGATGCAGCAAATCCTCTCTCATATTACCTATTATTCACTTGAGATACAATTCACTCCTGTGCTAAGAGCATATGCACCACATCAATCCTACTTAGGTCCTTTTGGATGGATGGCTTTTGCACATCAGATAAAAGCTGTCCTAGCAAAGTTGTAGGGACTGCTCACATCTGTTAGAACTTTTTGAAAGGATTGGATTTATATGAAAACATGCCAAAAGTCAGTATTTTAATATTTCAGGATAAATATTCATGTCTATGCATCAACCTCAAGGGCTTCCAACTTTATAGGATTTGCTTCATAGCTTTTTTTTAGATCTTCTTACCAGTCTCTTGGATACATGCCTATCGGATTGGCTGCCTTCCCTATTTCCCCAGCTGCTGGGGATGAATAGCCAATCAGACTGAATCCATGCACTAATTTCCTCCTACATGTTCAGAATTCCTACTCATTCCCTTCTGTTAAGAGTCTTAAAGTGCTCTGCTTTCTTGCTCAGAGAACTACAGCATCTCTTAATACACGAAGAGGGGCCAGACACTTCCAGCTGCTCCTGGGCTTGATGGGAGGGGAGAGAGTCTCTTTAGATTGCTGCATGTGTTAAAAGATTTCAGGATGAGCCTTCCTTCTCTGACTTGTGCAGCCCTAGCTGAGAAGCAAGGGAGAAGAGAAGTTAAGGGGAATAGCAGGAGCCAGGCTTTAAAAAGGTGTGAATTTAAAGAAGGTTGATAATCTGTGTTTTTGCAGAATGCTGGCATTAACTGAAGGCAACCTGTATGTTCCTCATTAGCACCAGCACTATGTGGGAAGACTCTGTGGGATCAAAGATAATATGGGGCTTTCTAGGTGCGTTCCTTTAGGCTAGGTATGGACATTCAAAAAGTCCAAGGTGGAATCTCTAAATTATGCAGTAGGTTTTTGTAAGTGGCATAGTTCAATTTAGTGGTGAACAGAACACACATTTGCCCTTTGGTTAATGGTGGGGACAAATCTTAGACTGGGTTTTGCCATTTTTAAGCCAGTCTGTGTGCTGAACTTCTATTCTGTTACGGGTATAGACTGGTTTCTGATCAGTTATAGCAGTAACAATATAATGTTTGTACCTGGCCTTAATGTGTCTGTAGTAGTTATATAGGGTCTATGTGGCAGCTCCTCTTAACTGGTTGACGATGCAGGAGCTATCACCCAATCCTTGTAGGCTGAAATGTTATTATCAAGAATGGTTGAATTCGGGATGCATTGAGCTGAAGAGATTTAAAATTCTCCTTCTGTTTTAAGGTTGCCAAATGTTAAATAACCTTAAAATCTCATCACTGATTTCCTGTAAAGGTGATTTGTTTAATGTAACTCACTGAGGCAAAGATCAAGCCTAGTTCAAGTAGAGTTGGTTTGATAGGGTTTGTTTTTGTTTTTTTGTTATAAATGAGCAAAACATTGTTCTGCCATAGTTTGTTCAAAGCCAGAACACTTCACTTAAATACCCTACCTGTGAAACATTCTTCAGAAGCTGAGGGTAAAATTTTGATTTGCTGGTTCTAACATAATGATCCTTTTTTTCCCCCCCCCCAAACACTCATAGATTTTTGACCATCTCTAAAATAGTTTTATTCCATAAAACCATAAATTTAATATAAACCTGCAACATGTACAACCTTGATCCCACTTATTTTATGCTATTTCACAGAGAAAACTTATCTTCAACTTGCACTGTGAAATCTCTGCTAGTGGGAAACACCATTGTACATGAAATTAATAAATATAGAGGAGATTTATTTTGCTGTTGTCTTCTGAATTGTCAAGCTATTGATGGATCAAATTGAAGATGCTAGTATTCTTTGCATCATACAAAGACCAGAAATTTTGTAACTCATTTATGTTGTGTTTGTTCTCTTTCTCTGTTCAAAACACTTACACGTTGGTAAGTGTTTTGAAGTATATTTATGATATACAATATGAAGGTCATAGATGTGTAACAAGTGTCATAAGGCATGTTTCAAATTACAGGGTTACATCAAGGTGGTCAGTTATTTGGGTCTGGGGGCCACAAAGGGAGTTTTGATGAGTTGTCATGTGCCAAGTCAGCACCCCCTAGTTTCTTCCACTGCAACAGCTCACCAAATCTCCTATGTGGAATGGGGCTATAGCCATTTAGGAGCAGGATGGGCAGGTAAAGCCAGGATCATGGGGCTGGGTCACAGGGCAGTGACAGTGTGCAGCCAGGGCCCAGAGCAGAGCTGCAATCTACTCTGCCCACCCTTGCCTTGTGGAGTTTAGGGGGCATGTGCATGGTACGCGTGTGGCAGGGGTGCCTGGGCACTAGGTCACAGGAGCCAGCAGGGGGTGAGGGGAAGGAGAAGGGGGCAGGAGGAAAGTGCAGTAGAGCTTACCCAGGTGGTGTGGTCTGCAGTTACCCCTGCATGCTCTGTATGAGACTGAGCCCTGCCTGCACCTGCTTGGGGCACCCCATACCATTCTTCTGCCTATACTTGCTGGGCTAGTCCCAACTAGCATGCACTGCTTACCAGCAGGGCTGTGCCCCTTGCAGCTTCAGCTGTCTTGGTACTACTCGATTCCCCTTGCCTCCAGCAGCAGCTCCTCCTCCTGCTGCTGCACCACTCTGGGTAGGGAGGAAATTTCACCTAGGCAGCTTCTGCCCTAGCATGGGTGGTTGAGTGTGTGGAAGGGAGCTGGAACCTGCCAAGTTGGGTGGACAAGCAGCACCCAGGTGGCTGCAACCACACTTACAAGCAGCCCTGCTAATAAACTCTATGCACTGTCCTGGACCCAGTCCAGTGGGCACAAGTAGGAGCACAGAGCAGGCTGCCCTGGGCAGTGCTGAGTCCCATGTGGAGTGTCACAGGGGCAACTGTGGGCCAGATCCAGTCAGTTGATGCATGCCCCCTGCAGGCCAGATCCAATCAGTTGGGGGGGCCAGATTTGGCCCATGGCCCATATTTTGCATACCTCTGGGTTACACAATATATATTTTTGGTGGAACTGCTCAACTGAAAAACAGGAACATGTTTGTATTTTACTTCAAAGTTATTACTTGAGAGATGGTCCAACAGAGGAGGTATGCGATTTTGATATGGGAAAGTACTATTCAGAACAGTAAGTTACCATATTTTTTGCATATAATGCACCCCGTCTGTAGTATGCACCTTCAATTTAGGCTCCCCCTCAAAATAAAATAAAATAAAAAAAAAAAACTGTCCACTCTAGGGTCACGCTGGGTCTGGCCCCATGCACTAGGACTGTGTTTTGGCTCTGGAGCCAAGTGCCAGGTCTGATCAGCATGTGGCCCTGGAACCAGCACACAGTCCCCAACTTGGCACAACAATTCTGACTGAGAACATGGCCCCAGAGCCAACACACGAGTTCAAACCCAGGTCTGGGGCCATATATCAGATCAGATTTGATGGGTTGGGTCTGGCCATGGACCAACCCTGAGTGCCAGCCCAATCTGGTAGCAGGGGGAGTGGTGGCAGAGTTAATTGGTGTGCCTGAGTGTGACAGGTCATCATCCAGGCCCACCCTTAATGTGGCCCACGCACCCATCTCTGGGCAAACCGCCTGCCTATTCTCACCTGCCACTACTTGATCTTAATTGGTTCATTAATAGATCTTCCATAAGCAGGAAGCTGCCCATTTGTGCCCCGATACCAAGGGGCACTCTCTGCAGCTCCTTCCACCCCAATACCACAGCCCAAGCCTCACTGATGGCATCACAGTAGTATCATAGTATCTAGGGTCAGAAGGGGCCTAAAGCAGGCCACCTAGTCTGACCCCCCACCAATGGCAGAAACGGAGTGCCAGGGTCACAGGACCCCAGCCAAGTACCTATCTAATCTAATCTTAAAGATGCCCAAGATAGGGAAGTTGTTCTTGCTCCTAGGAAGCTGGTTCCACATCCTAGCCACCCTAACTGTGAAGTAGTTTCCTAATGTCCAACCTAAACCTGCTCTCCAGTAACTTGTGACCATTGGTCC
>JAGPOW010001296.1:87174682-87242517 GCA_030014935.1 Caiman crocodilus
CACCCATGACAATGACATCCCTCATCCTAGCCGCCTCCTTGAGCTGGCCAGCAATTTGGAGGTCCAGCTCCTCCCTCTGGTTGGGTGGTCTGTAGCAGAAACCAACCATTAGAACAGCAAGATGCCCCTTAATCACCGGCCCCCACACCAGGCCTCAGAATCATTCACATAGAACCCTCACTAACTATGTTCCACACAATCAGGTTGCCTCTCCACCATCATCTGGGCTACCTCACCCCCCAAACCCATCTTCCCCTCTCAGGTGTGGTCCCTCCCGAACCTTCGGCAACTTACCCTGGCCCACCTCCAAGCCAGTCGGGACCCCAGGCCTCCAGCTCTTGGGCATCCTTCACCATGGGCCCCCTGGCCCTTTTGGCCCCTCCCTGGGTCCTGGCCCCAGCCTGGGCCAGTCAAGGGTACTCTCTTGGTTGGGCTGGACTCTAGCCCCTCACTCTTTCTCCGGTCCCCCCTGGACCCTTCAAATCACAGGGTTACCCACCCAGTGGTGGGGGCAAGGGGTTAAGGTGCCCTGACTCACCTTCCACCAGGGTGGTAACTGGCCTGGCATTTCCTGGGGGGGCTCCTGCACCACTGAGAGCCCCAGCAGGGTGCAGTTTTCAGGCCATGCCCAGGACCTGGAGCCATCTGCCAGCCCCTTACCTCCAGATATTCTACCAGCAGCTCTCCAACCAGGCAATACTGCTGCCTGACCTCCAGCAACTAAACTGCCTGTGTTTATATAGGCCCAAAATGGCTGCCCTCATCAGGCACCTGGAGGCTGCCAGCTCCAGGGCCTTAAAGTGGCAGGCATACCCAGTGCCTTGCCACACCGAGCTACAGAAATTAATGCTGCTACTGCTCCCCTTCTCCTTTGCTAAATTTTCTGACCTGTGGCAATCCCTTTGCCTTGCACATCCCAATTTTCCCCAGCTGTTTTTTCTGGAAAAGTACAGATTATATGTTAAGAAAATATGGGTATTATTAAGAATATTTGTTGGGAAATTGGTCTCTGAAGCAGAATAAGAGATATGCACTAGATAGTGCTAATCTAAATTATTATTTCCAATCAGGGATTATTAGTGAACCCGTTTTCTTCTAAAACTGACAGAAGGCTACCCTTTGAGATAGCTCTGTGTCTCTTTACTTAGCTAACAGTTAGATGAGCCTCAGCCAGCTGTTTAAAATACAGATCTGTTGACCAATCCCATATATACTTCTGTTTGTGGCACAAAAGAATTTGCTAAAGGTTAGTTTTAGGATCCACTGCAAAATAGAGTTAGCTGGAAGGATCTGCATAACAGAGCAAGACTGATCTATGGAATAAAACAGCTGCACTAATTTCAGTATCAGAATAACAACATAACAATGAGCCATAATTTCAGATGGATAATGAATATATCAAATGGAGTAACTTTTACCTTATTAGTGCTGGATTTTGGATGCTGTTGGCTGTAATTTTAGCCTGGTACAGTTCCTGTGTCTGGCACTCCATGTCATCTATTCAGGAATCCAAAGGATGGGGCAGTGGAAGACATTCACTTCCTTTCATGCTTCGTACCATCATCACTGTTAGTGACCTTTACGTACTACATGGAAATGAAAAAGCCAGATTAATGTGCATTTCCTACAGATTCACTGCCATAGAATAGGTTCAAATACTAAACAGATTCTGAGAGTGCCATTGGTTGCTGCTCCCCAAAATAATAGGGGGAAGGCTGCGGGTACCGATACTAGTCTCAACCCCTCACCTTCAGTTCCTTGAAGGCTGGTTATATTTTGTTCTTGATAATGTTGATCACTGTGTTTGGAGCACTATAAAAACATTTTTATAGTGGATAATTATTATGGATACAGGCAGTCCTCAGACTTACAATGCAACTGGTTCCTGAAAACCGCATCTTAAGTCGAAACATCGTAACTCGAAACCCATTTTCCCGTAGGAACAATGTTATAAATGGGGATTGGTTCCTTTATGATGCTGGATACAGCTGGGCCCAGCTGGTAAGTCTGGTGTGGGGGAAGGAGTGTGGGGGGGCAGATCACAGCCCCCTGTGGTGAGGGAGGGGCTGGGGCAAGCTGCTCATCTGGTGGCTCCTGCTGCTCGTGCAAGAGGGGGTGGGAGGGTTGTCCCCGGATCTGTACAAGCCAGAAGGGCGGGGTTGGAGCTGTGCCAGGCTGCGCCGGGAACAGGGGTAATGCCCTCTAGCCACTCGCCCAGCCCCCGCTGGGTGGGCAGCAGCAAGGCGTGGGGGGGAGGGGGGAGAGGTTGAGTGTGCCCCTGGATCAGGGCAGGCGGGGCTGGAGCTCTCATGGACTGTACTCTGGGTGGGTGGCAGGGCCTATGGGGAGGTGCTATGGCCCCCCACATAGCCTCCTCTGCTTCCCATTCCACCCCGCTGCCTGCTGCCCACCCTAGTCTGGAGGCATGCCCTCCCGCCGCTCACTGAACTAGGGCAGGACTGGCATGGGACAGAGCTGTGGCTCATCCAGGAGAGTGGAGCAGCTCTTACTGCTGCATGCTGCTTGTCTGGAAGCCACACAGTGGCCCCATCCCAGGCCTACTCTGCCCTGCCCTGGTGGGGTGAACAGTGAGAAGGTATAGCCCCATTCCCAGCACAGCCCTGGCTCTGCCTGCCCCATGTAGCTCCAGGGGCACAGACCCCCCCTCTATGCCATGTTCTCTTGGATGAGTGGCAGAAGCCACCAGATGAGAAACTTGCCCCAGCCCCTACTTTGCCATGGGGGTCTTGATCTCCCCCCCATCCTTTCCCTTTCCTCCCCCCTTTCACCACACCAGACTTACCAGCTGGACACAGCTGTATCCAGCATCACAAAGTTGAAATCCACATCGGAAGGTGGAAACAGGATGTTTGTTTGTAAACATCTTGAGTGCCATTCGTAGTAACTTGAAGTCTTAAGGTGAAGACTGCCTGTATTTCTGCAGCACCCAGTAGCAGCTCTAGCTCTGGACCCAGGACCCTAATGTGCTTGGTGCTGTACAAACACAAAACTAAAACATAGCTCCTATGCCAGAAGTTGGCATTCTCAATACATGAGAAGACGCAACAAATGGGTAGAGATAGACAGGCAGGGGAGTGTGTAGTACAGGGGACACCTACTTTCTCTCCTAACCCTTTGCCTTTTCAGCATGAAACCTGAGACACTTTATGTTTTAAAACCTAGCATTGGAGGGAACAGTATTTGTCCCCACAACCAGCCTCTCCTTTTGAATATACCTCCCTCTACAGCTGGCTTTCTTTTCTACCCGAATCACCTACATCTTAATTCACCAACTGACTCCATTCTCAGTTCTTTCAGCCCAACCTGTCCCCCTTTCAGCTTTGGAACCTCTGAAGTCTCCTTCTACCCTACACCTTCTGGGGACCCCATTGCAATCAGGGGTGCTGCAGCCTTCAGACTGGAAACAAGTTATATCCCAGGACAAGTCCTCATCTGATAGCTTGTGAATTTGCACCCTCCTATTCATCACGCACACTACACATTACTAAAAGCGTAGTTGACCACCCTGGTTTCATGAGCAAGGCTTGATCTCCTTAGGTCCCAATGATCAATTGGCTTGAACCCTATGTTAATGTACCACAATACGATCCTGGCCTTGATTCTGATCTGATTGACCCTGTGAAAGGGGGTAATCTACACTGCAGTCAGTGGAGCCACACTTATGAAAGCCAACATGGGCAAGATCAAAACAAGGTCTGCTATGTTGTTTAATTCCTTATTTCATTTTGCTTACCTTTCTGGTCAATTTAAACAGGGGCAGAGTATTAAAAAAAATCAGGGGAGCAGGGTTAAACAAATTAACACAGTCTGTGCTGGCTCTCCAATGTTTCTGATGCCTCAGCAATGACAGGGAACATAAACAAAAGGATTAGCCAAGAAACAGGAAATGACTCTCTCTCAGCAGCAATGACGCAAGTCAGAGGGTGGCAGCGTTTAGAGAACCCTTTTTTAAATGCAGCTATTGGGGCATCACCCTTTCTGTTCAATCAGCAAAAATACACAAGGATAGGGTGGGAAAGGAGTATCAGGAGGCTGTGCCCAGGTCTATTATCTGATGAGAGCATGCAGCAACAAAAGTAGGAAACAAGAAAAGTTACAGCCAAATGCAGTGTGTTTGGCGTAGACCAGCTGCCTCCAGCCAGCCAACAAAACTAGAAGGCATCTATACAGAAGTAGATGAATAGCTGTTCAGGCAGCCTCCTTTGCTGAAGTCTGTTACATGAATAGGCTAAGTGGAGTTCAGGGATTTTTTTTCTGTTGCATTTCTACCTTTTTACTATTTTTCCCCTCTGCTACTACATGCTGCCTGTATGTGGGTTAGCTCTAAATTTTAGGCATTCATTGGCTTAGCAACAGTTTTCATTTTGACTCTTCTGTGATTTTCAAAATAACTTCTGAAAACATCTTAAGGATCATTCACCTTAGTTAAAAGTACAGATGTATTTTAGTAGTTGAGATCTGACCGTCTCTATTCTTCAGGTTTGCATCAAGAAAATCCAGTCAAACTGAGCTGCTGAGCAGTCACAGCTCCTCTGAAAATGTAGGACAACTATGCATTGGATGAGATAATAGAAACAGGCATAACTTGGAAATTTGCTATTCAGTGCTCAATTCAGTCATTTCTTCAAACTGCATTTTTCTCCATTTCGGTATATAAATTTTTGCAGACTAGCTCCTCAGCCCTGTAAAATAGGGGTCAGTAGCAGCCTGCAGACCAGATCCAGCCCACATAGCCATGGATGTGGTTGGTGCATGGATCCAGAGGGGTTTTTCCTCTGACTACACCAGAGCCAAGAAGCAACAAGCCAGGGACTTAGAAGCTTTGCCCATGCTATCACTTCCCCAACCCCCCTGCTCCCTGGCTGCAGTAGGGGTACCGGTTCAAGCTGGTGGGGAGCTGTGCTGCTAGGAGAAGTAGCAGCAGTAAGGGGTTGGGCAACTGCCAGCTGCCTGGACCCAGTGCAGCTCCCCACTGGCTAGTAGCTACACCACAGTCATAATTTCATAGTTGGTAGGGTCAGAAGGGACCTGAGCAGATCATCAAGTCCATGGACAGGAAAGAAAGCTGGGATCAAACAACCCCAGCCAGGTGCCTATCTAGCCTCCTTTAGAAGACCTCCAGAGTAGGAGCGAGCACCACTTCCATTGGAAGTTGATTCCAGATCCTAGCTGTCCTGACTGTGATGTGGTGCCTCCTGATATCTAGCCTGAATCTACTCTCAGTCAACTTATGGCTGTTCTTCCTTATGACTCCCGGTAGTGCTCAGGGGAACAGGGACTCTTACATAGCCTGCTGGTCCTCCTTGGCCAGTTTATAGATGGCCACCAGATCCCCCCTCAGCCTTCTCTTGTGGAGGCTGAATAGGTTCAGATCTTGTAGCCTCCTCTCATAGGGCCTGCCTTGCTGCCCCCAATCATGTGAGTGGCCCGCCTTTGGACCCTCTTGATGCTGTCCGCATCCCTCCTGAAGTGCAGCGCCCAGAACTGGACACAATACTCCAACTGCAGCCTGACCAATGTCCCATAGAGGGGGAGGATCACCTCCTTGGACGTGTTTGTGATGCATCTGTGGATGCATGACAAGGTATGGTTAGCCTTCCTGACCGCGTCCCCCACATTGGTGGCCTATGTTCATTTTGGAATCAATTATGACACCAAGATCCTTTTCTGTCTCTGTGCTGGCTAGAAGGGAGTTCCCCAGCCTGTAGGTATGTTGCTGGTTCTTCCTCCCTAGGTGCAGTACCTTGCACTTGTCAGTATTGAATCCCATCTTGTTCTCATCTGCCCACCCCTGTAACCTGTCTAGATCTATTTGCAGCTTGTCCCTCTCCTCCAGCATGCCCACTTTCCCCCACATCTTAGTGAGGAACAGTCACAGCTGGGGAACAGGATCTCAGATAAGCAGTGGCAGTGTAGGCAAAGTTCCTAGCTGCCTGACCCCAGTAAGGGAAGAGGCCTCTTGCATTGACATGCTGCTGAAACCGAGTTCTTGTGACTCGCAGTTTGTTAAAGGTTGCTGCTCTGAAAGCTTACAAGTGGCCTTGTTGGCCATGTTCACATGAGCAGAGACCTTTGTCTCTGTGGTCAAGAAATAGCAGCACACCTTGTTCCCTGTGCCACATGCCCTCTAGTGCGCAGGTTATCCTGGGTAGAGTAGGAGAGGCTGGACACAGCAGTGTGTTGGCTCCAAAACCCTTACCTGGGTCCTGGGGGCTTCCTAGTGTTGCAGCAGCTGTGATCCTGTTGCTCAGAGTCTAGCTGGCAGCCAGAATGTGGCTCCAGCTGGCCAGGACTGTTTTGGGTGGCGTAAGCTGGACCTGTTTTATTTTGGGGTTGGTTTTTTTGTTTTTTTTTTAAACTCTGGGATGTTGTGGTGTCAACCTCCCACCCTGCTCTTGGAGAACAGCATGGAGAACAGTTGAATGGTTAGTATGTGGTGTTACAGACATGCCTGTGGCACTACATACTGCACAGCTGTGCTTATGTGGACAGCTGGTAGCAAAATTAAGCAAACACATGGAGAATCAGGAGCCAAGTAATCCTGAATGCAGACAGTGAAGTGCAAGTCAGTTATAAATGCAGCTTCCTATGCGTCACCTGGATTCAGTCATGTAACTCAAGTTCAGTACCATCCATTCATTAGTTGGGAAAATGCAAACTTGCCTCCTCATTATCTCTCTTGTTAATCTATCACAATTTTCTATGCAAGGAACTTTACATCACTGGTGATGTGTGCAATGCAGGAAACACGTTTATCTATCAACTGACTTCACTCTGAGACTGCCGTTAATTAGGTCAGAATTCTGATACGCTTCTTAGAGGCCATAAGGTAGCTTTTTCTATAAGTTCACACTGGGAGCAAAAGCTTATGGAATAAGGTGCTCCTCAGCATCACTAAGGGCGTTATTACCCAGACTTTAGGGGAATGTGAAATTATAATAGTACTTGTATAAGTTTGCCATCATTAGCAGAGAAAGTGAAAAGTAAGATGTGTGAAGAATAGTGAGAGGGTCATATAGCTTCACAGGGAATCTACACCTTCAAAAGAACTGTCACGGTGAAGTTCAGCATGCCTCTCAAAGCACTATATACCCTGTAATTGAGCTAATGCAGCCCCGTTTTGTGGCACTGGCTAATCATGCACAGCAAACACCACACTTAGACAACTATATAACAGCTGTTTCAATGTCTTCTGTGCAAAGCAGGTGTGACATGCTTCATTGCAGCAGTCTCCAGTGCAGTCTTCAGTGTAGATAATTAGTAATAGTATATTACATTGTTTAGTGTTAAGCATAAGCAATTTTCCTGTAAGGTGATAAATGGAAAAATCAACTGTCTGAAGTAAAAATATGCTGTATATGTATGTCTTTCTACCAAGGTTTAACTAATTTATTTTTTACGGCTTCAATGCTATAAATACATACGTACCTAAAAATACATGAACTATTCATACTGGAGTTTGTCATAGTGAAGTAAATACATAAGTTTGATTTATATACTGCAACTGTAATCTGTTTTATCTGGTGTGTTAAACCAGCATACACTCATTATGAATTACTTAATGTTTCATCATGTTGGTTAATGATGCAAAATAAATAACTGCCAAAGCCATTCAAAACCATTTTTTTCTTAATTTATTATTACTGTAAACAAGATAAACCTTTATAAATTATTTTGTTCCATCTTTGCAGACAATATTAATCTAATCTTGAAAACTGTCAAAGAGATTCAAACTTAACTATTTTCTGGCAAAATCCTACATTTAAGAATTTTTAAGTAGCTTTGTACTTTATTGGAGTCTCTCCTGAAGCAGTAGATAAAGTCCAAGTCACTCATCAAATTTGCTTCCATACTAATGGATAAACCAGTTGTTTCTGATGATTCCATTCCATTCAGTGAATTGCTAATGATCCCCATTGACTGCATCTATATTGAGAAGAGAAGATGCATGAATGTAACTGCACAATTGACCAAATATGCATAGAAGCAAATCCTCCAAATACAAGGTCTGAAGTTAATATAATCAGGGTTTATAGAACACTAACTAATGAAATCATCAGCTCATGTAGGCTACTCGTTTCCAGGTTTTTTATGTAAATGGGGAAAGTATATGCCAAGAGTTCTAGAGGTTGGTATTGCATTACCTGCTACCCCACTTACACCAGGTGGTGACTTAGCATGAAGCAGCCTCTGGAAGCAAAACTATGGCAGTACTACCAACAACATAACACCTCATGGAGAGTAATAAGTAAAGACCAGTGTTCAATAGAACTAGTCTATCTGCAGGTAATGTCATAGCTCAGTTTTCTTCAAACTTGTAGGCTGTGCTATAGTGACTTACCTAGCAACTTTCTGAATGATTTTAAGAAGTACTGATCATCCTGCTTTGCTATTAAAACAATGGGATTTGAAAGTCCTCACCAAATCTTTATAGGATCAAACCCAGAATCACTGTACTACTGAAAAATATAGTCATAACATTGTTTGTGCAGCAAGTAGTTTCAATTTGATATTTCTTACTTTATGTTCTTGTTAGACTTTACTATTTGTGAATCACTAATAACATGTACAACCTGAACATGCTTGCTGTGTCAAAGAATCTTATTTTGATGATTCCCCAAATTTGTTGTAAAATTAAACAAATTGGGATACAAATACCCAGAGGATTAACTGGTAAGATGTGCACCCTGTGTTCAAACTCTAGTATCTCCCTTCCGCCAAAGATGACTATGGCATCAGCAGATCCAGGCATATGTGTGGCCACCTTCTTTCAGCTGTGTGGTGCATGCACAGTGTGCTCTCCGAACTCACTGGCATGTTGGTACAGCTTCCATCAAAAGGAAAGGCAAAATGTCAAATGTCACAATAAATGTCAAATATTGTATTAATTACTTATTCACTTAGCAAGAGCTTAGGTTATTGAGTTACTTTACACAGAGAATCATAGAGAAGTAGGGCTGGCAAGGGCATCCATACATCATCTAGTCCAACCCTGTGTCTGACAAGGATCATTCCTATCCAAATATCCCATACAAATCCACTGTTTAACCTCTTTGCAGAACTACCCAGTCAACCCTGACATGATACAAGATGTAACACTGGCACAGGTAAAGTAGGGAGACGATGGTGACCAATGTCCTGCTGTTGTTAATACAGGCAGTCCTCGGACTTACAACACAATTGGTTCCTGAAAACTGCGTCTTACGTCAAAATGTTGTAACTCGGAACCAATTTTCTCATAAGAAGCAATGTTATAAACGGGGGATTGGTTCCTGAACCAAGGCTGATACCCTATTTTCACTAAAAATATCCCAGAATTTTGTACTCAATCAAATGAGTAATGTAGCTACATTAATGTATTTATATTGTAAATTGCAATCATATTGATTTGGAAGGACTTCTTTGAGGTGACTTTCCTGGACTCTTTGAAAATCTCTTGGTTGGACTTTTTGAAGAGTTCTTGGCTAGAGTCTTCTCAGGAGACTTGCCTGCAGGTTTTTCTGGAGTTTTGTCTGCTTTCTTAAAGAAAGCGTCCAAGGAAGTTTGGATAGATGTTCTCTAGGGAGATGAGCAATGCAGCGAACTTGTTCACTGGTGTGGCATTGCATCGGATCAAGTATTGTAAAGTCAAAACTGATGTCAGAAATTTGAAACGGTGTCAATTTATAAATGTTGTAAGTGCGAAACATAACTCAAAACGCTGTACGTCAACGACTGCCTGTATACATTCAAAGGATCCTAGGAAAAGGACTGTTTTCCCCTGCTACAAAGGAAGGCAAATATGCCCACAGTCTGTAAAGGTCATGGGATAAAATTCCTTCCTGCCTCCAGATATGGCCATCAGTTTAACCCTGAGCAGAGAGGCAAGACCCTCTAGCCAGGAACCTCTGCGCTGAAATCCCAGCAGAAGCACTGGCTACCCTAGTCAAAATCCCCAGCCTTGGCTGCAGTCTACACCCAATGTCTCTGAGGAAGGCTTAAGCCCCTCAATGTAGCAGTGGGAAGGGAGTAGGGAGGAGGTGGAATTCTCTCCCAGCCCCCCGAGGCAACCAGCAGGAGGGTAAAAGAGGCAGCAGCAGTCACCAGTGACCTCAGAAAGAACCAAATCCCCTTTGAATCGGCCCAAGTAATGTAAAATACATAAAGTAAATGGGCCTGATTCTATATTCCTTGGTCAGCCACAACTCCAAATTATTTTAATTGGCATCATAAATGCAGAAGAAATACAAAATCAGGCCCTTTATTTGGTAATGGAATGTTAGAGAGCTGCAAATATAATCATACCAAACAAGGGAATTTACATATAATTTTCCAGAGGATGTTAAAACAATTGTGCAAGTAGCTATATAACTCAATAAATGGCATGATAGGTAAAGATATGCTCTTGTAGAATTTATCCTAGAATACAGTTTTGCTTTAGGAACATGCCTTTAGTTAGAACAGTGACACAACAATCATCTGAAGACAGAATGAAAAACTGCAAATGTTAATTTAAATGCCCATTGCAGACTACCTACATATAAATTACTTACACAGAAATATAATGTCATCATTACCACTTATCTGAGGCTCAGAATGGTTCCATCCCTTCTACTTGCACATTCTAGCCATGTTTGGATATTTTTTATAAATCAAATATTCTTACAGTGAACACTTACTTCACTCCTAGCAGCAATTTTATGAACCTTGGGTATAGATGACTATCACCGCTATACAGGTGTCAAGTTGATTTGTTAACCTAATGGTTTATGTTTGCTCAGAAACGAATTAAGAAAATAGGAGTTATTCTAATTTTAATAACATTCTAATTTTAATAAAAAAACTCTCGTGTGAGCAACAGATTGAAGAATCTCAGTTACAGCTCGCATGCTTCAAGCTCTAGCTGAACCAGGGCCTCAATTCATCCAAAGGCTCTGTTAAAGTAGCCCCAGGTACTCACTGATATTTTAATATAATTGGAATTAATACAGGAGAGGTTGAAAATCTTGCCTTCTCTGTTACTTTTTCTACTCCAATCTCCAGTTCATGCACCATATTACTGATCTGCATTGCTCTGTGAAGGCTGTCGTTGGATAAATCTTGGTGATGACTAATCATCTGACTAAAGTGAGAAAGTGGTTCCTTCCATGCTTTCAGGAGACTCCATACTAGGTGAGCGAGTTTTTCTCTCTTTAAAACAAAATATGAAATAATTTTTGTTTTAGTTTGTAACAAGGCATACGAGCACTCACACTCACGCTGGTAGATAACATTTACAGTCTCAACAGACTTGAAATGTTGATACATAGCATTGGTGACCCAACTTAGATGTTTAGAAAATTTAACAGTCTTGTCCCATTCTTGCTATTAGTTATTTTTCCCTGTTAATACTGGTTTTTACTACTAACATAGAATAGCTAGTATGAACAAAACACAGTGATTTTCTGCCTGTGACCCCTTTGCAAGTGGCTTAAGATCTAATTCTGTTACACCTAAACTACATCAAAACTTGGATTTACAAAGCAGACACCCTTACTTTCATAACAGTATATTAAAACAAAAAGCCAAACAGCTAAGGTGTTACAAGGAAAATTTCTCAAGTGCTCAAGTGATTTGGGAGTGTAAAAAGCAAAGTAGATTTGCACCTTATTAGACATGGGGTGCTCACCCCCTGACCCATGGGCCACATCTGGCCCATGGAGCTATATCATTCAGCCTGTGGGATTCCCCAGGGTTCTGGAAATCAGGCAGCAGGGGAGCGGTTACAGTGTTAATTGCCCTTCTCCTGCTACCAAAAAACAAAACCCACGGGGAGCCCAGTAGGCTGGGTAACATGGCTATGTTTGCCAGACTGTTATGGCATGTGGCAATGGTAGGTGGGCAGCATACAGATAGACTGGGCCAAACAGGGACTGGGTTGGCGCAGCAGACAGCTGGATTGAGGAGATGGGTGATAATGGCTGGATCTTAACCGGGCTGTGCACGACTGAATCAGGGTGGCACAGGATTGGGCCCATGGACTGACCCCACATAGGATCCAGCACATAGACCAACCCTGCATGGGATCTGGCTTGTGGGACCATAAGGCTGGGCACCAACCACTGTTATACATTAACTAAATCAGAGATGTAGCATGAGCTCTTGTGAGCCCAAGCTCACAAAGTGAAGTGACCTTGTGTTCACAAAGGCTTATGCTATACATATATATATATATATGATTTAGTTTATAAGGTGCATATCTACCCTGCCTTCTGCCTGACTTCAAATTAACGCAGGGCATGTCTACGGGTGCGTTTACACAGGCTTAAATTTGCTGTACAGTAAGTAGGAGTCGGTCGGTGTCTACATGTGCAGGCATTAAAGCGCATTAATGTTGTGTGTGGTCTGATTGAGACTGAACTTAGTCCCAAGTCAGTTTGCAAACACAGCGTTACTGCACAGTAAGGCATTTACATGTTCATTACTGTGCAGTAACTAATCGGACATAAAATTGATAATTTCATGATGCAGGTATCAAATTTACACTCAAGATAGCATAAGTTGCCATATTTACTATGCAGTATGGGTGTGCACATGTAGCTCTGCACCCATACTGTGCAGTAATTTTGATTACTGTGCTATAAATGCACACATGTAGATGCAACCACAGATAACTATTTCCCTATGCTTTAGGAGTTTAAAGCCTGATTTACTTTCACCATTTTTCTGTCATTACTATGTCTGTTAGGAGTGTGGGAAAACTAATAAAAGTCCTAGTGGAAACAAGAATGCCATTAAAAACCCCAGCAATAGTTATACCTGCAAACAGTCCTGTTGGTAGCATAGCTGAACTGTGGTTGGGGAACTGGTATAAGCTATATTGCCCAAAGAACCCTTTTTGCAGTATAAACTGCAGCTCCATTAAGAGGCAGTAATGACAAACACCTCCTAGAGCAGGTGATGGATCCATCTGATTGACTTATTAAGATTTAAGCTCTGAGGACAGAATCCTCTTTCACCTAATGTGAAAGTGCAGTTTGAGACTAACATTGAGTTACCTGATTCTGGCTGCATGAGTGCTCCTATTGCAGGAATAGGATCACACCCCAGAGATGTGTAGACATGTTTCTGTTCTTACAATGGGAGCACTTATGCTCCTAGAGTGAGTAATGGAATTGCTTCTATGCTTTAGTCAGGTAACTCAGGCTAGAAATAGCCTGAGAAACAGCCATGAGGTGTTGCGGCACAGCTGATCCATTTCGTTAGGCACAACACGCGATGCCCCCCTTGCCCTGTCCTTGATAGTGCAGGAGAAGGGGTGATACCATCTCCCAAGGTGGTTTTGGGTGAGCAGGGAACGTTGGTCTTTCCCTGTTGACCCAAAGCTACCTTGGGAGAGCGTATCACCCCTTTTCCTGCACTGTCAAGGACAGGACAACTTTCCCTACTCAACCAGACCTGTCCCCTGTGATTGCAGGAGTGAGTCGGGCTGAGTGGGGAAAGGAAGCCCTGTTTTACCATAATCACTCCTGTAATTCCTGCGAATGAGGCTGACTGAGCAGAGACCCCCAGCTTCCCCCAGGGTGCCCCCTTGTAAGCAGGGAAAGCCTGGCTTGAGGTCAAGGCCCCTGCCCTGGGTGGCTGGAGAGTGTGACCATCTCAGGCTGGGGGTCCTCTCCCACCACGCAGCTAACACACATTTGTTGCAATAAGCAGCAATCTATTCCTACCTTCTGTCATGCCACTGATCTTCCTTTGATGTGGTGTGACCGAGTGGCAACATCTATTTGCTCTCAATTTGTGCTGCTATAAAAAAACTGATGGTAGCACACCCGAAGTCATCGGCGATGGCTGTTTCCACCCTTGGTGTTAAAACCAAACTGCACTTGAGACTAGCTACTAGGTGAAAAGGAGCTCAGTCCTAGATGTCCAAGTCGCTTTGGAAAGTAGCAGTTAAGCTCCCAACTCCGCCGTTTCTGAAAAGTTCTCCCTCTTCAGGGAAGCTGCGGGTTACCGTTTTGTTGTTACCGATCGGCTTGAAATACAAGCACGATCACGGTTTTAATCAACGACGTGGACGCAGAGAAGTGTACATTACGCGTGTATCTGCGTGCGTGTGTGCATACACGCGTAAGCACGCACATGTCCGAGTGTGCACAGGTGTGTGCGCGCGGGCACATTCACAGCACACGCTTCCCCAGGGCGCGCCGGCAGCTGCCCGCGGAGCCCCGCCGAGCGGCCGCGCGGCGCCCCCGCTTCCTCCTCCCACCTCCCCTCCCCTCCCCTCCCCTCCCCGCCCCGCCTCACCTCACCTCACCTCGCCCCGCGCCGCGGCCCCTTGGCCCCGCACGTGCGGCGGCCGGGAAGCGCCCGGGGCGGCCCCGCTCGCACGAGGGCCCTGCATGCCTTACCGCCAGGCGCTGTGCCGTCTCCTTGCCGTCGGGGGTCCGCATGCCGGCCGTGGGGCACGGCCGGGCCACCCTGCCCAGCTCGTTGCCGCCGACGGCGCTCGCCAGGTCGCGGACCAGCGCCGAGGCGCGGCTGTGGAGCCTGCCCGAGAGCTGCACGGCGCGCTCTAGCAGGTCGGCCAGGGGCAGCGACAGGGCGGGGGCGGGTGGCGCGGCGGCCGGGCGGCCGAGCAGGGCTAGCAGTGCCACCAGCCGGGCGGCACCTGCCGGGCTCATGGCGCGAGGCGGGTGGCGCCGGCATCGCTGCGGCCCCTCTTTATGCGCCCAGGGGAGCCACGGCCGCCCCGTGTCGGCGGTGGGGGCGGGGGTGTCGCGGGAGCGGGCCCCGGGTGGGGAGGGGCTCGGCTCGGCTCGACTCCATCCCTCCCTCCCCTCATGCCCCGGGGCAGGAGCAGGGGCAGGGCGGCCCCCGCGGCTGCTTTCGGGGAAGCGCGTGGCGGAAGACACCTTCCCGGGAGGAGCAAGGGGGACCCCGGCCCGCCGCGGGCGGCAGCACCGGGCACACGCCGGGCCAGAGCGGGCGGAACTCCGCGCTTGTGCTGAGCGGCACCCGCTTGCGCCCACGCAGCCCGCACTGTCCGCGCTGCGCACGGCTGGCCCTGCTAAGGGCGCACTTGGTTGTCGGGCTCCCCCACGCGCCTGCCTGCTCCCTCCCTCCCCTTTCTCCTCCGTGTCTCAGCAGGGTTTTAAGCCTCCCTCAGAGGTACCGGGGTGCCGGCGACAGCCAAGACTGAGGACTTCAGGCTCTTTCCTCTCTGTTCAGATTCACCATATTTGGGGTCAGGTGGGAGTTTTACCCCACGGTCGGATTGGTTCGAACTGCGAAGGGTTTTGCCTTCCTCTGTAGCGGGGCCATGGCACTCTACCTGGGATTTCTTGAGTATTTATTGACAACGCTCCACAAAAACAGAAAGTTGGCTGCCATGGTTCCCCTGCTTTCGCTGCAGCAGGTCAGGGTTTTAGGTGTGGACTGTGTCAGGGCTGACAGTAGTCTTATGTCGAATTTAGATTATGGTTGGTTTGGATAGGGGTGATCCTTCATTAGGCAGGGGTTGGAGTAAATGGCCTCTGGAGGTTCCTACTTTATGAGTCAATGATCCCTTACAGCACTTGGGCTAGATCTAAAAAGAGGCATAGGCAGCACAATGCAGAGCCTGGCAAAGCCTAATTTCTACATGCCTGGTTCCAAGGGGGAACGCAGAACCGCATGAGATGCCAAGGCTCTCTCTAAAATGTATGGGGAAAGAGATGTACCTCAGAGATGTAAGAGGCAAGGACTTCTTAGGGTGATATCTTTTATTGGACAAACTATGTAGTTGGGTTAAAAGTTAGACAAGCTTTTGAATGTAAGATGTTCTCCCTCAGATCTCTTACATTTGAACGCTTGTCTAAGTTTATCCCAACTACATATTTGGTCTAGTGAAATATAACACCCTAAGAAATTCTTGCCTCCCACAATTTCTGGATCATCATGGCTACAACATCACTCTTACATGACCGTACCTCAGAATGGGATTCAAAACAGCTAGTAGCAGCAGCTGGCCAACACTGAGCTAAAAGGGAAATGATGTGGATAGGGCTGTGTCTTAAACCCTGCCTCTATTTGGGGCTTATATGCCTGGCTCAGTATGACCAAGAGGGCTCCCTCCACCTGGGATTCATAGTTCTGAACCCTGAACCTGAAAGTCCATGTCTGTGTCCTTTTTTCCAATCTTTTCTTTTACTGTGACAACATTGGCAATGTTCTTGCCCCCCTTTTAGGCAACAGGATATTGGAGATGGAGGTTCAATGCCCTCTCTGCCAGAGGGAAATCAATTCTACATCTTCAAGATGGGGGATAAAGAAAGGGAGCATTTTACATGACAGCTCCTGGACCAGGGAATAGAACCCAGCAAGTGCCCTGACCAATAGACTAGTGAGGCATGCTTTTTTACTGTGGCCCAATGAATCTTCAAACGAACAAACAAACAAACACAAAAGCACATAAACACATATACAAAATGTTTCCTATTCAGGCATTTGTACAAAAAACAAAGGAAATGTAAAGATTGATTCACAAATGTATTGGAAAAGGAGCTTCTGTCACACTTTTTTACCCAGTCACCTAGCAATGAGGACATGCATCTTGGTTAAAGACCTGGGTTCAGTATCTTTTCTTGCCCAGAGAGAGTTCAGCCCTCCCATCCTATAGCATATCCCATGGCAGGACATTTTTAATATCTCTGTAAATATTTAAGCATTCACTGAAGCAAGTGCTGAAGCCCATGTGTCCTGTTTTTCTCCTGAGTGTCCAAGGAACTGAAGTATTCAGAACAGTATTCTTTGCTTATGTAAGCATCCTACACAAAGTGAAACATCTTCAAAAGATTTGGACATTCTCCTGAGAGCTGGGAAACCCAAGTTCAAGTCCAGTTAGCCTGACTTAAGAATAGAGATTCCTTTACATTATCCTCTAATCCCTCATTAAACTCTTCTTTCTCATGATGATTTAAACAAAATATGATAGTGTTTGAGCAAGACACATAATATGACACCTCAGTGCTCTGGGCAGCAGCAACACACAGACAGGGCAGCATCATGGGCTGTGCTGTTGGTGGCATGGCAGTGGCTGATCCAGGAGTACAGCCACTTCTGTTTTTCACTGCTACCAGGGGGTTGGTGACCAGGGCTCATGTCCCAGTCTCTGCTTTGTTATGCTATTGGGCTAGGGTACTAGTGTGTTGAGACCCACTGTCCATTATGCTGATCATTGTTGTTGATTTGCATTCCCTCATTTTTCTTTATCTCTTGCCTTATATTTAGATCTTATACTTAGATACTTGTATTTCATTTGGGGCAGGAACTAATTCTTTGTTCTGCATTTGTATGACACCTAGCAGAATAGGCCCCTCGACCCTGCTTAGGATTCCTAGCAGCCGTGTAACACAAATAATAATAATATGGTTTACTAGCTCTTCAGACTCCCTCACAAAACTGAATGGAGAATTATTTTTTGGAAAATCTAAAATGTGTCTTAAGGGTTTTTTAAGAATCTGACAGATATGCATTTGTGTGTGTTTCCTCAGGTTTTGAGTTTAAAAACTGTCATTATTCACTTTACACCACATCTGAATTCAAATAACGAATGTTCTTTGGACTTCAAGAAAGTGTGCTTTGGTTTAAGATTTAAAATTGGCTTTCATTAATAAATAAATGCTTTGGATGATGAGCCACATTGATGCCCCTGCTTGTTGCTACAGAAGAATGTGCAGAACTAACAGTTGTTTGTTTGTACTGTAGTGGAAGTTTTCTACTTAACTTTAGTCTAACATGGTTAACTACATCTCTGGACTACAGCAGTACGTAGTAGCCAGTGCTCCAGTGTGAGGCACTGTCCATTTGGTGAAGACTGAGATTTAATGTTCTAGGACAATGGGGAGCAACCTTTTTGGTAGGTGTGCCACAAGTCAGCCACTCCCCTTCCCTGAGTGCCACTCCAATCCTCCACTGCTGTCTGATCAGTTCTTCTGCTCTCTGCTTCCTGCCCAATCTGCTGCCCTGTTTTCTGTTGCCTGCCCTGAATGTCACTGTGCTGCTTGTCCCCTCCTCAATCTGTGCCACTTGTGACACATGTGGTGCAGGTTGGTCTCTCCTGTGCTAGGAGAAGACCCTGGGAATAATGCATGGTGATCAGGAGGGAGAAATACAAATACTAGCCATCCTCCTCAACCTATAAAATGGTGGTATATGGTCACTGGAAAATGTCCAATGTACTGTCTAGTGTATTAAATAATGTCTTTTATATAGATGCTTGACCATCACTCCAACTTGCTTACAAGGATCTCATCAAAGTAATACCTGTGTCCAAGGAACTACAACTTGATGTGAAAGTACTAGATAAAAATGGAGCCATATATGTATAGAATAGTTGGGAAAACACTATTGGCCCATCACCTTTTCTTTTAAGTTCTAAGGAACTTCCATTTATGTACTGAAATTTATACGTACCCACCAGAAGGTAGCTTGACATTTTGTCGGCTGAATCACATACCACAAGGTTAAGTAACATGATAAGTAAATTTGGCTATACATTTCAAGTTCAGTGGACACAGCTATATGAGATGCTTTACTGCATGGCAGACTAATTTGCTGTGCAGTAAAATGTGACCATTTACATAGGAGCGGCAATTAGGGCACAGTAGACTAATTTACTGTGCTGCCAGATAGTCATATCAGATACAAGTGGTTTCTGGTAGCACAGTAAAATACTGAGTTTATAGACAGTGGCACCAGGATTAATTTACTCTGGCTCAAATTGAGTCAATTTGAGTATATTCAGTCAAATTAATTGCACGTGTAGACGCACCCTGTATGTCCTGGACTCTTTTACCATATTTCCTGATGAAGCAATAGAGTTATTTGTGTTGCAGCTGATGTGTTGCAGAATACGTATAGGAAGAGTTCCCACCCAAGATCATTGCTTTTTCCTTTAGAATGAACATAATAGAACTAGAACAATCAGTGTTTCAATATTCTGCATCTGAAGGAGCACTTCTTTTGTAATTTATTTTTTTACTCTTTGCTTTGTTGATTTTGGTGTCATTACAGGGAGCATAAGAACAGACTTCTGCCTATTTTGTGACTAACCAGTGCTAACAAATCTGATGTCCTTGTTCCGGCATAGGGAATGCATATGTTTGCTCAAACTGTTAATCTGCATAACGATATTGTTGGCAGTCAGCTCCTGGGTTCAGAGCAGTCATGAGATGAGTGCTAATCTGATTTTGTATAGTGATTTTTTGTACAATGAAGAGCCCAATCTTGTTGCGCAGGGGCAGCATGGGACCTCAGTCTCAGCATTCTGATTTGGGTGGGGGCAGCACAGGGCAGGTGGGAGCAGCACAGGTCCCTGGAACCCCATCCCAGGTCATGAGGCCAGCATGGCCCAATCCAGGTGTGTGGGGTTAGGCAGAGGCAGTGCAGGGCCCTATTCCAGCCTGTGGATTGGCCCCATGCCACTCATCTGGCCCACAGGGTGAAAAGATTGAACACCACTGAATTACACCATTCTATAGATCTTGCTCCATTGACTTCAGCTGATTTTTCTCTGATTTATATCAATGGGAATTAAGTTGGATTCAGGCCCCAGGTCTGTATTTTTTGTAAGTAGCTGCATTAAAATATGAAGTGTTACCAACAGTCTTAATTTGGAAATATTCACCTCAGAAATATATCCTTATAGCCTCCACCTTAAGAAAGTAAAATATTGACAGTATATTTAGTAGGTTCAATATAGCCGATATGGAGAATTCAAGACTTTTAAGAAAACAGGAAAGAGGGTTCTAAATTGCCTCTTGTTTTGTCCTCGAGGTTTCTTTTTTCTTCTTGGGACAGTCCAATACTTTGAGACAATGTTTCATTTAAGTTGCGGTTTCCACTTACCACTATATTGAAATCATCATTATAGAAGGGAATTACTTCCGAGGTACCAAAGTTCCACTTTTTTTATCCCTTTAGTATAGACTACCTTAATTGCAGTTCACTTAATATCGGACTAGTTCCTGATGTTACCAGGCTACGTGTTTCTCAATGACATAATAATATTTTACAATATTTATTTTCGGAAGATGACTCATGGGAAAAATGGTAAAGATAAATGTGTCCTCCATTTGTAAAACATTTTATTTTGGTGCATCTTTTTTTTTTAAATAGCTTCAAATGTTAGAGAAACAACTTCTTATTTTAACATATTCCTTGCTAAAAACTGAAGTATCATCTGTTTCACATATCTAATTTCATTTCTCTTGTCAATATAATTATGACATGGTTACATGCTATATATTTTCAATCGCCCCCTGACTGATTCAATGTATAGGATTCAACTGAATAGATAGCTATTCAGTATATTTGTTTTCTTCTCATTATTCAAAATGGACTCTTGTTTCTTAACTACTGCACAATATTCAAACCTGCTATGAGCACAAATTATTGTTTAGTTCATGGGCTTTTCTATGATACTGTTCACAACAGTAGCTGAATGCTTCACAAATATTAATTTAGTTTCACAACACCACTCTAATGTAAGGGTGGGGGATTGTTCTCATTATACAGATGGGAAATGGAGAGCTAGTGAGATTAAGGAGAAAAGTATTCACTAATTTGGGTGTCTCATTTGAGAGGCATAGGACTTGTTTTATTTTCAGAGAACTTAGCAATATAACTTGTAACACTATACTCAAGCACAGTTCTCTGGCTTCAGTTGCAGATGTGGGAAACTTACATTCAGTTTCTAGCTCTACTTTGCCATTCTTACACAACTCAGATAAAGCTTTATACTGAAAAAGTTAAAAAGATTAAAATTTATTAAAATATTACAAATGTTAAGGGATAAGAGAACAGTTTCCCACTCAGTTATAGTTGGAAATCTTTTTTCACTTCACAAACATCTACCACATGAACTAATGGAGTACCTGGACACGTCTACATGAGACATTTACTGTGCAATAGACCAACTAGATGCACAGTAAACATCTCAACATCTACATATGCACCTCTGTTAGTCTGGAGTAAACTAATTTACTCTGCAGCAGGATAGTACTTGTACTTAGAAGGCCCCAGGGCCATGTATTTACAAGTACTGTCATGCTGCAGAATAAAAAACTCCACAGCAACCCATGTGTTGATGCTGTCCCTAGGCTAGGGCACAAGGTTGCTCAGTGTGGGGCTGCCTGCTGGCTATCCCACACACTGAAGCAACTTTGTGCCCTAGTCAGCTCCTCCACAGCATGTTGAGCTGGTGGGAGCGTGAGGGGGTGAAAGGCCAGCAGGCTGACCCCTGTTGCCCTCTGCCAGCTGGGACTGCTCTACCCCAGCTCAATGTGCTGTGATCCCTGGTGCATGTGCAGATGTGCACCTGGCAGCAATAAGCTGCAGAGTAATAAACTCCAAAGATAATTGCCATGCTCCGAGGGAGGTGCACCCAGGCCTAGGGTCAGTGAGGATCTAGTCAGGGAACTTCTGGAGGGACTGGACGTATTTAAATCAACTGGTCCTGATGATTACCACTCCAGAGTGCTGAGGGAATTAGCACAGGTCATTGCGGGACCCCTGGCATGGCTTTACGAGCACTCATGTTGCTCTGGTGTAGTGCCAGAGGACTAGAAAAGGGCCAATGTGGTTCCCATTTTCAAAAAAGGGAGGAAGGAGGGCCCAGGAAACTATAGGCCAGTTAGTCTTACCTCAATCCTGGGTAAGCTTTCTGAAAGAATTATCCTGACGCATGTCCACAAGGGAAAGTTATGTGTAGGGCCAACCAACATGGGTTCATTAGAGGCATGTCCTGTCAGACCAACCTGGTGGCCTTCTATGACCAGATCACAAAATCCTTAGATGCAGGGGAAGCAGTGGACGTAGTCTTTCTGGACTTCAGGAAGGCCTTCGACAGTGTCTCTCACCCCAATCTCATTAAAAAACTAGGGAACTGTGGCATCAACACCTACACAGTCAAATGGGTCGCTACGTGGCTGGAGGGCCACACCCAGACAGTAGTGGTGGATGGGTCATTTTCAACCTGGAGGGATGTGGGCAGTGGGGTCCCCCAGGGCTCGGTCCTCAGACCCGCACTGTTCAACATCTTCATCAGTGACTTGGACAAGGGGTAAAAAGCACCCTGTTCAAATCTGCTGATGTGGGGGGATGTGGTCACACTAGAAGGGAGGAATAGGCTGCAATTGGACGTAGACAGGTTACAGGGGTGGGCAGATGAGAATAGGATGGGTTTCAACACTGACAAGTGCGAGGTCCTATGCCTGGGGAGGAAGAACCAGCAGCATACCTACAGGCTGGGGAAATTCCTTCTTGTTAGCGCAGAGACAGAAAGGATCTTGGAATCATTATTGATGCCAAAATGAATGTGAGCTGACAGTGTGGGGACGTGGTCAGGAAGGCCAACCACATCTTGTTATGCTTCCACAGATGCATCTCAAGCAGATCCAAGGAGGTGATCTTCCCCCTCTATGCAGCATTGGTCAGGCCGCAGTTGCAGTACTGTGTCCAGTTCTGGGTGCCACACTTCAGGAGGGATGTGGACAGCATTGACAGGGTCCAGAGGAGGGCCACCCACATGATCAGGTGGCAGCAAGGCAGGCCCTACGAGGAGAGGTTAAGGGACCTGAACCTGTTCAGCCTCCACAAGAGAAGGCTGAGTGGGGATCTAATGGCCGTTTACAAGCTAGTCAGGGGGGACCAGCAGGTATTGGGGGAGTCCCTGTTCCCCCAAGCACTACCAGGAGTGACTAGAAATAGTGGTCACAAGCTGGCAGAGGGTAGACTCAGACTAAATGTCAGGAGGTGCTACTTTACTGTCAGGGCAGCTAGAATCTGGAACCAATTTCCAAGTGGTGCTGGCTCCTACCCTGGGGGTCTTTAAGAGAAGGTTAGACAAACACTTTGCTGGGGTCGTTTGACCCCAGTACTTTTTCCTGCAATGGCAGGGGGTCAGACTTGATTATCTGATCAGGTCCCTTCTGACCCTATCAACTATGAAACTATGCATCAATAGGCATGTGTAGATGTGCCCACTTAGAGCTCTGCGAAGTTGCCATCCTCTTTGTGAACTAGCACTGCTCCCATTAGTCTGTCTGTGGATTCCATAGATATCTGCTGATGACAACGGTACCCTGAGACTTAAAAATCCCTTGTCCCATTCCAGGGCTCTAATTGTCACATCCTCTCCTGGTCCTACAAATGCAAACCCTTCCACTCCGGCTTACCTATCTGCCAGCTCCAGTTCCTCCTCACAATACCATTATCATCACAGTAAGTCTCCTTGTCCAGCTCTTCCCATTGAGGACTCCCTCAATCCTCCCTCATCTTGTTCTCAGTTTCATTGCCAAGTCAATTCCATTTTTCCTCCCTTCAGGTTCTCCTCTGATCTGTTCCTAGCCTCTAGCAAGCTTCTTTCTGCCCATGTTCCCTATCTTCTCTGGCTCCCAGTCCCCCACATCAGTTCGTGGTTTAGACAGTCTCAGTTCTCAATCTACCTTGTCAGATTTTAAATTTCCTCTGCTTATCTACTAGCTCCCAGTCCAAGTCTCCTTGGCCAGCCAAACCTAGTCTTCCCAACCCAAGTTCCAAGTCATAGAATCATAGAGCTAGAAGAGAACTGAGGAGTTCATCTAGTTCAACTCCCTGATCTAGGCAGGAACATCCCTGTCTAAACCATCTTACCCAACTGCCACAAATGCCGCTTTTATGCAACTGGAAAACTACCATTTGGGTTTGTAAATGGCAATATAATTTGGCCCTAGATTTTTCCAAAGTAGAAGTTGCCATATATATTTTATTCCAGGCAAAAGAACCCACTTTTCCCTAGCCTAGTTCTTGGATACAGCTGGACCATTATGGCTGGAAAAAAATGATCAGTCTCCAGCAGACACCCAGCATAGACAAGTTCAGTCCAAAGGGGTAAGGATTGGCAAAACTGAAAACATCTGAAAGCAAGGAAATGTCCAAAAGCCTTACTTATACCCGGTGCTACCAGACCATATGTTTTTAAACACACTCTTGTGTCTCCCTTTTGGTGCGTGACAGGGCTACAAATTTTCTGCTTGCTTATACCAGAGGTATTTTCCTTGCTAACCCTCATCCCTATCACTGGTTCAGGTAAACTGGCCAGTGAATGAGAATGGGGTGGAACCAAAACTCCATCCATTCCTAACATGAGTTCCAGAGAGTGAGCATGTTCCCCTATTGACATTTACACAGTGGAACCCAAATAAAATATCCATTGGAGATCCTGTGACATACTGCCTGGAGAATTATTTAGGTTCCAAAGAGTATCTTGAATTTATGGCATCCCCTTCCATTTACTATAAGGCAGTCTAAGGGCCTACAGCTACTAAGTTCCATGGATATCTCTTCTGGCTATCCGCATTCTCCTTTCCATGTTAGTACAATCTCTTGTACTCCTTTGCACTGAGGCTTGCGAGGAAGTCTATGTGGAGTAGTCCTATATGATGCCTGTGCTAGAAAAGTTTTCCCCTGCTTTGTTAAGGGGATTTTTCTGGCCTCTGTTTACATTGCAGCATGCGCAGGGTCATAGTGACAAGGAGAAATGCATTATGTAAAACTGAAATACACACATTTCTATTCAAGGACTGGACAGTATTTTTTCACAAACCATTTATGGATTTAAACACTGAGACACTGAGTTGTCCAAAGTGACACAGGAAGTTTGAGATAGGCCCATGTCCTTTGACTCTTAACTTCTGTGCTGTAGCTACAAGAGTCCTTCTCTGGGAAAAATCCCCTTGCCAATGCAGTACTGCTGCATATAGTATGTGTTCTGCTGCATTTGTTCTGTGGTTTGTAGGAGGCTTCTGAATTATGGTCTATAACTTTTAAATGTACATTGCTTAAAGTAGCAATATTCTTATTTAGAATCCATAAAATATGTCACTTAAAAATCATGTCTTGATTTTGCTTCCTTAATTTTTTTCAAACCACTGACTTCTGTATCTATTTATATCCACATGCTGGTGGGCTTTATGCTTCCATCATTCCCTGACTGCAGCCACATAACAACATAGCTATAGTGAGAAAGCCTTCAGGTTTTCTTACCAAACTGCCAGAAGCCATTTAATAGATTGAAATAAGCAGTTAATTTTTTACTTTCTTATGTAACATGATGCAATTAGATTAGTCAGAGAGGCTGTTTGTTTAAAGTTACATGGACTGTGTTTCTCTAAGTCCTTCACATCTCTGTATGAAAGCTCAGTGAGAAAATTTACCATACTAATACAACACATTCATTTCCACTGCCATGTATTTTATCTAGGATGAGTTAAGGATGAGATTTGATATATTTATTATAAAACTGTGAAGCATAACATTGCACCTGTATAGACCCAGTATAAATATATATTACATGCACATGTTGATATTCAATTTATGGCAAAGAAAAATACTGAACTACTGAAATGTAGGTTAAGGTTTCATTCTGATAGTTATTAAATATTCTTGGGGTTTCTCAGATCTGGAATTATTTTAATTATGCAGTCCAAACAATATTTTCAGAAGGCCCAGTTTGTGTAAGGAGGCATTTATTTCCTTCTTCTAAAACCTGAGTAATTGGCCTGAATGTAAGAGAAGTGCAGAGGGGCAGAAGTGAAAAATAATGAAAGTGAAAAAAATCTAAGCCAATTGTCATTGTGCCAAAATATGAGGACCTTCTGACACCTTCCTGTGTCCTAGTTGTTAGGGCAAGAGTATAAAACCCAGCTGCTGGGTGTCACTTGTAAGGACTATTAGAATGCTTGGATCTGTGTAAATGTAGGTTCAATGGCTCCTCCTGCCCCCACCTTTTCATTCCCCAATTTTTGCTATAGGTGCCAACCTCTACAGCCTATGTGGAAAACCCACAGGTAACTTTGTGATGACTTAGGTTGTGCAGAGGGATTCTCTATCTGGGTGGATTTCAGCTAGGCATGCGGTCAGCGTGGAGAACTTAACCTGCCATGAAGCTTTAGACACTAGTTTTGTAAGGTGAATTGGTGGGAGAGTTGGAGGAAGGACAGATGGATGGGAGTGGCTGTGCATTTGAGATAAGATGAAAGGATTTCCAACTAATTTTACAAGGATGCTTAGACTTAATGGTGAGAAAGAGTATGCCACACAAGTTAAAGGAAGACAACCATGTACCAGATGAGACCTTTGCAGGGTCACAACATTTCTAGATGCTGTGGTTATTAACAGAATCTTTACCGTGTCTTGGGTAGACGCAAACTGGTCTTAGACCAGAGGTGGGCAAAATGGTGGATCCAGTCGGTGGCTCGACTCTATTTCCCAGCAGTGCCTGCCTGTGTCACCGCAGCCAGTTTCCATGGAGAACCTGGCAGCGGTGGGGTTGTGACAGCAGGCAGTCAGGGTTTCCATGAAAACCAGCCCCAACAGTACTGGCAGGGCACGTAGCTGGGTGGGGAACTGCTCCAGGGCCAGGACTGGGATCTTCCAGCAGTGACAGCTTGGTCCAAAACTGGGGTAGAATTGCAGTCCACTGCCTGCATACCCCTGCCCAGGGCATGCAGATTGCAGCTCCGCCCTAGCTCTGGACCAAACCTTCACAACCGTGAGATCTTGGCCCCAGAATAGCTCCCTGCCCAGCCATGCAGTCTGGCAATGCTGCTGGGGCCAGTCTCCATGGAAACCTTGGCCCCGTGTTGTCACAGCTCTGCCACTCCTGGAGTCTTCATGGAAACTGGCTGCTGAGAAATGGACTCTGTCATAGGTCCAATCAGGCTTGCAGGCTGGACTTTGCCTGCCCCTGTTTTAGACATATACATACTGGTAACTTGTTACAAACTGAATTGCAACATTGCAGTGTCAACCAGGGCCTTACCTTTGGGTTCTAAACTCTGGGTTAGAATCGTGTTCCTGTGGGCATGTCTACACCTGCATTTATGCTGGTTTAAATTTACTGCACAGTAAGTGGGAATAGGCCATCATCTAAACATACAGGCATTAAAGCACCATTAATACTATATGTTGACTGACTTGGGACTAAAGTTAGTCCCAAGTCAGTTCACACACACAGTGTTACTGCGCGGTAAGGTATGTACACTTGTGCTACTGTGCAGTAATTAATTGGGCATAAATTTGATAATTGCATGATGCAGGTGTCAAACCTATGTTCAAGTCAGCATAAGTCACCATATTTACTGCTCAGTATGGATGTGCATGTGTAGCTGCGTACCCGTACTGTGCAGTAATTTTGATTACTGTGCAGTAAATGTGCATGTGTAGATGTGCCCTGTATGTGTGATCTGGACTGGAACCTGAGAAAATATGCAATGTAGCTTGACCATTTCACAATGTTTTGATCAGTTTACATAGATGATGATTGAAACTGTGTCAGGAATATCCTGCCCTGGAAAATGCTTTTCAGAATACCTTCTGATGGGCCCAATTTTCAAAAGTAGCTTCCTTTGGCAGGCAGATAGCACAAAAAGTGACAGAAGAAGGGGAACTGGGGTCATATAGACTTCAATAATAACACCACAAGTAGCACAAAGCAAGATTAGCACAGAAGAAAAGGAGAATCAATTCCATATAACTGTTCTTTTTCTGACCCCTCTTTCTATTCAAACTGGCTGCATCTACACAAGATGCTTACTGCACAGTAGCTTGTTACTACTGCACAGTAGCATTGCCACTACTGCACAGTAGCATTGCCAGGCACAACCCATGATGTGATGCTACTGTGCAGTAGTAATGAGCTACTGTGCAATAAGCATCACTTGACAACCATGTCAGGATGCTACTGCACAGTAGGCCTGTGCTAAGCAGCAAGAATTTACTTTGGATTTGACTGATTTGGAGGGACAGAGATTTGATCTGGTGATTCGAATCACTGTCCTGATTCGATTCAGCCCATTCGGATTTGGAGATTCAACACCAATACAGCCGTAGCCTATAATGGGGAATCACTAAAATGCCTATAACAGTGTCATTTTTTTGAAGATTTGGATGAACACAGCAGGGATGGTAGCCCCTTCTAAGGGCGTGAAGCCTGCCAAGTTTCAAGGAGACAGGTGCAGGGGTTTCTGTGAAAATGCACATCAAGGTTCTGAAAGCGAATAAAAAAGCAAATAGGTGCTCACTGAGGAGGGTGGCACTCACTCTGTTTGTACATTGGAACTTGGGGAACCCCAGCAGTGGGAGGTTCACTTTCAGGAACACCAGCTGCACCACCAAAGCAGATCCAAGGAGGTGCGGTGGGGTGTCACAACATCACCAGCTATGCCAAACACCTTCTCTCTTGGAACACTGGTTGGTGGACAAGACAGGTGCTTCTGGGCAACTGTAGTCAGATCCTGCCACACCTGGCTGCAGATTGTCCAATAGGCCAAGGGGTCGCAGTGCAGTGGCGCCATGTCCTCAGTGAGATAGGTAGCCACCAAGGCCTCCACGCTACCTGCCGGATGGTGGGTGTATTGCTTCTAGACCCCAGCATTGAAGCCATACCCTTGGTTCACATTGGCAGTGACTGTGGTGGAGGCGATTGGCTTGTGGTTGGCGGGCTGGCATGGGAAAATGGATCTCTCTCTTCCACGACCCTGCCTCTGTCCTTCTGCCTCCCTGACTCTGTTCACCAGCACCTCTGTCTAGTGATCGAGGGTTTTGCTGCTGCAGATGCTCCCCTTCGCCCTTGTGTCACACATACCCACCAGCACATTGACCGTACTGGACCTCAATGGATCCAGCTGTTTTTTAATGCCCTCCTTCAGTTGCTTGCACATCTGGTGAAAGCTCCTTGCCCCAGCCAGGAACTTCTCCATTTCATTCTCACACTCCTTCACTATGGGGATCACCTGGCTAAGGAGGGCATTGCCAGTGCAGAGGCTCTCAGTGGCCTCGAGGAATGGCTTGAGGACTACCAAGATCTGGGAGATGGTATTCCACTCCATTTTGTTAAGGGGGCCTCTGATGCCAATCTCCCTGAGCAAGGCCATTTTATGGATGGCCTTCTGTTGCTGGACCAGCCTTTCCAGCATCAGGTATGTGAAGTTCTACTGAGCCTCTACATGCTGCACAGTTTTGTGCAGCAGGATGCTCAGCTCTCCCTGTTTGTCCCACAGCATCTTGCGCTGCTTGATACTGTGGTGGAAGTAGTGCTCCACGTTCCTGCATTTTGAAATGAGCTAGCTGGTAGTGATAGTATCATCACTGTAAGCCCTGTTCCTCTCCAAGGCAGCCCTGACTACAAGGTGGAACTTGTGTGCCAAACAGCAGATGCCAATAAAGTTGGCATCACACACTGCCTTGACCATATCGGCCATGTTGTTGGTGACCATTAACCCGTGGGTGACCTCACCCTGCCCAATGAGCCACCCCTGCACCATGCAGTTCATGGCCACAATGATCTCCCTTGCCATGAAGGACTCATCCATCACCTTCACTTGAAGGAAAACCCACCAACACCCTGACTGATTGCACTGGTGCCCTGTGAGGGAGAGGTAGGCATGATCTCCACCCCAGCTGCTCCAGACGTCCAAGGTGAAGTGTAAGGCTCCCTGCGGACCTGCCTTCTGCAGCTTGTCCCTCAAGTACTCCTTGCATGCCTCATACAGGGAGGGCACCACTGTCCTGCTCAAGGTGTTGTGTGTGGGTACTTGGTAGGATGGGACCGTGAGCACCATAAGTCGCCTGAACCTTGGATGCTCAACAAAGGAGAAGGCCTGGCTATCCAAAGCAAACATCTCCCCAGTGCTCTGGGTTACCTCGCTTGCCTTGCAAATGCACCCTGCTTTGTCTCCACCTTTTCCCCACTGGTTCAGGGTGGCCTGCCTCTGCTTCTTGGGGATGGGGGCTTTGGAGAGAGAGGGGGACTTCTTTTTGGGCACAGTCCCATCAGTGCCAGGCTTCGGAGGAACAAGAGCAAGGGGGTGCCTTCTCCTGAGATGCAGCAGCATTGCTGTGGTGGCAAAATGTTTCTTATCTTTGCCCCAGCTGATCTGCCTTGGGCAGTGCTGGCAGGTAGCATACCTGGGATCATCTGCCACTTCAAAATTATCTCACACTACATTACCCACACGCTTCTCAGTTGAGGGTGGGGATCCTGCCTTATCCCCCTCCTCACCAGGCAGAGGTACAACAACAGGAGGAGCTGAGCCACCTGCCCCCACAGCCTCTTCTGAGGTGCCTTTCAGAGAAGGAAACCTGCCCCTGAGAACTTTGAGGGGTGTGGAGCACAAACTCAGATTCCCCCTCCTTCCCCAGAATTTCTTTCGCTATGGCCCTCAGCTCCTTTGCTTCCAGATCCAGCTCCTCCTCTGGCACTGGAAGGCTCATGCTGGGAACTGAAACGGATGGAGATTGTCATGTTGCTGCTGGTCAGTGGTGGTGGTGCAGGTGCAGGCACTGCTACCACCTTGCTGCTCTCACTAACAGCAGAAGACTCATTGCTGCCAGGAAAGAGGGTGCATCTGTGTTTGGGGTGTGGTGAACTTGAAGCTCTTCTTCTGCCCCCTCTCCCTCCCCTGCCAGAAGACCTGGCACCTGCCTTTCCAGCATGCTTTATAATATTTGGTGTGCTCCAAAATGTGTGTGTGGGTATAATATATGTTGTGTTTCCTGCACAGTGATGATACACTGTCAGGGAAAACACAGATTTCTTTTTATGGGGTGAAAGAATCAAGACAGACTAACAAGAACAAATAAGAGGATTTTTGGGAAAGAATAAGTTGAAAGGAATGGATAGGGATAACAATAGGTATTGTAGGCAAGGGTAAATAGGAAAAGATTGGATACAACTTACAAAAAAGAGAGACTAGTAAGCAAGACAGAGCCTTTCAGATGCTGCTGCTCCAAGACACAAACAGCTCACAAAAGGCACAGATCACTTGAGACACAGCTGAAGGTAGTGGCAACAGTGGAAGTGGGGCCAGCAGTGACTTGGGCTCAGAGCTCGGCTCTGTTGAAGAGGCCCCAGGCTCCAAAACTTTTCTGACCCCTGCTCTAAGCAGGTGAAAGGATAAAGGGAGACTGCAGGAAACAGACATAAAAAATGGTTTGCAGTGTCTAGAGTAGGGAGAAGGGAAGAAAAAAATATTATTTAAAAAAATGGGCGAAGGAAAAGAGCAAAACTTAACAGGAAACCTCACACTTAACACAACAGGAAAGAGTTAATTGACTTACTTGGCAATATTGTTGCAGTCAATGTCAGCTCAGAATATCACAGTGTTAGTCCAAACTTAAACATGAAGGATTAAGAAAGAATGGGTATAAGGTTTATTGAAAATAAACTGGTTTCAGGGAATTGGCTGTCCTGGTAAAAGATGACTTTTAAAAAAATCCTGATAAGATTCCAGGGAAAATGTCATCCCTCTTCTCAGTTGGGTTTTCATAAGTAGACATTTTATTTATAGACTTTTGAATCTCTAAGCAAGCAGAAAGGTTGGTTCCACTTTCCCTAGAGGAGGCCTGGACACCAGCCCTATGTGAATTTCTGTTGTCTTCTGAATTGAGTTTCCCATTTACCTGGCTTTTAAAATTATTTGTATAGCCATGCTAAATTTCCTTGAGGAAGAGCAGGCATGTCTGTGAATTAGTTGGGACAGGGGGGCAGTACTTATTTAATCCCCCTGGTTTGCTTAGTTCCTAACCTTGCTCTGTAGTGTATGTCCCTTTTAGGCTTCTGTTGTGGGCAGTCAGCCCTCCTGTACTATGGGTCTCATGACCTTAAGGTTTAGGTTGGTGAGTTTTATCTATTTACAAAATTTGGACCAACATAAAATGTTTGAACATTGTGTGGGAATGCAGAAATCTGGATCTGAATTTCACAAATATCCTTTGCCTGCATTATTGTCTTAAGCCAAAAAACCTGAAAACTAACCAAACAAAGCCTTGAAACTGGGATGTTGAAAACTACTTTTGGATCTAAATTATGCATGGGTACATTTGTTATTTTTGCTTTTTCATTTTTCTGGCACGCAGAAAATATGGAGGAGATGCTATTTTTAGCATGTACTGATTTGCTATCTATGTTAATGAACTGGAGAAAGAAACAGGGAAATCACCTAAAGTTCACTGGAGATGAATCTAGCTGTCTGGCAGATGATGAATGAGTGTTGCTGCTAGTCACTGCCTTATGTGAAGGTTAGAGTCTTACAAATATTATGGGAAGTTCTACATACAAACATCTTATAGGAAGACATTGGGTTCTGCTCCTCTGGCAGCAGAAAGCTCATTGATTTATTTTAAAATTAGTCTGATTTTAACCTATAGAGGCAATATTATCATCATTCTGGCCCAGTTACCCCCTTGTTTCTTGAGCAGGAGGTAGACTACTTACAGGATTAATAGGCTTTTAAAAATGTCTTTTGTAAGTAACTGAAAGGTGTTTTTAGGGGGAAAAGATATTTACTTGACTATGTACTTCTCAAAGTCATGCAATTAATGTGTCATCATAGTTTGCATGGTCACATTCTTGATTATTCTCAGAAGTATAGGTATTTTTATTTGGTGTGTAAATGAACTATTCATCACAGGATCACATGGCAAATTACATATGCCATGAAGAAACAAGCGATAATTGTATGTCACTAACTATCAATGATTTTAAGAACTGATAATTCTTATCAGGAAGACTTGTCAGAGATGTGGTAGTGGAGCGTGTGAGCTTTGAAGGAACCAGTAAAGAGACTCATTAGCAAATGCTTATTTCTTCAGACTACAAACTGAACATGTTGACAATGATACTTAATTGCCAAGAATTAATTTAGTTTAGTGTTAGTGAGCCAAACACTGGAAGATTTTTAGAAGGAAGTTCATTGTCAGATTGTCATTCTTCCTTAAACCAAAGCATTGCACCTTTAATGACTATACTGCAAATCCTGAGCTTCCAGTAAAGAATCACGGAGAATGGTCTTATTTTTAAATTTGTTTTTATTATACATATTATATTCACATATGCATATCTCTGGGTATGAGTATTTATGTATAAACACACAAAGTAGAGGCTAAAGTATTTAATGATGCATCTTGTTTATCTATTTGTCAAGCTTCTGTTAGCAACTGTCAAGAAGAGACAGGCTCAGAGGAGGTTATTAAGTACAGGTATTACAGTAAGCATATATGTAGCCCCTACTGAGTATAGGTTTCCCTTGATTTATGCTGTACATGCATTCCCAGAGAATGGCACATAAATTGAATTCGCATAAAGCGAAGCCACTTTATGATATAACAAATCGGGATAGGTTCCCATGGTGGTGAGGGAGAAAGGGAGGGAGTGAAGCTGGGACTAGGGAAGGGGTGGTGGGGAGGGATGCTGCTCCTGGGGCTGCACAAGGCAGCAAAGCAGAGGGAACAGAACGGCACTCACTCCAGTTCCTGCTGCAGCAGCTGTGGGAGCAGCCTGCAGCCGCTGGGCTACACTGTGCTCTGCCTGTCCCCACTCACCTCTGCTCCTCGGCTGCACCGGGCCCTAGTGCAGGCTGCTGGTGTTGGCTGCTCCCAGGGCTGCTGTATCCGGGGCTGGGGTGAGTGCTGCACCCCATGCTGCCCATGCTGGAGCACCTCTGGGAGTAGCTGACCCCAGCTGCCTGCACTGTGACATGGCGCAGCCCAGGAGCTGAGGTGAGTGGGGACAGGCGGAGCCGAGGCACGGGGGGAACAGGCAGAGTATGGTGCAGCCCAATGGCTGCAGGCTGCTGGCTCTGGCCACTCCCAGGGCTGCTGCAGCCAGGGCTGGGGTGAGTGGGGCCATGGCCCCCCCCTGCCAGATTTACCTGCTTGGGCTCCCAGCTTGAGGGGGCTTCTATGCATAAGAGTGAATTTACCTCGCATATAATGAGTTATGGGTCTAAATAAGCTGATTGCATAAGAGTGAATTCGCATATAAAGAACCCACATAAATTCACTTGAGTCTCTAAATAATAAATTACCTCTGGGCTGTCTAACTTCTAAGCAGTTGGGGCCCTTTGGGCTGCATGCATGCCCTATGGGCTGTACACTGCATAAGTGCAAATTATAGGCTCTCTGGGCCTCACCGTGGGTGAACATCCCTACACCTGCATGTGTGCAGGCACCACCCCATCACTAGTCCATATGGGCACTTTTCCCTGCTTCTTCTGCACCATGCTGTGTGGGTACCATGGGCCATGGGTTCTCTTGGCACTTGGGTTATGCCACAGAGTCCCAGTGCACCACTAGGATGGGGACAGGAAGCAGAAGCTGTAGAAGTGTGGGAGCACCTGGAACTCCCAGCTGCTGCTGCTGGAGCCAGAGTGATGTGGGGAGAGATGGCTGGGTGGGTGCACAAGATTTGCAAATTAATGCTTTTTGGACAGCCCTGATTTATAATACAAGTGATGACAGATAAAATACGAGTGACAAACAGAACAAACAAAAAGTTGTGTTACTAGGGCAGGGTGGCAACTTAGTGACTAACGTGCTTCAATATGCTTTTTGCTTTTATGCCTATTGTTTATAATAAACACTGTCTCTAATGTGCCACCTTGCCCTGCCTTCTGGCTGATCTCAGTCTAACATATCTGACTTCCTGTCTTTATGTCCTTTTATGAGAGATTCTGCATTTTGTATGTGCATGCAGAAAATATGCTGAATTAATAGTCCCATATAATACAACATTTAGGGGAAAATTTTTCAAGGGCACACATAGGGGACATGCAAGTCAGTGGAAGTTGGAGTCAGGCACCCAGCTGTCATTTCATGTCTGAAAATCTGCCTTTTGGTTGGTTTTGTGTAATATAAATACAACTGACAAGCTTAAGTCTATTGTTTAACAAGTTAATATTTTATATTTGCCCATCAGCAACTGTGACTCATGTGGCACAAGTCATTACAAGTGTGCTTCAAGCCTGAGCTGGACATGTGTGGAACTATTTTTTGACCAGTGTCTCTATCATGTGATAAATTTATAATGCTTATGAGGGAGAGATGAAGTCATTTCATAATGCATGGTTAAATAAGGATGACCTTTACTAGACTTTACTCTGGATGGAGAGAGAGAGGGAGAGAGGCCACAGCACAGCTCTGTCTCTGTTGTTTGGTAAATTGGTCTTAATTCTGACCTGATGCACTACTTCAAGACAAGCAGTATTTCAGTTTTAGGCTTATTAAATTCTAGGCATTCTAGAATCACAGTGCCATTCTTGCCACTTCTGTAATAATTTGTGATATTGTCAGTTCTACAGCAAAGCAAAGTTGAGTTGAATTGAGTTGAAAGGTGACTAAATGCCATTTAGAAGCAGAAACCCGAGGTGGATACTATAGTTGATCTTGTATAACCAGCATAATTTTCTCAGAAGTACATGCCCTTCAGATTTGTTATGACATTCTATATAAGCTTTTACTGATATTGTTACAAAAATTGTATTTTATTGTCGATCATACATATTTTTAGTTCCTTTATTGTAGGGCAAGCTTTTATCATAGTATTTTGACATATTTGCACATTCTGTATAAAATACTGATATCCTATAAAACAGTTTTTCTTATAAAAATATAGAGAACATAAGGATTCAGAGTTCTCAGATGGGATTCTGAAGAATATGTTTGCTCAGGAAGCAAAAACAGTCCCCTGATGACAACTCTTAAGAGAGAAGTATTGTTTGAAGTGCAAGCCTGAGCCTCTACAGGCTCATAAAATAGCAGTCCAAGCAGAGGTTTGCAAAGTTTTGTTTTGTTTTTCAGCGCTGATTTAGCTTGATGTTTAACAAGAAATGCCAGGCTGCCTACACAGCTGGTGTAAATTGTTGCAAAACTATTGGCTTCAGTGATCTGTGATTTACAACAGCTAAGAATCTGTCCCTCTGTCTTTACAGGAAAGTGTTAGACTCTTGTTTCGTAGGTCAAAGTTTATTTATGTCTTTCAGCACAAACAATTATTTCATAACATCAAAAGAAAAGAAAAATAATCATATTGCTAATGCATTAGTAGTAGTAAACATGGTTCTTCACCCCAAAAAATGCCAGACTAAAGCAACATTTTTAAGGCTGGATGGAGTAAGGCAGTAACAAGAGTAGAATAGCATAGTCCTTACTTCTCACAACCCTGCTGTGGACAGCTGCTCCTTCAAGTGTGAGAAAGCTGTGATGAAACATTCTACACTGACTTAGAAATGCTTAAAGAGTATCAAGCCACTAGGAAAGCAGGGATCAGATGCTATTGAACTGGTTGAAAGAGATGCTAATATGTTACTGATGAGTCTGGTGATAGTCCTGAACAATTTAATGAATATGATGACATCCAAGTTGATTAAGGATAGCGTCAGTGAAAATGGTAATGAGGAGATGCAGGAAGTTATTCTGGAGAATAAGAAGGTAGGTCTACTAAATATTACTTTCCCCTGAGATATGGACTGAACCTATGTTCCCATGGTGCCAATTATCCTCTTTTGGTAAGTCCTGATGCATAGGGGTGGAATAATGGGCATACAGCGAGCTTACCTCAGAGAGAGCTTGGTGAATTGAGAAGGAGAGGGCTGACCTCACAAGACCCTACAGAGAGCAGACGGGGCCTTTTAGGTAGCTTATAAGAAAGTTTATGGAAGAAATGTCAAAACAATGTCCATCAGAAGATAGGAAAAAACAAGAGGAAGGATTCAGGCTGTCCTACAAGCAAAGCAGCTTCTGAGGGTGAAAGCGTGATCAGGATTTACCAGATCTTGTTCAGCCTCTGAAGGTGGTAGGAGTTTTTTCCATTGACTTTAATGAGAGTTGGGTCAGGTACTAAGGCAGGTAGAAGAATAATGTAATGACATGGATATTCAATAATTGTAAAAAACAAACAAACAAAATAAAATCAAAAATAGATTCCATCTCTTTCCATGGCCTGATGCAGATAGATGGTATAGCTATGTGATATAAAGGGGAGAATATTTCAGAATGCTTTTTTGGGATAGAAGAACTTACCTGGGCACATTTAATGCTGTTCAATCAATGGGTCTTAGATATAGAAAACAATTAAACGTTTTAGGTCCCGGTTCTGTTTGGCTGTAGCCAAATGAGTTCTGAGTTGCCTTGCGTATATCTCTCCTTTTTATCTTTGCGGATCAGAAGAGGATAGCTAGGTTAAGAATTATTTCAAGGTAAGAATTCTTGTCTGTGCCAGGAGTGACTGGTGCTTCCTGAATCTGGGGAAGCACCTGCAGAAGTCACCGACGGCAGTAGCCCTGTCAGGGTTGCACCAGCCCTACCAACAGCATCGGAGTTGGCCATTGTGGGGGCACCGGCCCCTTCCGGGGGGCAAAGCACCCCCATGCATCCCCTACCAGTCATCTATAATCTGTGCAGTTTGGTATTTGTTTTGTTAGGTAAATGTTGTAATGAAGAAAATATTTTCAGCCCCTACCCTAGCTCCAAACACCATTGTAATCTTTCTTTTCTAATATATGTATAAACATTTCTTCAAAGATATCTAGTTTTTAATGGATGAAGTTACAGGAAAGATTTTTTTAAAGGCTGCCTGAATTCTGGGAAATATTAGAAATATAACAAAATAGCTATAGTTTACAGGATACGCTGTAGCTTGTGGGAAAAGCTTTGGGGGAAAAAGTTTATCAAATAGTGCAGTACTCATTCTTCACCAAAGCTAAATGGAAAAAATAACAGTATTTCAATCTCTAAGACTGCATCCCCAGGAACAGAAATGTGTGTTTCTCTGTGGACAAGTAGCAGTGGCATATCTTAGGCCGCTGCTACTTGTCCATGGGGAACACCTGTGTCACACGTGCTCCGCTGTGAGGTTACCCCGGGGTAGGGAGGCTGGGGCCAGCAACTGTGCTGGCCCCAGCAACTGTGCTGGCCCCAGAAGTCTTTCCTGGGGTCCTGGGAGCCTCAGGGAGCTGCTCCTGAGGGAGCCTGGCCAGCAGTTGGAGTGGCTCTGACTGGCCAGGATCTGGTTTTGGGTGTACGCTGCCCCAATTTTTTTTTGGCATGTTTTTCTTTTTGCCCTGGGACCCCCTGGGGTAAGAAAAACCCCTGTGCTGCAAAGTAGCAGTGCAGGGAATGCCTATATGTTCTGTGTGTGGTGCCTGCAGTACCACATACCGCATGTTCGTGCTCATCTGGACACAGCCATTCTGATTTATTGTCAAGACTACCACAAGAGAGGTAGTTAAAAGTCAAAATTATTATTCAGGTATAAATGCAAAGGTCCATTTGAGGCTCCTTTTAAAAGGTTACATATGCAACAGACACATGTTCAGCATGTCAGTGATAATGTAATTATGGAGCAACAATTACAGAAGTGAGACATTCAGATTTAAGTCTATCTTTGAGAGTTAAAACAGCATGAATTCTAGGATAGGGTTAGAGAGTCCCTTATCCTTGACAGTCAGGTCCTGAGCCTGTAAAGACTGATGCATGTGCTTCACATTGCAGTACACCTGGCAAGCTGCTATAGATCTTTTTGTAGAAGAAAAAAAAATCTAAGCAATCTTTTCCATTTTCTTCAATTTCCTTGACAAATGTTTGTTATTTTATGGAGTATTTCACCTATCTTTTCTTTCTCTTTCTTTCCAATTGGAAAATGGTTGAAAAAGACAAAGAGGTTTTTTCAATTAAACAAATACTGAAAGCATTTTTCCCTGAAGCTATATTTTTAAAGAAGAAAACAGCCTACCCTTTTTTCTTCTGTTTCTATTAAGCATTTCAGCTATCTGTACATTTTGCCTGTGCATGGTCCTATGGGATTGAGCACAGTGTTAAGGATGTGTGTTAATCTTTGTAGGGATGGTGCTTTCTTCATTGTCTTGAGTTTCCCTACAAGGAATTGGACGTCAGAGCATTGTTTGTCATTTATCTTTTCCAGGAAATTAATACAAATGAAAACCAAGAGACAGCTTTTCACCAGTGTCCAGCAGCAAATAACTGCAGCTGCAGTTTTATTCAGTTCTTCAGTTCACTATCCAGTTTCTTTAAGTTCTTTATAGCCTTTGAAAGTCAGCAGTACTTTCCTAACTTGATACCTGGCCTCTGATTATGATGTATTCTGCTCAGGGTTTTCACAAGGGCTGGCTCATCTGCATACATGCAAACCAGCTTGCAAACTGTCTCCCCTGCATCAACTGCTATGGTTGATGTGGGGCACCAGCAAGTTTTCCCCTGGTGCTCAACCCTTTTCCTTACAGAATCTATCCAGTCTGTGTCACTTGGTTTATATCTTTATTTCCCATGTACGATTTTTGTCCTTTCAATAATCCTTTAACATTTACATGGATAAGTTTTCCATTTATTTCCCCTCCTGTCATAGTTATTTTACCAATACCATTGCAAATCCTTTCCTCTCCTTTTAAATACCATGTAAAACAAAAAGGTAGAACTACTCTGAACCAGTTGAAGAGTATAGCAGATCTTAACCACTTTTGATCCTTTTGGTATAAGTATGTTTCTATTAGATTCCACCACACAGATGAAGAATTTGTTCTAAAGGCAATTCAGTTTCATACTGATTGATGTAATGGTCACATCAATCAGTATGAACTTATCTGCTGTGTGTGTTTTTCTCTGCTTGTATAAGTGGACTCATTCTGAAGGTAATTCACTAGCCATTTCCAAAAATCCAGTGCAACTTTGCTTATAAAGCACCATAGTGACTACAGGAATTAAGTCTAGATTTTATCAAATATGATTCACTGAGCAATTATCTGCATTTCTGTAATTAAAAAAAAAAATGTCCAACAATTTTTGCTAATTACCTCCTCAGTTCATGGCACTAGACTAATAATTCATGAATATAAATTAAACATTTGTGCCATTTTAAAATATATTCTATGAACTGAGACATTTGAGAGGCTTTGTCTCCTTAAGGGCATCTTTGGTACATCCAAGAAGAGAGATGAGAAGCAAGTTTCTCAGGCATGTATGTATTGTATTGACTGACTCCTAGGGGTAAGATGGGCTTCTCCTTCTCAGGCTGTAGCAGGATGCAATAGCTCCACAGAGCCCAGCTGGGCTTTCCTAGAATTTGCTTTGGTATGTTAATTCTACTAATTAGGAAGGTATTTGAGCTTCCAAATTAATAAGTCTAGGCTATAGGACTTGACCCAGAACTAGGGGTCAGGTCGAGAATTTTGATTAATTTGCACTGTGTAAAACCACTGCTTACTGTTAAAAGAGTTAAATGTGGATTTCAAAAAGGAGAAGAACCTTTTCCAATACCAGAAATAAGCAGCTGCAGGCATCTTCAATAAACCTTTAATGGAAAAAGGATTTAAGGTAGAGATAGTTTTTACAGCCTGGTGAATTATATATGTTTTCATAGGAAGCCTCCTAGCTAGCTTGGATTGTTTATTAAATGTTATTTATTAAGCTCATTTAACCTTTTTTATCTTGTTTTTTCCTCCATAGTCTCAGGAATTACATGTCCTATGGTATCTTATCTCAAATTTTAAGAAAGATTGTCTCCCACAAGATGGCACTATACTCCTTCAGATAGTCACAAGGGAAGCCTGAGAATTTTTTTAAATTACATTTTAGATACAAACTAGTATCATTGATATCTATGGAGAAAATAAACACATATTTGCTGCTTAATCATCTAAATATAAAATCAATTTTGTTCCATAGATTTATTGATTGTAACTTGCCACGGTAGACAAAGAATTCTGCTACAGGGAATTTTTTCAGATATTTTTATTCATAATTATCTTTCACGATATTTTATTATATATGAAAAAAATGCTCCGTAGCAGTATTCTTTTATACCTTGGTGAGTTATAAATGTATATATATGAAAACATATATTTATGTGTAACCTTCTGTGCCTATGCCCCGAGTGACACAAGTTTAGGTTCCTCTCAAAATTCACCGTGGTTTCTTGGGCTTCATGGCCAGGTTATTGGGAGTGACCTCGGGTCAGTTCCCGCAGGGGTCTCTCCTGCCACATCTTTGATGGTAAATAATTTTCTATTGGGAGGACAATTTCTGGTCCCACCTCCCCTGGTACTTCCCCTTGGTCGTCCTTATGGCATGTCTTCTCAGGGCTCTGCCTCCCGTACACCCCACCTAACGCCAACCATGGTGTCCATCAGGGCTGATGTTCTGGCCCTTCCTGGTACTCGGTCCCTTAGGGGCGGCAGTCATTGGTGATTGGTGATATTTGTACCATGCGTCTCTTGTGGCCCCTCTTTGCCCCTGGCTTATGCAGCGTCTGACTCCACCTGGGCTTCCACCCTCTTTGCCAGATCGTTTTCTCCTGGGGTCCAGTACCTGCTGTCTGCCGTACACATCAGAGTTTCGTCCCTGTCGCAGGACACTTAGGTGCCTGCTCCTAGAAGAGCAGAAACGGCCTGGGGAGAGCCTAAAGAACCAGACAGAAGCCCAGGTGCAGGTTGTCATGGCAGCTAGCTAATGATGAAATTATCCTGCACCTGCACTTGGTCAGTTGGCCAGAAGGGGCAGGGCCCTGGGCCCATATAAACCCAGGACGGGGACTAGGGAGTTCAGTTCTCTGCCAGCAGCCAAGGGGGAAGGAGCCCTCCTAGAGTCAGTGAAGGGAAGAGGCCTAAGTTCTGCTCCTAGTAATGTAACAGGGCAGAACACACCTTCTGCAGTTTGTGTTATGTGTTATGTTACAACCCAGGGGCTTATATTTTGTTTGCTGTTTCATAACAACTGGTGGTTTGGGAGAGGCTATTGGTGAAGGAGGAGGCCTCATTGGGGGCCCACTGCAGCTTGGGAACCATGGTGCCAGAGAGGGCATGACATTTGGGGTGCACAGACCCCAGCGTCAGAGAGGGTACAGCATTTGGGGTGAACAGACCCCAGTGCCAGAGAGTGCGCGGCATTTGGGGGCACAGACTCTGGTACCAGAGAGGTCGCAGCATTTTGTGGTGCACAGATCCAAGTGCTGAGGGGTGCAGCGACAAGGGCTGTGGAGAGCCCAGCACTGAGGGGCACAGAGACAGGGCTGTGGAGAGCCCAGTGAGGATAAGGGCCTGAATTATAATGAAGCCTAGGCGAGACAAAGATAGTACCATCTGTGAGGCTTGGGGCATGGTAAAGGGGTGGCTGGAGCCACGCATATAGCCCATAAGGCTGGGGACCCACGGGGTCCCAGGGAAGTACATCGGGACTATGTCCAACCAGATGTGGAGGCAGCCTCCCCACTTTTACATCAAGATGTGGTGGGCAAGAAAAGAGGGTGCTCATCAGGCCAAATTAGACTTAGACTTTAGGAAAGCTGATTTCAATGAACTCAGGTGATTAGTCAAGGACACACTGCAGAGTAGGAGTTTTGAAGTGATGGGAGCCCAAGAAGGGTGGCTCTGCCTTAAGGAAATAATCCTTTGGGCACAAAGGGAAACGATCCCAATGCGAGAAAAAAGAGGGAAAGGGGCCAGAAGGCTTTGTTGGATGACTAGAGAAATCCAGGGCAGCCTAAGGGCCAAAAGGGGAGCACATTAAAAGTGGAAAGAGAGAGAGATCACCAAAGACGAATATACCTCCTCTGCTCGCGCTTGTAGAGAGGCAGTTAGATGGGCCAAAGCTACCATGGAGCTGAGAATGGCATCCCAAGTAAAGGACAACAAGAAATTGTTCTTTAGCTATATAGGGAGTAAAAGGAAGGCCCAGGGAGGAATAGGACCCCCGCTAAATGGGCAGAAGTAAATTGCTGATGGACAGGGGGGACAAGGCTGAACTCCTCAATGAGTTCTTTGCCTCAGTGTTCCTAAGAGAGGGGCACAACAAGTCTCTCACTGGGATTGTAGAGAGGCAGCGCAGGACGCCAGACTACCATGCATAGACCCTGAGATGGTGCAGAGTCTCTTAGAAGAACTGGATGCCTTTAAGTCAGCAGGCCCAGATGAACTCCATCTGAGGGTACTGAAGGCACTGGCCGACATCATTGTACAGCCACTGTTGGGAGTATTTGAACACTCATGGTGCATGGGCCGGGTCCCAGAGGACTGGAAAAGGTCTAATGTGGTCCCCATTTTCAAGAAGGGGAGGAAGGATGACCCGGGCAACTATAGAACAGTCAGTCTCATCTCCATCCTTGGCAAAGTCTTTGAAAAAATTATCAAGGCTCACATATGCGAGAGCCCTGCAGGACAAATTATGCTGAGGGGAAACCAGCATGGGTTCGTAGCAGGCAGATCATGCCTGACTAATCTAGTCTCTTTTTTTTACCAGGTTACGAAACGCCTGGACACAGGAGGAGGGGTGGATGTCATATACTTAGACTTCAGGAAGGCCTTCGATACGGTATTCCACCCCATACTGGTGAACAAGTTAAGAGGCTGTGATGTGGATGATTACACAGTCCAGTGGATGGTGAATTGGCTAGAGGGTCACGCCGAGAGTCACGGTGGATGGTTCGGTTTCAACCTGGAAGGGTGTGGGCAGTGGGGTTCTGCAGGGCTCGGTCTTTGGACCGATACTCTTTAATGTCTTCATCAGCGACTTGGACAAATGAGTGAAGTGTACTCTGTCCAAGTTTGTGAATGACACAAAACTATGGGGAGAAGTGGACACGCTGGAGGGCAGGGAACAGCTGCAAGCAGACCTGGACAGGTTGGATAAGTGGGCAGAAAACAACAGAATGCAGAACAAGGAGAAATGTGAAATGCTGCACCTAGGGAGGAAAAATGTCCAGCATACGTACTGCCTAGGAAATGACCTACTGGGTGGCATGGAAGTGGAAAGGGATCTTGGAGTCCTAGTGGATTCTAAGATGAACATGAGTCAGTTGTGTGACGAAGCCATCAGAAAAGCCAGTGGCACTTTATCATGCATCAGCAGATGCATGATGAATAGATCCAAAGAGGTGATACTTCTCCTCTATCGGGTGCTGGTCAGACCGCAGTTGGAGTACTGCGTGCAATTCTGGGCACCGTACCTCAAGAGGGATGCGGATAACTTGGAGAGGGTCCAGAGAAGGGCCACTCGTATGGTTAAGGGCTTGTAGGCCAAGTCCTATGAGGAGAGACTGGGGCACCTGGACCTCTTCAGCCTCCTCAAGAGAAGGTTGAGAGGCAACCTTGTGGCTGCCTGTAAGTTCATCACGGGGGCACAGAAAGGAATTGGTGAGGTTTATTCACAAAGGCACCCCTGGGGGTTACAAGAAATAATGGCCACAAGCTAGCAGACAGCAGATTTAGACTGGACATTAGGAAGAACTTCTTCACAGTTAGAGTAGCCAAGGTCTGGAACAGGCTCCGAAGGGAGGTGGTGCTCTCCCCTACCCTGGGGGTCTTCAAGAGGAGGTTGGATATGCATCTAGCTGGGGGTCATCTAAACCCAGCACTCTTTCCTGCCTATGCAGAGGGTTGGACTTGATGATCTATTGAGGTCCCTTCCAACCCTAACATCTATGAATCTATGAAATTGGCATGGTCGAGGGGCCTTAGGAGATCACAGCCATCCTTAGGGATCCCACCCTGTGACAGTCCCTCTTGTCCCTGCCAGTGTCTCAGTTGCTGCCACCATCCTGTGTCCATGGTGGCCCCACGAGCAACTCCTTAGGCCCTCATTGGCCTGGTGTTTCCATCACACTCCCCTTCCACGGGAGCCATCACGTTCCCTCGTTGGGAGTGTCTGAATGTCCTGACTCTTCTGAGCTGGTTGGGGACGTTGCTTCTCCCCTAGCTTCCTTCCTGCTGGGTCTTTTATTCTGGAGTTGGGCACTCGCCCAGCCAATCATCCCTGGCATGCTTTTTTAAAGCGCGCCAGGCAGATGCGGGGGCTGTTCCTGGCTTCTCCCAGCTCCACCATGGGTTTTTGCTTTGATCTTCATCTGTGGTGGCTACAGCTGCTGCGGTTTCACTCCTGCCATGCTCTGCTGCTAATGTGGCCTCCCGCTGCCTCTCCACTGACTCGGGTAAGTTTTTTCCACAGTATGTTTTAGGATTTAGGCTCTAAAGCATTTAAACACATGCTGAACTATAGTCACACTTCTGAATTAGGTTGGCCTTAAAAAAAGGCTGTGTTGAATTTTTGCCCAGATCAAACTAGCTCTAAATCCTGCCATTTTTGCAAGTGCCACCCAGAAAGGTATAATGTAATAGTGAAAGCAATGCTGGTTTGAGACAAAGGTTTTCAGACATCCTTGAGGGCCCAGGAGTATCCACACCATTGCCAAGATTAATTCTGTAAACATGAGGAATTCTGATTAGAAATGATGAACAAGGTTGGAAGGTAAGAAGAAACGTGTGGATTATATCCCATGATCACAGGTCCCACCTCCACATCCCTGAGAACTCCTGTGGTTTTGAAGGCCTCAGATTTACCTTCTATCTGTTCAAATCTGCCTTGAAAATGGTTTTAACTTTAAAAGTTTATTTTTTTAATGTTTTCTTTTTACAGGGTTAATATAGGATACCCATGATAATTACATAATAGCTGAAGTAAATAGCTGAGCACGGACACTTGTTTTTGGTAAGTAGAATAAAATATGCTACCTCAATTTAAATCTCTGTGTTTTGGCTGCTGAAGATGATTAAGAGAGGATAAATATAATTTTGTGGTTAATGTACCATATTGGGACTCAAGGAACTGGGTGCAATTCCTTGCTATGCAAGAAGTTAATGTATAAGCTTGAGTAAATCAACTATTTTCTCTATGTTTTTGTATTCATCTGTAATATGGGAATTATAATCCATCTGCCTTTCTGACTGCCTCTATATTTAAAATACTTTCATGAGTTCCAATTTTTTGGTATGCCCCCAGCTCTGTAACTGTAATATTATTAATACTGTAAGAATCAATTCAATATATAATAGGAAAATAATTTAGTCCTGGCATGAGTTTTTTGCCATTCTAATACCCTTAAGGAAAGGGGTGGTCACATGAATTAATTGCACATGGTGGTGTGGCAGGGCTGGCACAGTTGCTGTACCTCCGGACTTAGCAGAAGTGCAGACACGACCCTGCTGCAGCTGGTGCTGATATGTATGCTGGAAATCAAGGAGCATCTGGCTCCAGCATGTGTGTGTGTGCTGATGCCGATTTGTGAGCCTGGCTCCTCCAGGAAATTTAAAGGTCCACTGAGCTGACCACAGCCTAGAACCGGAGGTGGTTTCTTGGCAATGGCCAGAACGTCAGAGGGAGATAACATGTCCCAGAAGGGGCAATTTTTAGTCACCTTTGCCAGAGAGACTGAAACTGAGAAGTGACTCTGAAGAGTCACACAACTCACCTGAGCAAGGCCAGTGGGACTGAAGTGGTAGTGAATCTGGCTGGAGTTCTATTGAACCTGAAAGACAAGAAGAAACAAGAGAGTGGTAAAGAAAACTATGAGTGAAGAGCACGAGTTTCTCATAGATTTCATAGGCATTAGGGCTGGAAGGGACCTCAGAAGATCATTGAATCCAGCCCACTGCCCCAGGGCAGGAAGTCAGCTGCAGTCATAGGATCCCTGCAAGTTAAACATCCAAATTTCTCTTGAAGTCATTCAAAGTAGGTGCTTGAACCACATCCAAGGGCAGGCTATTCCAGACTTTGGGGGCTTGGACAGTAAAGAAATTCTTCCTTTTGTCCAACCTGAAATGGTCTTGCAGGAGTTTATAACCATTAGCCCTTGTCATCCCTTGGCACACTCTGGTGAACAATCATTCCCTCAGATCCTGGTGAACACCCCTGATAAATTTATAGGTTGCCATCAGATTGCTCCTGAGCCTGCACTTTTCCAGGCTGAAAAGTCCCATAGCTCTCAGCCTGTCATCATAAGGTCTGTTATCCTGACCTCTGATCACGCGTGTGGCTCTTCTCTGGACTCTTTCAAGTTTCTCCACATCCTTTTTGAATTGTGGAGCCCTAAACTGGACATAGTACTCCAGCTGCAGCCTCACCAAGGCCAAGTATGGGATGTCATGGGATTTGCTTGAGAAGCAACTATGGATGCAAGCCAGCGTTTTGCTCGCTTTACTAGCCGCAGCATCACATTGAAGGCTCATGTTCATCTTGTGGTCAATCATGACCCCCAAGTCTCTTTCGGCCTTGGTGCTAGTGAGTGTAGCACTGCCGAGCCTATAAGCATGCTGCAGGTTTTTCTTCCCAAGGTGGAGAACCTTGTATTTTTTGGTGTTAAACACCATCAGGTTCTCATCCACCCATTTCCTCTGTCAGGGTCACCCTGGATTGCCCTCCTGTCCTCAGGTGTAGATGGTTTACCCCAAAGTTTGGTGTCATCAGCAAACTTGGCCAGTCCACTTCTGATTCCAATGTCCACATCATTAATGAAACTGTTGAACAATATAGCACCAAGGACAGAGCCTTGAGGGACCCCACTGGTCACAGGGCACCATGACGATTGACTTCCATCAACTGACACCCTCTGGGTCCGACCATGGAGGCAGTTCCCCAGCCAGCAGATCGTAGTGGACCTGAAGCTGCAGTTGGCCAGTTTTGCCAAGAGGTGTTCATGGGATACCAGATCAAAGGCTTTTTTTAAGTCAAGATAGATGACATTCATCTCCTCTGCCTTGTCCAGGTGATAGCTCACCTGGTCCTAAGAGGAAATAAGATTGGTCAAGCAAGACCTACCCACAACAAACCTGTACATGCAGTCCCTCAAAATGTTGCCATCAGCCAGTCCGTTAAGAATGGCCTCTTTGATAATCTTTTCTAAGATCCGCCTGGGATAGAGGTCAGGCTGATGGGCCTGTAGTTTGCTGGATCCACTTTCCTCCCTTTCTTGAAGATAGGCACCACATTGGTCTTCTTCCAGTCTTTGGGTACTTCACCAGAGCGCCAGGAGTTCTCAAAGATCCATGCCAGGGGCTGAACCATCTCCTTGAGTATCCTGGGGTGTAGATTGTCAGGGACGGCTGACTTGAAGGTATCCAGCCTCTCAAGGTGTTCCTTCATGAGGTCAGCATCGATGGAAGGCAAGGAATCTCCCTCACCTGGGCCTCCCTGTCCCATAATGGGCAGGGGGGTCCCGTGGGACTGATAAAAGACCAACACAAAGTACTCATTTAGTAGGTTGGCTTTTTCCTGGGCGTTGGTTGTCAGTTGTCCCATCTGGTTTAGCAGGGGTCCACTGTTGCCCTTGCTTTTCCTCCGGCTTCCTTCATATCTGAAAAAGGATTTTGTATTGTCCTTGATACCTGTAGCTAGTTGGAGTTCCGTCACAGCCTTAGCTTTCCTGGTTCGCTCCCAGCAGTCAAGGAGTGTGGAATATTCCTCCTTGGAGGTGGATTCCATCCTCCATCCTTTGTAGGTCTTGCTTTTTAGCTGCAAGAGGTCTGCTAGTTCCCTGGAGAGCCAAGAGGGCTGCTGTGCCTTTTTGCTGCCCTTCCTCCGAGATGGAATAGCACTAGCTTGTACATTGAGGATCACTCCCTTGAGGAGCAACCACTCTTCCTGACCTCCACTCCCCTTGAGGTCATGGTCCCTTAGAGCTTCACCAACAAACCTCCTGAGCTTGTCAAAGTCAGCTTTCCTGAAATCAAGGACTTCAGTATTGCTGACTGATTTGCCAGCTTTACGGCAGATGATGAAGGTGATCAGCTCATGTTCGCTGTCACCCAGCTTCCCATTGATCATTAGGTCACTGATTAGGTCATCCCCAGTTTCCAGTACCAGGTCGAGTATCGCTTTACCTCTTGTTGGCCCCTAGACTTCTTGTGTCAGATAGAGGTCATTCACATATGATAGGAAGCTTTGTGACCACTCAGATTTAGCCGAGCGCTCTTCCCACAAGATGTCTGGGTAGTTAAAGTCTCCTGTGACAACCTTGGACCAGGTGTGTGTGCCGTCAGTTAATTCCCTGGCAAACTCCTGGTCAAGCTCTTGACTTTAGGTGAGAGGTCTGTAATAGACTCCCACCACTGTGTCCCCTGTGCCATGTTCCCCATGGATTTTAACCCAGAGGGTCTCCAGTTGTCCACCCGTGTCACCAGTGTGGCTTGCAGGGACACATAGCTCTCCTTGACATAGAGAGCTACATCCCCGCCCCTTTTGTCCACTCAAGCTTTCCTATACAAGGTATAGCCATCTATAGCCTTCATCCAGTCATGGGTGGAGTCCCACCAGGTCTCTGTTATTCCTATGACATAATTATTTGCATTAAGCAGGAGGACAAGTTCCTCCTGTTTATTCCCCAAGCTCCTGTCATTCGTGTACAGGCAGGCAAGTGTCCCCTTGGGGCCCTTGCCTTGCCTACAGATTGTTCCAGGACTGGGGCAATGGTGGGTCCCTTAAGTGCCTTGGCCTGCTGGATTTGCAAGGGGTGCTCAGAGGGTCAGCAGTGGTGGTAGTCCCCCTGTCTCCCAGTGGGCTTAGTTTAAAGCCTGGTGGAGCAGGTCAGCCAGTCTGGCTGAGAAGAGCCTCCTCCCCAGCAGAGAGAGGTGGAGGCCATTCCTTCTCAGCAGCTCACTGCCTCTCTCACCAAAGAGCAGACTGTGGTCATGGAAGCCAAAGCCTTCTTGATGACACCAGCGCTGCAGTCTTTGGTTTACTACCTGGATCCTCCGCTTCCTCCTTAGCCCATAGCCCGAGACTGGAAGGATCGAAGAAAACACCACCTGTGCCCCCAGACCCTTTAGCCCTGCTCTCAAATCCCCATAGCACTTCATGACCCAGCTGGGAGCACTCCGAGCTGTGTCATCGGTGCCTACATGGATAAGGAGCATAGGATAGCAGTCAGTGGGCTGGAGAAGCTTAGGGATCTTCTCCGCAATGTCTCAGATATGGGCTCCTGGGAAGCAGCAAACTTCCCAAGCTAAGGGGTTGGGGTGGCAGATTGCCCTCTCAGTCCCCCTCAGGATGGAGTCTCCCATGACAAACACTTGCATTTGGTCTTGGGGAGAGTGGGGGCAGTAGCTACAGTAAAGCCTGTGTTGCCTGCGAGAGCTGGCAACTTAGCAGTCTCTGCTGCGGTTGCAAGAGCTTTGTACCTGTTGCAAAACTTCAGTAGTGGGAGAAACTTGGTGTGGGTGGCCTTGGGGGCCCTTGACCACCTTGGTCCAACCCCTTAGCTGGACAGAATGGGAAGTCCCTGAGTCCTCCCTTGTCCTGGAGGAAAACCATGGTCTACCCTGTGTCTCCCAGGCGGAAGGGCATGGCAGTAGAAGTCGATCTCCTGCTCACAGTCCCTGATGGCTAACAGTCTCTGGACTGTGGTCTGGAACTCCTTCAGCTGGCATGCCAGAGACCCCAAAAGGGAGCAGACCTCACAAGGGGAGGTGGCCATGCTCCTGGGCCCCAGAGCCTGAAAAAGTTACGAGCAGTCCCTGGAGCCAAGAGCCAGAGGCTCCATCTGCATGGAGCCCAGAACCATGGGCTCCATCTGGGTAGAGGCCTCTGAGGAGCCAGAAAGGGAGGCTGCAGGCCCTGACGGGACCCTCGAGTTGCAACATGTGCCCATCTATGGCATGCTGCTGGTAGACTGGCTATGGTTGGAAATGCCTACCCAAGAGGACTCACAGGCAGGGGCTTGAGCCCGCCCACTTGCTCTCCTGTGCAAAGTCTGTGCTAATTCATGTGCTGGGCAGACAAGCACACCTGTTTGCATAGCCTGTTTGCACGGCTTTGGTTGCGTGGCTCTGTGGGGCTGAGCAAAGTAGAGGTTGGGGTGGTGTGAGACCCTCCTCAGCCCACTCAGCCGCATCCTCTTGCTGCCCGGGGTTAGCTCCCTCCCACCATGGGCCCCGTTTACCCCCAGCTGTGCCTGCCTGCTGGGGGGTGCTGGGGGGCTGTGGGGGAGTGGGGACACAGCAGGCTTTCACCTGCACATCTCTCACCCCTCCCAGAACCTGTCTGTTTTTTTTTGCTTTGGTGGCCCTTTTAAAGTGCGCACATGCACAGTGGGCCTGCTGTCAGAGTTTTGCTGTTCCCAGGATAGGGAGGACCCTACCCAAGATTTAGGGGACCCTGCCCTACTGGAGAGGGACTGGTAAGTACCCTCTCCCCTTTACTACACTTTCTCTGGGGTGCTGGGCCAAGTAGGGGCTGAGTCAGGGCGAGACCCTCCTTGGCCCACTCAGCCGCCTCCTCCTGCTGCCCAGGGTTAGCTCTTTCCCACCATAGGCCCCGCTTACCTCCAGCTGTGCTGGGGGTTGGCAGGTTGCTCCGCGGCTGCTGGGTGTCACTGGAGGGCTTCAGGGGAGCAGGGGTGCAGCGGGCCTTCACCTGCACGGCTCTCGTTGCTCCCATAGCCTGTCTGGTTTTGCTCTTGGAGCCTGTCTGAGTTGTGGCAGCTGCTTCTCCTGTTTTCCTTATTGAGAGATTGCTTTGAGCTGGACTTTGTCTTGCAGTAGGACACATTATTAAAAGCAAAGAACCTCTGGCATTGCCAGAGTGGAATAGTGAAGGCTAGAGAAGGAACCTTTAATGATAAACATCTGTGAACCAATGGATTGGCACTAGGTGGGATGTAGGGGACGAAGAGCCCCATATTTGCACACCAAGAGGTGGGACAGCCACTGAATTGGACATTAACATCCCTTAAAATATTAATAGTCATCAAAGTCATGGCAGATGAGAAATTTCAATGGTCCTGGTACAGTGGAGTCACATCTTACACTCATTTAACTTGCGCGAATTCAACTATATGTGGGGTGGGAGCGGAGGTGGGGCTTGGGTTTGCACGCAGTGCTGCCGCTTACCTGGAAGCCCATTATGGCGGTGATGGCCACTGCCTCCAAAACCTCCCACCGTTGCCATGGAGCCGTGCCCCGAGCTGTGTGGCTGGCTGCCGGGTGGCAGTGGCAGCGTGGTGGTGGCCGGGTGGCATGCAGCCATCCCTACCACCACCCTGCGCTGCACCACTGCCACTGGCCACACAGCACTAAGCATGACGCTGTGTGCAAACTCAAGCCCCGACCTCCCTCCCACCCCATGTATAGTTGCCGATTTTCACCTTACGTGATTTTCACCTTATGTACTAACTTCAAATCCTAACCCCTGCATAAGATACAACTCCACTGTAGTTCTGCCTGAGGACAAGCTGTCAACCCATAAGATGGAAGAGCCTCACCCATGTCAGGAAATGTAGGTGAGGAAGCAAAGATAGACACAGAAAGTTACAGGTGGTCTCACAGACAGCCCTCATTGTTGGTAGATTTTAGATTTTGGAAAACCTTTGGCATTTGTTGGAATACTTGGATTTCTGCCATTCAGCATGTGCTTCTTAAAATAGGAAATATAATAAAAGACATCTTTATATAGCTCTTTACCATGAATAGCTAGAAGAGAAATAGCAGAGGTTAATGTGAACTGTACCATGTGTACTTCAAGGATTAAATTTGGCTCTGTGCTCTGTAATTAACATATAATCTTCTTGTAATTGCTTTCATGAGGTTTATCTCTGTACCATCAAATCACAAACCACAGATGTAACAGTGTAATATTTTCTAGTGTATATCATATTTTCATAGTTTAATAGCTTCACAGTTGGTAGGGTTGGAAGGGACCTGAGCAGATCATCAGGTCCGACCCCCTGCCATGGGCAGGAAAGAATGCTGGGGTCAAACAACCCCGGCAAGATGTCTGTTTAGCCTCCTTTTAAAGACTCCCAGAGTAGGAGCGAGCACCACTTCCATTGGAAGTTGGTTCCAGATCCTAGCCACCCTGACTGTGAAGTAGCGCCTCCTGATATCTAGCCTGAATCAGTCAACTTATGGCCATTATTCCTTGTTACTCCTAGTAGTACTTGGGGGAACAGGGTCTCTCCCATTGCCTGCTGGTCTCCCTTGGCCAGTTTATAGACAGCCACCAGATCCCTTCTCAGCCTTCTCTTGTGGAGGCTGAACAGGTTCAGGTCTCGTAGCCTCTCCTCACAGGACCTGCCCTGCTGACTTCTGATTATATGGGTGGCCCTCCTCTGGACCCTCTCCATGTTGTCCACATCCTTTCTGAAGTGCAGCACCCAGAACTGGATGCAGTACTCCAACTGTAGTCTGACCAGTGTCGCATAGAGGGGGAAGATCACCACCTTGGACTCGCTCGTGATGCATCTGTGGATGCATGACAAGGTGTGATTAGCCTTCCTGACTGTGTCCTCACATTGGCGGCCCATGTTCATCTATAACACTCCGAGATCCTTTTCTGACTCTGTGCTGATGAGAGGGGAGTTCCCCAGCCTGTAGGTATGCTGCTGGTTCTTTCTCCCTAGGTTCAGTACCCTGCAATTGTCAGTATTGAATCCCATCTTATTCTCATCTGCACCCCGCCTTGTAACCTGTCCAGATCCAATTGCAGCCTGTCCCTGCACAGTGTCATCTGTGAATTTGAACAAGGTGCTTTTCACCCCCTTGTCCAAGTTGCCGATGAAGATGTTGAACAGTGCTGGCCTGCGGACCAGTCCCTGCGGGACCCCACTGAACACAGTAATTAGTAAATAAATACATAATATCTAAACATTCATAGGCTTATCAATAATATATTGCATCTTTACTTGATTATTTGCTCTCTGCTTTCTGCTTTGGACTGTGGAAAGCAGAAAGAGTAGAGCAAGAAGTTCTGAGATTTGGTTTAAATAACTGACCTAGTATCTGAAATATAAGATTTGAAATATATGACATTGTGGCATCTCTAGTGGACTCTGTGAGTACCTTACTGCCCCCTTGGTTGGGGTGCCCCCCAACTCGCCTGCCATGACTTGTTATCTGATGAAAGGAAGGGTTCAGTGGTATTCCTCTTCCCAGGTGACCCAACCATGGGGGTACTCACAGCCATGCTGTAGTGTTCCTTGGGGCTCTGCCTCCCCTACATTCCGTCCACTCACCAACCACTTGGGTCCTCTTGCTGATCCACTGATCTCTGTGAGCTCCCCCTTGTTCTGGGGGTCTGGCTTTGGGCAACTGGCCGGTCGTCTAGATGTCAGTGTGTCTGGAGCTGCAGTCCCTGATCTCAAAGGACTGCTCTCCTTGATGTTTCAGTGTCTCTCCCTCCCTTCTGAGGGAGAGGGATGCTCCTTATAAGCTTTTAGGTTGCTAGGCTGGGGATTGTCCATCCCCAGCCTAATGCCTGACACTGCCCCCCCAACAACCTTTGTAGCAGGGCAGGGTCTGCCAGCTGCTATCACCAGCCTCCAGAACTGCCTCTGCTGCCTGTCTGGCATGCTCCCCACTGGCTCGCTCTCCCTCTCTCCACCTTCCACCCCTGCTGGTTTTCAGTGGGATTTTGAATTTCCCATGGCGATGGCATCAGCTGCCACAATTAGCCAGATGCTGCCCCGCCCAGGGAGCAACTGTATAAAGAGCTGGCGTAATGTTGGCTTGTGCGGCCGTGGTCATGGCTTCAGCTCCAGTCCCGGTCCCGCTCCCAGAGATAAGTTTACTGGGGCATAGGGGTCTGTTTAATCACCCTGGGGGTGCCTGGGGCCGCCCCTAGTATCCTTGGTGCCTGTGGGGGCTCTTGCCACCACAGATATATAAAATAAAATTGTGTTGCAGCAAGAAAAAAAATAACATTTTAACACAAAACTTTGTGTTGTATAATACAATATTAGATAAATCATTACAGGTTAAGTACAGCGTATTGCTTTCAAGTGATAACATTGCTTTAGCTCCATATGTTTGCAAGAATGTTAGGAAAGGGAATTTTCTGTAGCTTTGATATTACAGCTAGTAGCACTGCCTAAAGATGCTTGGGACTTCCCATTATAGGAGCTTATGGTTGGCTGTTTATTATTTACCAAAATAAAATAGTTTGGATTAAAATTTTTTTATCTTGGGAGTCTCCCTCAGGCTGAATACTTTTGGAAAACTTTAGCTCAAGTAATTCAGCTTTTTGGAAGAAAAAGGCTAGAGAAAATGATTTATTTGGCCTTTATTAAAGTAGTTTTGGAAACTTTTCTTCAAAATACTATGCTTTGGAATGGGGACTGTTTTTGCACAGGTTGGCCTTTGTGTTAGGGATGTGTCTTGTGGTCTGTCTGGACAAGTTCCAAAATCCACCTATGTTTGGACAAGTTATAAATCTTTGAAAAATTACAGTTTCCACATACTTGCAAGTGCTAACATCTAAAATCACCAAAGAGTCCCTCTTCAATGGGCATGTTCCACCTCCTCACTCCTCCTAGTGCTGACCACTCTGCTCATGAATCATCCCCTCAGAATGGTACTCTAACCTAGTGGGGGCCAACCTTATGGGCAGGCATGCCACAAATTAGCCCTGCACCCTCCTCAAGTATCACTCTGATTCCTTTCCCTTACTTAATATGCTGCTCAGCTTTCTGTTCCTTGCCCTGTGCTCCCTGACCAAATTGCTCTTCAGCCAGGGAACTCAGGGCAGGATGCAGAAGGCAGATATGATGCTCTGCTTTCTGCCCTATCTGCCACTGTGCTATCTGTACTGTGCCCAGTTTGTCATGTGCTACACACAAAGATTGCCTGTGTCAAAGGTGACACCCATACTTCAGGTTGGTCACTGCCTATGGCTTAGAGGGGTCAAGAAGGACTTTTCTGTAATGGCTGAGTCAGGTTGGGGCTGGGTACCACCAGTTCTGTTGGCACTGAGGCATAGAGGAGGGAGCTATCTGTTTGAATACAGAGGTTGGGAAAAGATGGAAACCAAGGAAGTGAAAGGAATATAGGAACTAGAACTGAGATGAGAAGCCAAAAGTAGGAAAGAGATAGACCTGAGACTGGGTGTGGCAGGTCATCACTCGGGGCCATCCTCAATATGGCCCCTGCACCTATCTCTGGGCAACCGCCTGCCTTGTCTCACCTGCCATGTCTTTGATGTTAATTGATTAATTAATTAATTAATTAGCAGGAGGCTGCCCATGTCCCTGTACTGCCCCCTCCACTAGGGGGCACTATCTGCGGCTCCTTCCTCCCCAATACCGCAGCCCAAGCCTCACAGATGCCCCTTCCTGGGGCTTACTGTGCCCAACTTGGGCTCTCCAGTAAATGCAGCCCCCTATCAGGGCTTGCAGCCCCCAACTTAGGCTCCTCAATGCTGCCCCTCTCAGGGTTTCTCAGTGTGGCCCCTCTCAGGGTTCTCAAACCGTGCCCCCTTTGGGCTTCTCAAACCTTCTCAATTATGTTGCCCCTCATGGGCCTGGGGTCCCCGCACCTTGAGTTTCTGTGCCCTCTCTGGCGCTAGATCGCACCCTCCCGGGCGCCAGGGACCCACTCCCTGTGGGTCCCTATGAGGCCTCCTCCAACCCCTTATAGCCTCTCCCAAACCACCGGTCTACAAACACTAACAAAATAAACACAAGCCTCCTGGCTATAACATAAACATAAGCTGCCTGGCTATAACAACAGTGCTGAAGCCTCAAGAGCTGCCATAAGCTATACCTGTAGACAGGCTTCTTCTCATATCTTAGCTTAGGAGGCTCCTGCCTCTCCAGCTGCTAGCAAGGAACTGCTAGCCTAGCCTTGGCTCTGGGCTTTATAAGAGCCAGGCCCTGCCCCTTAGGGTCAGCTGATCTTCATTGGTTGCCCTGGCAACTCCCAGCTGTGCCACCTCATCACCGCTAGGGCTCCCTCTCTGGCAGTTCTTCTCCACTTTAGGTACGGAGCACCCCAGTGCTCTGTGACACTGGGACCAGGGACTAGTGGGAAGGGATGGTCCCATCCATAAGGGGCTAGTTTTGTGGGGGTGCAACAGAAGAGTCTGGGCCTTCTAGAACTTAGTTTCTGTTTCAGTGTGCATGATTATCACCAATAGTTTGTTGTTAAAAAATCTCTGTGAAACCCACTAGTAAAGTGTGTGTCGCATCTAGAACTTTTTGGGAATTTTTAGTGAAACTTTCTTTTTCTGTTTGTAGGGTCAATCTGAAAGGAGTACCTCCTATTTTTTTCCCAAACAGACATTATTGAAAAAATATTAAACTTGAACAGAAAATGTGCACATCTTTGTTGAACGCACAGCTGTTTTTTAACATAGCCTTCATCAATGGCCTTGTTTCACTAGTGAGTAAGGGCATGCCTCCTAACACTGTAAAAGTTCTTGTTGTGCAGTCACTTTTTGCATAGCCTCCATTACTATACCGTCATCCCAAAAACATTCTTGTAGTCTGTCCTTCACCCTCTGAATTGCATGGAGGGTAGAGCAGCAGAGTCCATTCAAACATTGAAACTGCCTCTGTGGTGTGCAAGCTGCTGTGTTGGGCAGTGCTGTTGTGTAGAAGCAATATCTCATATGTGCTTCTTTCAGGGCGGCCTCTTTGCATGCCATGTTTCAGTTTGTATAGGGTTTAGACATAAACCTCTGAATTTCTGTGACTACCTTAGGCAAAAAGTCAACAAAAATAACACCATGTCCATGGTTTGCTGAGGAGATTAAATTTAGGGAGCATTACTTTCTGACTGATCCTCGTACTGTAAAATCTCTGTTATCTGGTACTTCACCAACTGGAATACTCTATTAATTGGAGTGTCCAGCTGGCCAGCTGGATACAGGCGGCTGGAGGGGGTGCAAGGGAAAGCTCGCACACAGCCGCCACAACCCACTGCCCTGTGCTTTTGCTGCTCAGTGTGCGGCTGCTGCCATCCCTCCACCCTCCCCACCTTGCTCTGCATTATCTGAAACCCCTCTGGGTTATTTCAGATAACTGGAGTTTTTACATAACAGGCAATCCCCTTACCTTGGCCATGCCAGATAACAGAGATTTTGCTGTGTATGCTATTTTTTCCCCTCAAGGTTATAGGTACCAGTTTCTACAACAAAGGTTTTTCAGATTCTGGAAGAAACTCCAAGTCAAGGAGAAAGAGTAATTTATCTTCATTATTCAATCAGGCCCCTTGCCTTATTTAGTAAATGCTATTCAAACCATTCTCTAAGACAGAATTATTAATTTCCTTTATAACTTTTTGTGGTGCTCATCACTGTACTAGCCAAGTGCATCAAACATTAATCATTCTTCAGAAATCCCCTATGAGATATTATTATCTCTATTTCATAGATGTTTAGGCATAGAAAGATTACATTTAATAAATTTGTTGATTTTGAGATGACTTAGACTGAATTTTTCAGAGTACATAGTATTAGCACTTCAACTAGCATGATCCCCAGGCTAGGGATAGAAGTTACACATAATCCAGTTTAAGTGATTGGAAATTGGTTTAAACCTGCAATAGAATAGAATTTCAGTACATATAAACTACTTTCAAAATGGCCAAAACTGGTTTAAGATAAACCTGGTTGGTTGTAGTGTTAGACGTAACTGATTTACGTCCGTGGTCACAGGTCAATTGGGATTGACTGGTGGATTCCAGAGCCTCTTGAAGTGAATCCTGGGCTGCAGGGGCTAAGCATATATGCATGCCACCCCCCCACCATGCCCAGCAGGTCAGTCAGTGGAGGAGAAAAGGGGCAGAGGCCAAGGAGGCATTTGCCAAGGGGATCAAGGTGCAAGGCCCAGCCTGCAGCTGCAGCTGGGGTGGCGCAGGGGACAGAGCTGCAAGCAGCTTGTCCAGGGGTGCAGGGAAGGGTGGGCACACAGCCTTGGAGGGCACAGGGGAGGTCACATGCCATGGATCTGCAGATGGGGTGGGGCAGGCTAGGGCTGGGGCTGGGACTGGGGCAGTGCTGGGCTGGGCTGCAGCAGCAGTGCTGGGAGCAGGGCCATCGCCCCCCCAAACCCTGCTCCCACCACTGCCACCGAGTGTAGTGCTAAGGCAGGGGCTAAGGCAGGAAGCTCTGGAGGGGAAGAATTCTCCTTAGCTCCCTGGGGCTGCCCGGGGCTGGGGGACCCTGGACTGGGGTGAGGGTAAGCCCCCAAGGCAGGGGTTCCCTGGTGCCTCCATGCTGGGCTTCATGAGCAGGCATCTGGCCAGGAGGACTTCATCTCCCTCCCTTCTGTGGCAGCTGCTGAAGCAATCAGCAGCTGGGAAGGGAGAGGGGGGAGAACTCCCCTCAGCTGCCTGGGCTGGAGAACCCAAGGTAGGGAGAACCTTCTGAGGGGGAGGCCCCCCTGAGATGGGCCAGCACCCAGACAGGTGGCTCCTTAACCCCCTTTGGGGAGATAGCTGGGGGTTGAGGACACTTGGCTGGGGTGGCAATAGCCAGCAGGCTGGGAGACATGTTCTGGAGCCCCCTGTGTACTAGCCAGGGTCAGTACAGGCCTCCCCCCTTCCTTTCCCAATTTAAAACTGAACATTAGTTCAGGTGGGTATCAGTTCAACCTACTCAGCCTAGAGGAGGCTGCCTAGGTTGAACTGATTCTGCTTTGGACTTTTTGACTGTCTGTATTTAGACCCACTCAACTGTAAGGTACAAAATGTAACTCACAGCAGCTTTTTCTTATCTAACTGTTTAAATAAAATGCACCCCTGCTGACCCCAGAAATGGACCTCATGTTCCACAGTAAACATACATGTATAGGTGCCTGGCAGAAAAGGACAATCTTGTAGCAGTACCCAAGAAGAATGATCCAAAGTGTGAAATCAGTCTTAGCATTTGAGCTACTGATCACATCTCTCTTTGCATGTCCTTTTCTTAAATACCTTTTCTTTCTGAAACTACTTCTTTTTAACTTCAGATCAGTTCAGCACCACACACCATTACTTACAAAGACCTCTTTCCTTAGGTAGAATGTACCTTTAACATGTCCCTTTGTAGCAATGAACTCTGGAGGATAAGGTCCAGGTGCATGTAGATATTAAGGCACCTCACTTCTGACTGTGTACCTAACTTTGCATTAAAATCAATGGGAAAGGAAGTCCTGAAATAAGTATTAAACGCTTGGATCTGACTCTGATTAATTAGATAAGTCCTACAGCACTTAAGTCTCCTTATGTTTCCTTGACAATTTGATAATCCTTGTCAAGGATTTGAATCTGTGGTCACGTTCCAAGTGGCTCTCAGAGGATACCATCCACCAATGGTGCCCAGTCACCCTCTGAAAATCTTCTGCACATACAAGTTTTCATGGAGCCTCGTGTCTAAGCAGACATGAAAGGCCCCCTTATGTAGGTGAGTATTCATCTAAAGAACATGGCTGTTCTAGTTATGAATTTATGTGGTTAGCTATGAACATGCATGAAGTAAAAGTGCCTCAGTTGGAAGAAGAGTTAGTTTAAATAAGAATGTACTGGTTTTCAGAAATTATTTTCCATCAGATGTTTCCACCAACATGCTTGTTCTGTGATAATAGCAAGCTCCATAGTTCCTATACCATACTCATCCACATAACTCTATATGTGGCTACACAAAGTATCATGCCTTTTGTATCCTCTCTTTGGGTGCATCTACACAAGATGCTTTAGTGCTCAGTAACATAGTTTACTGAGCAGTAAGCATATATGTCTACATGTACACACACTTACTGTACAGTAAACCTTGCTAATCACAAGTAAATTTGCTACATGCAAATTCAAGTAGCAAATTTACTTGTGATTAGTTACTTGCAGTAGTGCTCATGTAGATGCCTAACCAGGAGCAAATCTGCTCTGAGTCAGCCAGCCATCAGGGTGTGAGTGATTGCTCCCTGCCCCTGGAAGCTACCTGCTGTCAGGGCAGGTTCCACCACTGGAGCCCAGGCAGGGTCTATGTCCTTCTACCTCAGCAAAAGGGAACACCAAGGTTCCCACTCTGAGATCACAGTTGGGAGCAGGGTCTGGGAGATCCCTATTTCCCAGCTCCCGCTTTGCCATTGTGATTGAGGAGTGGGGGGCTGGGAGATCCTTATCTCCCAGCACCAGCTCCATGACAGAGGGGTTGGCACTGGGAGATCCTCATCTCCTAGCCCAAACTCTGCAGTTGTGTGGCTCAAGCTGGGAGATCCTTATCTCCCAGTGCCAGCTCTGCAAATACAGGGTTGGCACTAGGAAGTAAGGATCTCTTGTTGCTGGCCACCCAACTGCGGAGCTGGTGCTGAGAACTTCCTGCTGGCAGGGGATGGGAAGTCTGTTCCCTGCCCAGTCTCATGAGTGTGGAGCTGGGTGGGGAACAGGCTTTCCAGCCCCTGCTCCATGATCGTGGAGCAGGGGGTGGGAACCATCCCAGTCAGGGGCAGGTCCCAGCCCCATGTTCTGATCAGGTGATTGAAGCATGAGGCTTGGAAAGAGCTGTAGAGGTGGGGTAGGTCCCAGCCCCCTGCCCTGATCTACCAGTGAGGCAGCTAGCAGTGATCTAGCTGCTCCACTGGTGGATTGGGGCAGGGGGATGGGACCTGTCCCTCTCCTGCAGCTCTTTCAAAGTCCCCTGTCCAAATCAGGGAGCTGGGACCAGGAGACCCCTGTTGCTGGGGCAGGGGGACATTGTTCCTGCCCTGGCATCAGGCAGCCCCTCAGAGACAGGGTGTAAAGTTCCAACCCTGGTTAGGAGACAGCTGTCTCTCAGCCTGGAGTTTCACCCTGTGATTCTCTCTTGAATGTTAGCAGTCAGCAGCCTGGAGGGCCAAGGCCGAGGCCCTCCCCTCTTTCCCACAATGGAATGGGTGAGATGGGCTGGTGGTATGCCTTCTGTCCATGGTGGCCTCGGGTTCCCTCCTCAGGGACTCTTTGCTGCTCTGAAATCCTTCCTTTTGTATTCGTTCTCCCTTCTGATGACTTATCATTCCTGATTGATTGGTTTTCCTATCGTCATCATACTATCCACATTTTGTCCTATCAGCATATTAGTTTGTTCTAACAAAACCATCATATGCCCACATCTTAATTTGGTTATTCACTGGTATCTTAATTTGATCTGTCCACCAAAACTGGAAATCCCAAGGGCTCTGCAGTTGGGCACTGTAACCCAATGGCACCATATCTCATGTTATGGAACAGTGTGTACATGTCTTCAATTTATCAGCCAGTGTGTCTGCTGACTTCAGATGCAGTGGACCTTGAAGGAAACTTTGTCACAAACAGGCTTTTAGAAACCAATTAACCCTTGCCATTCCCCTGGATCATTGTTCTAATGCAATATCTGCTTCACCTACAAACCAGTTCCCAAAAGCAAGCCACTAAATATAATTTTCTAGCCATCATAGAAAGTGGGAGCAGTTTGCTGCCATCATCAGCAAGTCTGTTTCTGCTTCCCTGCACATGTGGATGCCTGCCCAGGAGCATTTACTCCTGAGTAGTTTACTTGCAAATAAATTGCTCTTGGATCTAATGCATGTGTAAACACACCCTTTGACATTTACCTTACCAAGCCAAAATGTAAGATGTGTTTTACATCAATTTTATTTGAGACATTCATTCTGCTCCCAGGAGATAGAATCCTGCTTACTAGTGTACCTTCTCTGTTCCAAGACCTGACAGATGATGAGATGTCTGTTATAGAAAACCCTTGCTTCATTTACCTTCTGCAATCTCTGCTATAACAATGATGACATCTATAGTTTCAATTCTAAATTAAGCAAGGCTTAATTGGATGGTGAAAATTCCAGTTAGGCTGTTATTCTTTCTCTCCCTCACTTGTAACTAGCTTGCTGCCAATGAGTAAATGTTTTTAAAATTATAAAAGCATTTTATTTTACCTCTATGTTCCATCATAAGATTGGGTTCAGAGTTTTAGTGCCTTGGTCCGTACCACTTGGTCTATACCATACCATGTCCACTTTAGCATTAGTACCTTTGTCCATACCACTTGGATGAATTTTGCCAGAAATGGAAAATCCCTGCTTTAAAGTTCTTTGCATTGTTTTTGATTAGCTTCAGGAAGGCCATTCAGCTTATCCAACTATGCTTTGAAGAATTCCATCTTTCTTCCCAGAGTAATTATGTTGCTGTGCCAACCACTGTAGTCATTCCTGATAATAAAGGACTGGAAAGTATAGTGAATGTAGAAACAGGTCATTACTTAGGAAATCAGCATCCCTCACACACAACCTTTTGAAAAAAAGGTATCATATTTGAAAGGAAAATGTACTGACCAGAATGGAAAAACATATAGTGGTCCCTGTTGCACTCTACTGAATGCCATTAAAAAAGAAACTCTCTTTGAATTCAGTGGGAACAAAATTGGGCCTAGTGCATAAATGCCACATGTCCCCAGAGACTGGTGGTGGCACGGCGAGCTCCTCGAGGTGGCAGCGGTGCTGTCAGTGGCAGGAGCATGGCAGAGGCAAGTGGGGACCTGCCACAGGCAGACGTAGCACTGTTGGCAGCAGGGGGGACAGGCGGCAAGTGCCGACTAGTGGTCAATGATTATCTGCAGAAACCAGCAGCAGTGTTGGTGGTGGCCAGCAGCGATTGCAAACCACCTGGAAACGCCACTGGTGGTGTCAGCAGCGGAGGGGGTGGGGGGGTGATGAGCAACGACTGGCTGTAAGCACCACCTTTTCACAGGGGGTGCACTGCGACGCTCAGGGGGGGTGTGTGCACCTGCGTGCACCCTCTTATGTGCTGCCAGTGGCCCAGTGTGAGCAACCAAATATAATAAATGGGAGGAAAAACCTCATGTTTAAATACTTCTACTGTTTTCTTTACTGTTTTTCTGGTTGGGGTAGCTTTAAATAAAGACACAACTCTGAAATGACAAGGGTGAGCCCAGGTGCAGGAACAAAAGGTGATACAGAAGACCAAACGAATTGGTTTAAACATCCTAGGAAGGGGGAAGAATGAAATGGGCATAAGGAGAAAACATGCTATTAATCTTACCAGCAAGGTGATTGGCATTCAGGAGTTTAACTACTACAGTGCAGGGTCTCTTAGTGAATGAGCTATGAATGGGTAAGTTTTTCTCCCTTATTTTAGAACAGATTAAAATGCAAATGCTGAATCTGCATAGATACATATATAATGCAGTTTAATGCTGGTTCTGGAAGTTGTTTGAATAGTGGGTGTGGTAAGATTTCAATTGAGCCCTTTAAAATGACCACCTATAATGTAAAGTTTCTGACAACAAAGGATAACATAGCATAAGAAAAGGCTAGAGGTAAATGTAGGATCAGTTTTCTACCATGCGACATTACTGAAATTTTAGTTTTCTTTCAAGTAGTTCAGTAAAGAGGTGGTCAATCCCTACTGCATCTCTCCTTTACGTCTGCAGGACCTGTGCTTCCACCACTTTCACTGGAGGATCACAGGATGAATAGGAAACAAAGATACCTGATTTTTTGGCCTGCTTAAATCTCCGATTTAATTGAACTGTTCACAGTATAACCACTTTCTACAGACTCTAAGTATAAAACCATTTAGTAATTCATAACAACAAAATTGCCCTGCACTGATAATGGTAATGATGATGATTATATGCTTTCTATTTGGATAGTTACTTCTTATGCAACAAGGTAAAACCAAGAAAATTATATGCCTTAATCTCAGAAGGCAGATTTCAACCAATTATGACAGTTGATAGGTAATAGACATTATATATCAATATGAAAGTCACTGTTTACAAATTCTGAACACAAAAATGAACTGTCCATGGATTTCTAGACAAAATATTTATTCAGCAATATTTTTATGACCCAGAGGTACTGTAAACAAATAAGAATGACATAGAGAATGGATAACGATATAAACACTCAGTTGACTGACAGCATATCTAACATACAAAGATTTTGACTTTACATTGGTACTATGATATTATCATCAATGATATTTTAGATACCACTGTGAAGTAAATAAGTATACCCTAAAATATTAAGCAATTCTCAATGTTTCTTGAGGAAGTAAAAGTTGCACATAATGCTAACTAATTAAATTTTTCTGTCTTTTTCTTCTCTAAGACGGAAAAAAAATGTTCTTTCTTTCTCCACTCCTAAAAATAAAGGATTGATGAAAAAGATGCATGACATGCGTATCAGGAAAATGCACCCTGACATTTTTGCACAGAATATGTGTTGCATGTTGACAGATTTTTGCTATAAAACTGACAGTTTTGGTGCAAGCTGTTCCTGCCATGACTATAGGGAATAGATAGCAAAAGGGAAAAGTATCTATACGCACTTGAAATGAACCTGACAGGCTACAAGGTGGCTTAGCTACTCTATGTAAAAGTAGCTTAAGGTATCTGAAACTAGTTCCCTTTGCCCCTTGTGCACCATATCCCTAACAATGTACTTGAGATATGGTCAGCAGGTCACACAAAACCTCAGGTCTAGCCTACTGACTTCCAGCTGTCTTCTAAAGAGGGTATTGGCACAGTTCAGTGAATTGAATAATCTGCTGTGATTCCCCACCTCTCCCAAAAACATATACTGTAAGATCAAATCTATTGTTAAAAGTTACTTGAAACAAGATTGTTTCCATATGAAAAGGAGCAATAAAGGTGACCATGCTGGGTCTATGCAGTTTTTATAACCTTTTTGTTAAAGAAAAATTGTAGCAATGCTTGTAGTAAATTAAACGTTTGGTTGCACAGAACGTCTATCTATTAATTTTAAATGAGAGTACATCTGGCAAAAAAACCCTTTCTTGTTTTATAAAGGTTACTATCAAAGCTGTAATATATTCAAATTAAATACAAAATACTTTCTTGCAAATCTTTTTACTAACAAATTCTTTAAGCTTTGAAATATCAAAGAAATGGAAAGACTTCTAAAAAGCAGCTATTAAATATGCAAAAACCATGTCTTTATAGTCTTTTTTGGAGAAATGCACCTTTTAGAAGCCTATCTGTAGAGACATCTTCCTTCCTTTACACTTTATACGTATTTTTCTTCTCTGCCTCTTCTATTTTTAATGATAGATGGCTGTTTAAGAGTGTTTAACATGATACAACTTCAGTCTTACCTGGGCAGAACACTGGGTTTCTTATTCTCAACAATCTTAGTTCTATTCTTCCATTGCTAGAGGGCTTATTTCATGACAGCTTGCACCAAATGCTGCTAATTTACTCCCATGAACCATTGAATTCCAGGGGACTGCCAACATGAATAAGGTCAGTAGAGAAAACCCCACCTCTTCCTTTTTTTTTTTTTAAACCATATTTCTGTGGTACCATTTGTCAGATCACTTACTGTCCAGATACAGAGGGGCTTCACAAAAGGTTTTTCTCTTTACTACCTTTTAGAAGATCACCTTCCTTTTTGGTTTCTTTATGATTTTAATTGTGGGGGGAAAGCTTTAACAAAAAAGTGAATCTTGCAATATTATATAAATCCAACCAGATTTTGGTTTAATCTAATCTCTTTTGTCAACGTGTTCTATAGATAATATCCTTAAGTGACAAAGATTTTCTTTGTAGCTTTTACATGACTTCGCCAAGGTTCTGTCTAATTGTAGTCTCCAAGGAAGTGCAATTGTCTTAATCAGTCATGGATGCAGTGATGGTCTGTGATGTGCCTGGGTCCTATTCTGGTCATTTGCTGAAGACCAAGACCACAACCTTGAATTGGCAATGAAAGTGAACTGTTAATCAATGGAGGGGGCCAAATAACCTGTAAGCTGGGCAAGATGCAGCCAACAAAATCGTGTCACAAGATGAGCTGGCTCTCTAAAAGGGTTGGCACTCAGTTACACTCAAGGCTTGGCTCAGTGCACCTTGCCAGAGGGAAAGTCATATGGTAGAAACTTGGAGCTAGAGCCACAAATAGATTTATGTATTCCACTTGGCTCCCACATTAGGAGTGTAAGTTCCAATGGCTTTCAACACCCCCTGTTCACCTGCTGTCTAACTTTAGCGATGCCTAAATTCAGCAACTCCTTTTTTACATTAATGTTTGACTCTGAAGATTATGCACAGCTGAGTAGCCAGCCTCATAACTTCTACCAAATCCCATCAGATTGCACAAAGCAGGCATTTGTCTACCTATGCTGACAGAGGGACTCAACCTGGTGGTAGCTGCACTGATTGTTCCTAACAGATCAGGCTCTGATTTTAACTGCGGGGGAATGCCTTTATTTCTAGGTGGTGAAATGGGGATGCTGTCACACTTTTATCTATTAACTCAGTGGTTAGAGAACTGACCCATGATGTGGGACACCTGATGGGATTCAAACCCATATCTCTTGATTTCCCAGCAGATTGTCCCACAGATCTATCAGACCTGTAAAGTTTCCTGTTCCTAGTAAAGTATGATTGTGTTCCCATCCACTCTGAGAACTCATCAAGAAACAGGAACACTTTCTAAAAGAAGATTTATGAATATTGCCACACTATAAAGGTGAACCCAGTCTTCCATGGTTTCCTGCAGGACAGCACTCTGAAAATGAATAAGATGACCTTGCCATTCCTGGGACTGCACACTATTTTGTACTCATTTACAGTGAAAATAAGTTATATATATCTTGAAAAGATTTTACTAGAACTATTTAACTACCCAGTTACTAGTAATCAGCCCACAATTTGTAGCATGATGGATACTGCTGTTCTAAACCTACAGCTGCTATGACTAGTAGTGTATTAAAAACAAGAACATCCCCACAAACTACCTTTCACAGCATCTTTAATCTCCAGCAGCTGCCAATATTGAGTCATGGAAATGGTAGAGGCTTATACATTCTTTCTTGCTTTTCATACTATCCCTAAAGCAATGACCTAATAACAGATAAGAACTGACACAATGAGACACCTTGTGACAAGCTGTCAGTCTACTGGTGCAAGCCAAATAATGGAAATACTTCCCTAGAGGTCAGTTCTTGAAATGCTAAAAATGGTGTTCTAGCAAATGGTCCATTTAAAATATATGCTTAAAGTTGCAGATGACTGATTTCTAGGCTATGAGGCTAGAAAGGAACATTGTGATCATCTAATCTGGCCTCCTGCATAATACAGGCCACTGGAGTTCCTTACATTTAATTCCTGTTTCAGAAATACAACCTTTCATGATTAAACATTTTCACTTTTAGTAAGTTGTACTAATGATTAATTACCTTTACTTTAACATGTGTACCTTGTTCATAGGCTACATTTGTCTACCTTCAACTACCAGCCATTTGATCTTGTTATACCTTTGCCTGCTAAATTGAAGAAGCAACAAAATCAGCTTTCAGTTCCCAAAGTAGGTACTTACACATTGTAATCAAGCCATCCTTTGATCTTTTCTTTAATAAGCTAACTATGTTTCATAGTTTCATAGTGTCTAGAGTCGGAAGGGACCTGGGCAGATCATCTAGTCCGACCCCCTGCCTTGGCAGGAAAGAGCACCGGGGTCAGAT
>JAGPOW010001296.1:87251305-87287148 GCA_030014935.1 Caiman crocodilus
ATATTAACTAATATTATCTATTTAGGCAGAATACCAAATGCCTCCAAGAAGCACACATTATTGCTTATTAAACCCTCTTGGTTCTGGCTGTCACAGGCATTGAATCCCATCCCAATCCTTTTCCTACTCCTTTTGGAGCAACACCTAGGACTATCTGAGAGAATTCTCTGCAGTCCAGATACAGAAACTGCAACTGTGACATCATCTTTTGTGAACTGTCTCTATTTCATACATACTGACAGAGGCCTGTCAGAGTCTCTATTGTGCACAGTTGAATAGAATTCATTAACTAAAACCCCAGTGTACAGAAATCATCAATCAGATTCTGGAAATGAGGTTTGTTTAAGAATGATGGGTGCGTCTACATGTGCACTTAATGTGACTGAATATACTCTGGCTCAATTTGAGCCAGACTAAACTTATTCTGATGTCACCATTTACATATGCATTTAAGCACAGCGATTTACTGTACTGCTGGATACCACTTGTATCTGACAGGACTATATAGCAGTGCACTAAAGTAGTCTACTGTTCCTTAATTGCCATGCATGTGTAGACAGTAAAGCTTTGCCATGCAGCAAATTAGTTTGTTGCACAATAAAGTAACTTGTGTAGATGTTCCTGATGTGGACTTTTTTTTATGTTACATTCTGGGCCTTGTCTGTTTTCTTTTTGGCTTGTAGGGTGAAGCTCAGTCACATTTTCCAGCCTCTATCTGCAAATATGAAGGATAGACGGAACTATTTTTTTAAATAAAAACTAAGAAATTGTTAGTTTTGAAATTGTTTTCTCTCAGCAGGTGGAGCTTCCAGGAAAATACAAATTATCTCAAGACTCAAAATGAAATTCTTTGTGTCAGCAATGTTACTATCAAATTCCACCAGTAATGTAGTTTTTGTGGTTGTTTTTCCATGGAAGGCAAGAGGAACCATTGCTAATGAATGCAGACCATGTGGAAAGAATTAGAGGCAAAGGCTTTCTGTTGGTCAGATGTTGAAGAAGGCTATGCTGTGGTGATCTGGTCAGCTTCTACTTTCCACCCAGAAGCACTCTGTACATACCAATCTGGTTGGGTTTTTAGGTAAGGGGGTAAAGTATGATCTCCTAGTCCTCTCAATTTCTCTGCTCTGATGTAGGCAGAATCTATTTTTAGTGTAATCAGTCCTTTTTTGGGAAGAAGTTGGAGAGCTTCCACAGTTGCACACACCTAGATCTGAAAGTGGGTAAAATAAAGTAAAGTGGATTCGTTGGTTCACTATTCAGAATCCAGACTTCTCACACATTGTGAGAGATGAACACTCCCTCCCGAATGGTACAGGATATTAAGAAGTGAGAACTACTTATATGTTATGAAATGATACAGAATATGAAATTCAAAATTTTAAAATAGATAAACTCTATGAAGCACACTTTGTTTTAAACTACTTTGTTGGTTACTTGTGAATTAATACAAAAGTATGTTATTCCTCAAGCCATTAATGTGATTTACCAAGGTTCTACTGTGATTCATCTGGAACTGTAATTCATTTAGTGCATACAAGCAGTTTAAATAGTTTGTTTTATATCTATCCCTTGCTAGTTTTGTTACATGATTCAGGAATTATTTACAGTCCCCTAGTTTTATTTAATTTAAATAGCTTTTTGTTGTCAGCAGTTTGCCACCTCATTATTCACCTACTCTTGCTAGTCATTAATAAATACATGGGGATGGTGAAAGGAGTGAAACAGATACTAACAAGGATCCTGTAGTATAGTTCCCAAGTCACCATGCTGTAACACCTCATCCTACTGTTCATTGACCATTTTCCCTGGCCTTTTCTCTCTCACTCTTTTAATCATTAACAAAGGGTTTCTTTTTTACCCTACAGTTACTAAATTTCTTTAAAAGCTTCTTTTGAATAATATTAAATATTTTTTCAATGTCTCTGTAGATATACATCCATTGACTTCCTTTTATACAATATTTTTCTAACTCTTCTGTAACGTTTTAATGGGTTAGGAAAGCACAATTTATCCTCACTTATAAGGATATCAATTTATCTGTGCTAACTTGCAATTTATCCATACTGATTTCTTTTCTCTCTGTCATACTTATCTACTGTGGGTGTTTTATATCTATCTCAAATTATTTTCTCAACTTTTTTTTCCCATTACTGAATTAAGGGTCTCTGGTTTTCAGGCCCAGGGTCAGCCTTAAGAGCTATTTTAAAGATCAGTACAATGTTGGCTACCTTCCAGTTATCCAGTAGAGTGGCTGTTCAATGATAAATTACATATCGTTATTGATAAATTATGGTAGTCAGCTATTGTGCTTCATTCTTCAGTTTTTTCAGATGAATACTATTTGGTCCTATGATTTATTACAACTTAAATGTCTTGAGCTGTTCCACCACCAATATTTTTAATACCTCTTTATCCAACAGGGTTTTGACAACCACTATCTGTAACTTCACAGTTGCTCCAGAGTAAAGATTCCAGCCATTTCCTTATGTGGTGAAGATATCCATATAAATCATTTGGCTTTGCTGCAATCACTGTATTGTATGCTTTCCTCTTTTATACTTAATAGTCTAGTAGGCCTGCTTATTCTAGCCAGCTTTCTACGTGTGATTTACTTAAATAATGTCCTATTATTTATCTTTATATCTTTTACTATTTATTCTTTGTATATCCTCTTAGCTTCCTTTTAATCTCTGAATTATATCCTGTCTGCCAAATGTTCCATGCTGTTAGCATTGCTATAGCTTGCTTTCCATTTCTGAAGGATACTTTTGGGACCCAAATTAATTCTTGTACCTTGCTATTTAATCATCTGTTTTTTTTCCCTTCTTTTGTTTGTTCTAAAACATGCAAACCTCCTGCAACAAAATATATAAACAGCTTCCATGCTGAAATTACAGATTAATTCCTAACTTTCTCTTTATTCTAAATATATTACTTTGGTTAAAGAAAAATTGCTCCTCTAAACCTAGTGAGAAAACAGTGCCTTTTCATATACACACGAAATATACAGGGCCAGATTGTGATCCTCTTACTCATAGTGATTATCCAACAGACTTCAGTGAGAGTACTTGCATGTGTAAGAAGATAGTAATCTGTTCCATTCTAATCATTGGTATTGTGTTGTAACCATACTCGAAAAACAATTCCTTCCAAGCCTGTATTAATAAACTTTGCCCCATATAATCACTGTCATCATTTTGTCATGGTTTGAAATCTAAAATCCATAGAATGCGTTTTTGTGCATGTGCTTTTAGGATCCAGCATTTGTCTGATACAGACTTTTCACAATTTGTCTCTGAAGAATTATCTCCATTAATCATGACATAGTCCCTATTTATTATAAAAGGGTTTCTTAGCACAGTTCAGTCCTATCTTTACCAAGAAAGGTTTTCTTTGTGTAGTAAGAGTGCTCAAACTCCAGCCCATGGACCAAATCCAGCCCATGGAGCCATGGTACCTGACCTGTGGTGCTCCATTGGTTGGGAGATTTGGCAGAGAGGGAGCACCTCCCCTCCAGTGCCAAATTTCCAAGCCCTGCAAGGTGGGTTGGAGTTGGGTCATGCTCCCTTTCCCCCCATGACCAGACCCTGGCCAGAGTTGGGCCTGGCCCTTGCTCCCTTCTCCTCAGAGGGCCGGACCACTCCTTCTCCCCCTGCATGGCTGGATCAGGGCTAGTTCATATCCCTTTCCCCACTGCATGGCCAGATTGGGACTGGTCCATACCCTCTGGCCCCTGCACAGCCAGATCTGGGCCAGACCATGCTCCCTTCCCCTACATGGCTGGATGGGGGCTGAGCCACATCCTCTTCCCACTGTGGGGCCAAGTCATGCCCTTTTCCTCCCCTTTGCCCCTGCAGAATTGGGTTGCGGCCAGGAAAAGCCCTCTTCCCCCGCGTAGCTGGATCAGGGCTGGACTGCCTGTCTGCTCCCCTCCATGTGGCCAAGATGAGGCCCTGCCATACCATCCTGGAAAATGGAACAGGATTTGGTTCATGTCAGAGCTGAATGGTTAAGAGATGCATTGGCACAGCTGTGTTCAGGCACATTGCGAGTCCTGGGTGCAGGGAATTTCCCTGTAAGGCGGGAAAAGTCCTTGGTGCAAAATCAGAGCCCGCCAAAATCTTGCAGCTGCACCATCAAGTGCATGCTCATGATTGGCTCAGAGTAAATTATGCACACGTGGCAGTCAGCAATTGGCTCGCTGGCCGTATAAAAGGCTTGAGTGATACCCACCCAAATTGGAGGAGAGCTTGGATGTGCGGAGGGAGAGATCCCCACGTGCACTTTGGAGCCATGGAGGATGCCTGATCAACTACCAACGACTCCCCGTCACAGTTTCCACGACGTACCCCATGCCCCACGTGAGTGTGTGAGCACTGGTGTGCCTGTCTACAGTTTTCATTTGTGTCTGTCTACGGATTGTGCCTACACTGATACCTTGTGTATACAGCTTGTAAGTAAAGTTCTTTTGTTTCAACCACTGCTGCCTCTAGTCCAACTAATTCCACTCTATCAGTGGCCCTATTCTGCTGGCGTTTCTCAGCCTACACAGCTCATAGATGGACTGGGCACTGTCCATTTTGCTGGGCAAAAAGGTTGAGCACCCCTATCCTAGAAGATCCGAGAGTGTCTTTTCTCTTGGCTCCAGTACAATGATGGTTTTCTCCCTCTGAGTAAGCAAGCTCTACTCTGTCTATACATATTTCTGCTTCTTTTCCATCTGTGCTTCAGCAACCCTGAATATACCTACTTATCAAACATCTTTCATTTTCATAGAATCATAGAAAATTAGGATTGGAAGGGACCTCAGGAGGTCATCTAGTCCAAAACCCTGCTCCAAGTAGGACCATCCCCAACTAGATTATCCTAGGCAAAGCTTTGTCTTCAAATACTGCTGAGGAGGATGGTGGTTAACAATATATTCTGCACCAACACTGAATTAAAGTTGGTGGCACCCCTCTTGAATCCCCTTCCTACATTCAGGAAGTTGCTGATGATGTTATTTCATCCATCTAATTTATTTTTAAAGTTATATTTTATAGTAATTTAAGTTAGAGATGTGAGGAACTTCTTTTTTGTTGTTTTTATTAAAAAGATGATACTGAAGATTTGGTAAATAATATTGATATTCAATAGTCATCTGTGCTGTTATGATTCTAAGTCCCATGAAGAGACACATGGCCCTCAAGCAGACAGTCTATTAGGTTAAATATGAGGACTTCCATTTTTACACTGGTTTGGTTACACTGAGTGAAGTTACAACTGAAATTTGTGAAAGATGCCATCTGCCCAGGCTTTTGAAGATTAGACCTGTTATTCAGACTAAAACTAATAAAAAATCAGTGAAATAACTTTCCATTAGAAAATGCCAGTACATCAAAATGAAAACATTTACTGCACTCATCCGGCATGCAGACAGGGTAGGATCAAGTTCCTACTCCAAATCAGGTGGAATAGGGATCTGACCTTGGCCACCCTACAAAAGCACCATGACCACTGGCCTACTGGCCAATGTGGGATAGTGTTCTTTGTCAATTTGTTTTTAAGGGTCCTAATTTTACTTCAGTGCAGAACTGAAACCAATTTGGAGCACTCTATTATTTCACAGGATGGAATTTTAATTCTCTACTCCAGCCTAATATAGATGTTTAAATATGCATTAGAACCTATGTATTAACACACATTTTTGAGATATAAACCATAAACTTCCTCTCTCTTTTTGTCTGCCTCAGAAAACAGAATAATGGCATTTGGTTTTTAGTCATACCTACTTGTAGGATAATTATTATTGATTATGGACATTTTTAGTTTTGTAACTTTGAAAACATTGCCCAAATAATAATTTAAAAATACATGATGTAGTTTTATAGTGTAGAATGTGTATAAGAAAAAGATTACTGATTGTTAGATAGCTGACTGATTTGAAAAATATATTTTTGTTACATTTCTGGAACAACTCAGCTAATGATAAGTGGGTCACCAGGCTGGTGATTTCACTCCTATTTTACCTGCTCTTGTGACGATCAGTTTGGCATTCTTGCTTGAGCTAGAGGAAGTATTTGTGTGTCAGACATCTTCCTTTTTCCTTTCTCATTTTTGCAGTGTGTTTAAAATCTAACTCCAGAGACAGCAGCAACCCAAGGTCATTCTAGGATCCAGGTTGGATGATGTCACCATGCTAGCGCTGGCTTCAATTTTCATAAAGGCAGTATTAATTATTTGAAAGACTACTACCAGAACAGCCATTATTCATTGATACTTTGCCAGTCCACCAAATAATTACATATGGGTCCACAAACTCTTCACATCAAGTTTGAAAGCCTCTTATTTGTTAGTGAAAGCATAACAAAGCCAGTGATATTTTCTTCTCAAAGCTCACAGAAATAATTAGATAGTCTTAAATTTCTGCCTTTCAGTTATATAAAATCCACAGTACATTTGAAACCATTTTTGACTGCTGCCCAAATTGGAGCATATTGATGTATGCTTATATTTTGATCAGCCACAGTCTTAGCCCTGGTCTCCTTCATAAATGCTCATTATTATGCCAGGCTTGGTGTATATCTTGAGGAAAAATAGATCCTCTAATTACAGGTCCCTGCTTCTTTTGATCCATAATAAGGAAAACCTAAAGAATGATCTCTCCCAGGGTTTAGATGGGATCCAGAATCAGGACCTGCTCCAAGGTGGCTGACTTCAGCAGGCTTTAAAATTCATAGATTCATAAATTTTAAAGGCCAGAAGGAAGCATGATCATGTAGTCATGACGTGTCCAAAACAGGCTATAAATTTCACTCAAAAATTTCTGCATCCAACCCATAACTTCTGACTGAGCTATTGCTTGTCCTTTAGAAGTTGTCATGTAAATACAACATATGATGGAGAAACCACCATGTCTTTGGATACATTATTCCATTGCTTGCTTGCTCTTGTTATTAACTACTTGGGCCCTATTTCTGAATTCATTTTGATTCAGCTTCTAGCCATTAGATCCTGTTATGATATTTTCTCCCCATGCAGGTACTCATAGATTACGATAGTTATTTCATTGCATCAGGCTGCTGAAGCAAAAAACTGCCAACTGCCCTCTTTTATCAACTCAGCCATGAGCCAGTGCTGGTCTGCAAGTATGACCATATAGATCATATTTAATTACAAAATCTGAAATGCATTCTACCAAATTAGAGACTTTTGATGTCAAGTTTATTATAATGTCCTGAGGAAATAATTGGGATGGAAAATTGACCCCTCTAGCTATAACGTAAGAGAAAAGAATGATAAAAGTACAGAATATTCATATATTCTGATCAAGTTAATTTAACAATAATCCTTCGATAAATGTTATTTTGTGACTAGGCCTGGATTGACAAAATGTCAACAAACTAAAATTATTTAACCCTATCATATACCATCCTTGTTTATTCCTTGTTACAATTTTACAAATTAAGAATAATGACAAACCTCTTAATCAGTACAGTAGCTGACATTTTCTAAGAACAGAAATTTTAAGGTAGCATACTTTATAAAGGTTGCTAGTAGGACTTCTACTGTATATTTGTAAAGAGAAGTGCACATTGTAGTGTTCAGAAAATAAAGTAGGAATAAAAACTGAAATATTGCAAGATATGTGGTCGTGGCCCCTTCTTCTTTCTGGAAATGAGGATTCAAATCTGGAATAAAATAAAACACATTTTGAGCCTGCAGCCTTTCCCTACTGGTCCCCATTCTTCCCCAACAAGATCCTCTGAACTTACTGTTTGAAAAATAATTTCATCTTCACCTTTTATTTTTAAATTATCCTAGGTCTTCTTTATATACCCTGATATACCCAACTGTGCTACCCTCATAACTCCTATCTATCATTATGGCAGTATGCTGCTTTCTCCAACTCTGCCCATACTACTCAAGTTGCCAAGTCCTAAGCATAGGGTGTGAAATGCAATCTTTCTGAAGATAAGAAAAGCCTCGAACTAATTAAGACAACTTTGAGACATCTGAGTTTTATTCCTTTGCCGTAAACATCTATAACCACATTTTCTGGATTTCTGTTTTGCATGGAATTTCTAATTAAAAGTGAGGGGAGAGTAAGGTTGTGTGGACCATGGGCAGCTTTGCAGCTAAAATTAGTGATACCCCTCAAACTGATGTACATTTGAGAGATGCCTGTGATGCCAATGCCCTTTAATTCTGCTGCTATTGTCATGATGGGGCATGTAGCTCTTAAATCTTAGCCAGTCTGACAGTCTCTGCTGGGCCAAGGCCAAGTACTATATTTAAATCTTAAGTTCTCTGGGGCTTTCCTGAGCAGAAGCACATAATGCATTCCTGAGCAGGAAAGCTTGCAGGATGCAAGATTTAAATACAGCTACCAGCCCTGACCCAACAGAGACTGAAAGACTGGCACCTGCAAAGGGAGAATCAGCAAAGGAGGGTGGGGGGGCGTGCACGTGTGTGTGCGCGCATGTGTGCGAGTGTGTGTGTGTGTGTGAGAGAGAGAGAGAGAGAGAGAGACAGGGAGACTGCTAAAGGTCAGGAAGCAATTAGGGAATCAAGGGAAAAAGGATGGCTGAAACAAAGTGATATACGAAAATCCATGCAACTGTAGTAGAGGGTTATTACTGAGGAGACAAAAGGAAACCAACTAACTTTATATGGGGGAAGGAGAATGCTAAAGGTTCACAGATCAAATTAGAAAGCTGTGGAGAGAAAAAGTAGAGTGGGCCTTGTAATTAGTGTCTGACAAGTTGAGGCTAACCCAGAAAGGGCAGAAGAGCACTAGTGATTTGCCCCTCTAGCTGCAATCCTCATTTGGAGAACAAGAGAAAATGTATTTGGTGGTCTCACCTTAGTCCCGTATGATATTTTTTCCACATTGCAATATAACCACACAATTTGCGCATGTAGCAATTTCTGTGTAGGGCAAGGTGAGGCTACAATAGCAGAGGGGGTAAAGGTCCAAGCTGAGGTGTATTTACAGAAGCTCTCATGGCTCAATCTGCCTGCCTTTTCTCTAACTAGCCACTTAAAGTCCTCACCCTCAACGATATCAAATTCACACAAAATTAAAAACTGCTTGCCTCTGACAACAGGCTTGATTCTGTTTTCCATTTCAAAAAGTATTAATTGTGGAGCACCATGTTTTGCAAATGATTTTCTATAAAAATTCTGCTTTAAACATAATAGCGATGGAAAACAACTACCTACGCTTAGCAATATGAGATGCACCTTTTTTTATATTCTAAAAAAAGTCACATCAGTGTCTTATATGTAGGTCAGTGATAGTTCTTTATGTATTTCTCAAACTCACTTGGACGTTCCAGGTTCAGGGATAGGAATTCATGGCTAAAACTACAGTGAATAAAATATTAATGTTTTTCTTTAAAAATAAATAAACTCAGTTAAGCTACAGTAAGAGGTGTAGTGCTTACCTAATGCAGGATTGTCATTTGCATATTTTAAGAGGTTTTTTCAGTTCAGCTTATTAACATATCAGCATTCATATGAGTGTCTCCTTGTAGTAAAGTTGTTTATGAGTCTGATACTTGTAAAGTATCTGTAACCTTTATTTTTCATGAACATTAAGCACACTTAAAATGAAAAAGATCAATGATTAATAAATAATTTTTTATGCTATAGCTCCACAATGTTTAGAATCTAGAAAGTCATATCAATATATTTCTTGACATTTTTTATCCAGAAGGCTGCATTGACTTTGACACATTTATGTGCCAGTCTGTCCTCAGGTCAATCATATTGTTCAACACCTATTTCAGTTCAATCTAGGCCAAATAGCTCCCATCTATTTCTGTCAATTCCAGGGGAAGAAACAGAACAGCTGACTCTATGTCATGTTTCCACTATTCTGCTCTGCGGAAGTGCCATCACAGAAGACCTGCAGGTTTAGGTGTCCATGGGGTAGGAAAGGGCACAATATGGTAATGTGTTCTTGCTGACTTCAGCCCTTCTCTGCTATTGGTTTCAATACGGTAAAGGGAGCATGAGTTACATCATCAGCTACTGTCAATCATCAAAGCTCATAATCTATACCACTACGCATCAGTGGAGTCTAGATTAATACAACCATTAATCAATGCATGTACAAAACATACAGATGCTTTGTTAACAGCATTGACCAAAACAGACATCACTGAGAATGGGAATAGGGATACTATGTATGACTTACGTTGGAAGTGGTGGGAAAATTAGATTATTAGGCCTCATAGGCAAGGTCAGTGGAGAAAAAGTGATTAATAAAATCAATACAGGATATGGGAATAAAGTTAGAATATACCAGGATCAGGACAACTTGATAAACAGGTCTCCCTGTTTGGTGGGAAGGTTGAAGTATCTGGTTAGAACTGAGATGGAGATGATGTCACTTAAAGATAGGATGACCATACAGGACAACGTGAAATCCAGGATGCTCCCTCCTTCCAGCTCTCAAGTCAGCAGTGCTTTTGCAGGCAGAGGAGGGGAGTGGTACAGCAGGGGTGGGACAGTGGAGCACAGCTCTGGTATTACTATTCAGGCAGCTAAGGGAGTCAATGGCCCACTGTTTTTTACTTTGCGGGTGTTAACAATCATCTCCCCTTCTTATTGGTCATTCCATTAACCAAGCTAACCTATTTTAGGGCAATTTTGCTATCTGCTAGGACTTCCTATTTCACAGATTGTACTGTTCCTCCTTCCCACTACTTGCCCAGGACACTGCCTGGCCAGAATTGGCCTCCAAAATCTAGGACTGTCCCATCCAAACCAAGACGTCCAGTCACTCTACCTAAAAGGGTTTTAGTATTTGGTGAGAACTAAAATGTATGTGCTGAAAACAGGGCAACCATAAGTGGTCCCTTGGTCGTGACACTCCTGGATTCCATTGTCTGGTCCCAGGCAGGGAAAATGGAGTGTCATGGTGCACCAGGCAGGTGGCTGGGCAGACAATGCTGCTCCTGTGCATGAAGAAGGTGAGATGGACTGGAGCAGGTGCCACCCCATTCACCCGGGGGTCATTCTTGCTCCTGCACAGGAGCAGCAGTGTCTGCTTGGCCGCCTGCCTGGTGTACCATGCTGCCCTGCCTCCCCGGTGGGCTCTAGCCCAGGACTTTTGACCAACAGCCTGGGGCTACAGAATCCAGGACATATGGTTACCCTATGTACATATGAAGTTGTTTTGATCAGTATATGAATGTTGTTTTGATTGGTATATATGCTTTGTATTGAACCTGGGGGCACAACTACATTTTATGTCCATGCCATGTCTGCAAATAACTTGGCTAGCACCATGTACTGCTGGTCCTGGATATTACTGACTAGGCATTTTTTGTGGACCATAAACATGGCTGAGCTTTTATCACCCAAACTGGGCCTGTGGTTCAGGAATAGCAAGGTCACTGGGGCTCACATTGCATGCAACTGTGGCAGCAGCCTGACAGACTCATTCTGACAACATGCCCAGGCCACCCAAACTGTGTGCCTGATGTGCTCAGTAACATCTAAGCCTCTACATGCTGATAGAGCGCTCAACAAATTGGTGACTACACTGCACTGACAGCAATACCAACTAAGGATTTATCCTCCTGTGTTTAACAAATCAATTGTGTTAGTTTAAATATTGTAGAACACAGTAACCAGAATCTGTGGACCAAAGACTTTTTCTCTGGTCCTCGAAGGTGAAAGTCCACCTTTCAACATGAGAGAAGACCTCAGCACACAATCTCTACCCATACCAAATGATTCAGGATAGTATTGAGAGAACTGACATTGCCTTGAATGGATTCTCTTGTCCTCTGTGAATCCTTTCTCCCTGAGAACTGAAGTTGGGAGATCCAGCTACAAGGATGAGGCTGGAAACAGATGTTGCAAGAATTTCCCTGCACATATTTGCAAGCATGGAGCGAGGACTCCCACTCCCTCCTTTTTGCTTGCAGACGTGCACAGGGACTTTTTGTGTGCACCTACAATCATGGAGGGGAGAACTCCAACTCTCTCTGCAAGGGATTTCCCCATATATCTTCCCCCATGCAAACATGGAAGGAGGACTCACACAGGGATCTTTCCTCTGTATTTACAGACATGGAGGGGGAGCTCCCATAGGGTGGTACCCTCCTCTGAGTTTGTTGGTGTTACCAGGAATGCATGCCTTTGTGCTGGCACAAAGGTGATGTCTGTGCGAAAGTGCACTGCCCCTGTCCCTTGTGCTCCTTACCTCACATAAATCCCTGAGTTATGTACAAATCCCGCTTGAACAACAGATTCTGAGGTTTGAACTCCTCTGCTGTTTATGCAATGGATCAACATATGTTTTTCCTGTCCTTCAAACAGAATGGCAAAAAAATAACCTGCATGGAGAGCATTGAGGGTTAACTTAAGGTTTGTCCTACATCATGGTATCAGATTGCTTTTTCCAGGGGAATGATGTCAGACATGGAGCTACACTGTATTGTGTAGCATGTAAAGCACTCAGGTGATTTGTGTGCATCAACCTGTAGCACTTTTTCTTGTCTGCATCTTGAGACTGCTTTCTAATAGCTGCCTCTCTCCTACCTGGTTAGAGTGCATTTCAGTAGTTTATGTGGCCAGATCTCCTTCCAAAAGAAACAACCTCTTGTTCAACAGAAGATATAAGCATATATTTTGAGTATTTATTTTTGGATGTTTAGATAGTGGCATATCCTGGACAGTTTGGAGTTGTGCTCTTGTAGTATCTTCAAAAGACAACAGCCCTTGGCAGAAGTATGTGTTCTGGCACCAGCCAACTCTTCCAACTACTTCTATCCATCAAGATTCCCTGTCTTGCCTAGATTTGATTTTAGACTGCACTCTTGTTTTTCAGTTTATCATGGTGATATCCGAGTTAAGCCCTGTGTACATTTTATGAGAGGAATTCAGTTAGGTGTAATTTGTGTAATGATTGTATGGGACTCCATATTCTACACAATTTCTTTTATGGGTTTAACATACACATTGGCAAGGAAGATTTGAACAGATAAATTTTATGTGATTCCACACACATGCAAAGGAGTAGTTACCATTAGCACCCCCTGAGGTCTGTCCAGGAGAAATGAATAAAACTGGACTCCAGCCACCTCCAACTCAGCTGAGTCAGCAGCACAAGACGAAACACTTCTGGCAGATTCATATGATTAAATACAGATATTTACCAGTTTTCCACTATTAAAGGAGATTGTTCACCTGCACCCTAATTCCATTTTGGGACTTTTTTTTTTTACCACCATTATTGCTCTATGTGCCCTTCCTGTGTCCTGCTTCTGCTTCTGTTAATCCACTAACCGCAGTGATTACAATAAACAGGAAAGAGGCCAAAGCCTTGTGGTTGTATGTCTTAGGAACCCAACAGTTCCTAGATTCTACATCTAAACAAAATTTGTAGGTTATTCTGGAAATTTGTGAACTTCAGGACTTCAGTGACAAGAGCATTTCCTCCTTCTTAATGGGTTAAAAGCAGAGCTTTGATATGGTGCCTAGTGAGTACCACTTATGTATAGTCCTTGTGTGACCTGCGACTTAAATGGTTCCAGTGACTACCTGTGAGAATCCAGTAGTAGATAAAAAGGGTGTTCAATCTGAGAGTTCAATCTGTACAGCCTTGTATGTGGATGCGAGAGACATTCTGTATGCGAATTTGAAAGTCTCCATATGACTTTGAGCAAAACAGGCTTCTAGGTTGGGCAGCTGTTTTATTAGCTCTGTTGCAGTCAATGTCATTAAATGGACTAAAACTCAGCAGGATTCTCACATTGGATGTCCATGATTTGTAGACTGGATGACAGTCTGGTAATAGTCATTCAGGCAGCAGCCCCAGAAGCAGAGGACCAGTGGCTGTTGTAGAAATTGGTAGGGCTGTGCTACAGACCCATATCTTCCATCTGCATGCATGGTGGTGGGAATGTTATCACTTAGGCTTTATTGAAGAGATAAGGATTTTCCCACTGGGCAGCCCTACTTTATGGCAGCTTTGGATCTCCTGCTGTTGATCTGAACTTGAGGGAGCTTTCCCTTTGGCTTCCATGCAATCCAATGAGCAGAGGGAGAAACCTTGCAGGATGAGTTGCCATTTGATTTATTTAAAACATATTGTTTTCTAATAAACATGAAAAGAATCACGAGCTGGCTGTAAGCTAACACAAAGGTGAACGTGGACATTGGCAACACCCCAGCCAAACTTGTTGGGTTTGTAAGAGCTGATAAACTGAATGTTTGGGGGGTGTTGGTTGTAGCCTGTTGGTCTGAGGAGATAGGCAGACAAGGTTCTTGGGGTAAATGTGATATCTTTTATTAGACTAACTAAACAGTTGGAAAAACTGTTCTTTGCAAGCTTTTGGGCACAAACACCAAGGGAAAAAAAACCTGGCTGTTTGTGCCCCAAAGCTTGCAAAGAACAGTTTGGTCTGATAAAACATACCACATTTATGCAGAGTTGGCTAAAGGACTTACCTTGTCTGCCCAGAAACTGAACGAGCTCTCTGCACTCCTGCCTTGCCCAGGGCGGCTTTCCAAAAGGGAAACGGGTGTGCGAACCCCTTTCCATTGAGTGGCACAAGTGGAAGCGACCTGCGAGAAGGGAGGTTTGTTCCCGAGCCAGGAGCTGAAGCTCCCTGGGGTTAAGGTGAGGCTCTCCCACCGCAGTGTGGCTGCGGCTGGACACGTGCTGATTTTTATGCTTTGAATGTATTTCTCCCTGCTCCTTTGTGCTCACAGATCAATGCGAGACAACCCCGAGGGAGCGGCGGGAGCTGTTTGTTTCCTCCGTGTTTTGCCAGGGAAACAAAGCGGCTCCGTTCGCGAAACCGTCCTGCGCGAGGGCTCCCGGGCTGGGCGCCGGGGCCGGCTCGGGCCTTGCCCGCCGCGGGGCGTCGCCTCACGAGGCGCGTGTGCCCCGAGCCGGGGCCGCCCCGCCAACAAGTTTCCTCGGGCGCCTCCTTGAAACTTCAAAGCCGGCGCCGGGAGAGGCTCCCACCCAGCACCCCGGGCACCCCCGCGCCGGGCAGGGCAGGGCAGGGCAGGGTCGCCCCGCGGGGCTGCGGATGGGGCGGGTGAGGAGGGAGGAGACGGGAGGGGGCTCCGCCGCCCAGCCCAGCCCAGCCGCCCGCGGGGAGGAGACTGAGCTCCCGCGGGAGCCCGAAAGGGGCAGGCTGCGCTGCCGCCGCCGCAGCTGCTCCCGAGCCAAGCGGCTGCGCTTGGTAACAGCCGCGAGGCGAGGCTTGGAGACGGCGCCCGCAGTAGCGGGGGACGCGCCAGCTGCCTCCTTTCGCATCCTCCGCCATTGTCTCGCTGCCCGGGGCGGTGCGGGCGCGGGGGCGGCGGCCGGGCGATGCTGCGGGCGCTGGCGCTGGCGGGGCCGGGGGCGACCGGGCGGGCGCAGCCGCGGTGCTGAACCGAGCCGAGCCGAGCAGTAGGCGCGGAGCGGGACAGCGCGGAGCGGAGCTTTCCCTCTCGGCGGCCGCGGCCCGGGGGAGATGGACTGAACCTCCCGCTGCCATGGAGCCCGCGCACTGCCTCGGCGCCCTCTGCTTCCTGCTGTGCCTGCCAGCAGGTACGCGGCGGCTGGGCCGGGGCCGGGTGCGGGGCTGGGGCCGGGGCCGGGGCCAAGGCCGCGTGTGCTGACGGGCGCTGTGTGGGGCAGTTGCAGGCTTCGGCGTGGACCCGGCGCTGCAGATCGACGTGCTGGCCGAGCTCCGGCCGGGAGAGGCGGCGGGCGTGCGGCAGGTCCCGGGGCTGCACAACGGGAGCAAAGCCTTCCTCTTCCAAGGTACCGGCGCTCGGGCTCAACTTTGACAGCTCCCCCCCTGTACACACGTGCGGCCACAAAGCGCGCTCACCGCGCTCCTCCACCCCGCTGCCTGCCTTGCATCACCCCCCCCCCCTTTTTTGTTGTTGTTGATTGCCAGACACTTAATGAGCGTCCGGCGGGAAGGCCGGGAGCAGATGGCTTGGCCGCTTGGCGGGTGGCAGGGAGCGGCAGTGCGGCCCGGCCCCAGCTGCGCTGCGGCTCCCGCAAAGTTTCGCTCCGTGCCCGGCCCGGTCGGAGACTCAAGCCTGGACCCCTGCAGTCCCGCCCCTCGCAAGAGGCAGAGCAGGGCTGCGGGGCGATCCGTGTTACTGCTCCCCGTGCCGGCCCCGCATCGCAAGCCGTAGCTTCGTCGCTCCTGGCACCACTGCCTTGGTGGAGCTTCCTCCCGAAGCCTCTCCTAGAAGTCGGGTCTTTTACACCATTTAAACCCTCCCTGTGCTGGAGTTTTGAAAGGCGACTGGATTTTTTAAATCACGCAACAGAGGAGGATAAATTTGGTGGAAAGAAATCTCCATCGTCCTTTAAAAAATGCTTTGAGGCTGAGGGGTGGGTGATTGAAAGCAGGTCTCTTCCCCCCCATGGAAGATGCTAGGGTGGGCTTTTTTCATGGTGGCTAAGGCAGAGCAGGAAAGATGGTTCAACCTGTGGAGAAGTGAGCAGAATGCCGTACATCATTCTGCAGTTTTAAAAGAGCATTGCTTGCTGGTGTTAATGATTGTGTTAGGACTCTTTTTTTTTAATCCTGGTCTGAAATGTTTGCTGGTGCAACAGGCAAGAAGAGGCTGTGCCACCTCTACAGCACCATCCTTATCTGAGAGAGGTAGAAATTTTCTTTCCAGATTTTTTCCCCTCACTTGCTTTTAATGAGATCATATATCAAACACCTATTCAGTCACCAGAGGGCTTCTATAACGGGATCTCTCCATGGTGGTGATCTTGCCTGGGACAGCCAGCATGTGTCACTGTGGACATTAACACTGAGATGCTGGCTTTCAAACAGAGGAACTTGACACATGCTGTATTTAAACAGAAATGGCTTCGCAGATTCAAAAGGCAGACTCTAGATGGTTGAGAGCGGCAATGCATTTGTATGGCTGTTCCTACTGTGGCCTAAAAAAGTGGAAATTACATGGATTTGTTGTTCCTGTTTGAGGCCCTGCCTTTTGTTTTCACAGGAATAAAAGTCAAAACTTCCACTGACCTCAAACAATAATTGGAATAGTTTTTTGCAATTGTTATCCTGCCTCAGGCAGGGGGCTGGATTGGATGACCTCTGGCAGTCCCTTCCAGCCCTACTTCTCTTGGATTCTATGAAATCACTTGATTATATAGCTTTTTAGCATGTAGAACAAAAGATTAGTAGGTGCTGAAAACTCTAGATTATTAAAAAATAGTTGCCTCTCATTGTAGCAGGGAATATAAGAATGCACTCTGTCATTCCCCATTCTTGTCAGGTGTCAGGGTTTTTTTAAAAGCTAAAAACCCTCAAAAAGGTGGTGGGGGGAAGATAAGACATTACTCTTCAAGACACCTTTTCTTTTGTCTATTTTCTTCCTGATCTACTTTATTAAACACCTTTTTGTCTAAGATGGCAGTGGAGGGTATTCAGCATCTCTCAGGAAGCCTTCAATACCATGCAGAACTAGGTACATTGATCCTCTTTTTGTGTCACTGGCTGAATTTTCATACAGGAAGAACCAAGTCTTCAATGAACTGACAAACTTAGATTTTTGGACTTGCATTTAAGAATATAGAAATTGCTGTATAGAATCCATCCCTTGATCCATTTACTCATTTTTGTTCTCATCTTATAGAATACAGCACCTAGAGAGAGAACAATGTGGTAGAAGTGGCTGAAATGATCAGACATTAGCTTTATTTTAGTTTCTTTACTCTGATTCTGCTTTATCTTCATTTCCTGTGGTGTCTTCGGAACACTAAAGGTTTATCACACCTACGGAATTCCCTACATATCATTTTGGTTCTTGGTGCCAAAATGCTCTTGGTAGGTTATTCTCTGCTGGGGTAAATCCACTGTTGCTCCCCCCAAGTTATTTATTTCTCTTGTTCTTCCCATTTAAGTTCTAAACAAAACTCTCCGTCAGCTTGAATTGTAGCAGAATCAGGACTGTAATTCACTCACAGAAAATAACCATGCTAAAAATGCAGCATATAGAAAGACCAGAAGGGTGACAAATCAACTGCTAACTGTCATGGGGGAAATTAAAGAAACTTGAGGGGAAAATTAAATAAAAAATAATAGCTTCTTCCCTATTGTCCTTACCCAGGAGGAAAGGCATTTTGATGCAGTTAGGAGTTTAGACTGAGGAAGGACTGCATTATTGGGCCTACTACCAGTTTTGAAGAAAGAGGATTTTTTTTGTCCAATAGAACATTCAGATTTAAATTCTTTGAGAACTGATTTTTCAGAGGAACCTATATTCCTAAAATATAGAGTTAAATAATGGGTACTTAGCCTATGAATGAAGTTTCAGTCTTTTGTGGTCCCCTCTACAGAATTTAGGTTACCCCTTGTGCAATTTCTCATTAAAAAATATTCTAAACATTCCATATCTGTAGCCATTTGGATCTTCTTATTTCTTGTCAGCCTAATCCTGTGCTATGAAAAGTCAGTGGGACTTTTACCTTTGGACTTCAATAAGATTAGCCTCCAGTACTGTGGACAAGATTTTAGAAGGTATTTTAGAAGAAGCTTCACTCCCATTAAATGAATGATTTTAATGGGAATTAGGTGCCAAATACCTTTTAGAAATGTTGACAATTCCTAACCCACAGACATACAACGAACTGTGACTAATTTTTGTGAAGAAGTCTTGGAGTTCCTATCTGGTAGCCCATATAGCAAAGCCAAATATCACTAACTAAATTTCTTTATTTTTTAAGTATACCATGTTGATACAGCTTCTATAGATCAAGCAGGGTTTACAGCCTTCTCCTTTGCAAATAGCTACAGTTTCTTGGCTGCAACAGCACTTGTGGCATTCCAAACTATTTTTCCATATCCCAGAATTTTCTTAGACAACAGTAGCATGGGATAGAGAGTATCTAAAGTAGGACATCATGGATTTGATACTGAAGTGTGCTGAGCTGGGTAGAGTTCAGTGAAATGCATATGCGCTTGTTTAAACTTAAGCATGTATTGAAGTCAGTTTTAATTTTTGGTAGAAAATAGTGTTTTCAGACTTGAGAATTAGTTGGGGAGAATGGGGGTAACTTGGTTTCTTTACACCAGTATTGCATCATTCTTCTTTTGAAGTTTAAGCTCTGTGGTGTTAATCATTTATACAATGGTAGTGCACATAAACTTCATTTGAGGTCACAGTCCTGTTGCACTTGTTTAGAGGTGCACAAAACCAGATGGTCCTTTTCCAAGAGTTTATGAATATTTAGAGGATCCCTTTGCATCAAGTTACAGGAGATGTATAGACTGTGGTGAAAGGGTCATTCTAAATCCTATGATGATTGGCACACAAGTGAAAAAATTAAAAAATGCTGCCGCCACTGCTATTTGTTGGGTAGAATTATAAAGAACGTATACATCTATCAAAGGTGAGAGAGAAGGGGTAAAAGGAGGATTGACAAAGTAAGACATAAAGGAAATAAATACAGGGATCTTTTTAAAAGATTGTGTAGTGACATTTATATGAGATGAATGTAAAAAAACCCAAAACACAACACTGAAAGGGTAGAGAGAAAAATAGAGCCCATGCATTGAATGCTGGAGTTTCTTACTCAGGAAAGAAGTCTGTTTTTTTTTAGTTTAGAAAATCCTAATGTTTAAGTGTTTATAAACAAAGCTCAAATACTTCAGAGAAAAAAAACAGTTGTAGTGGTACTATACAGTAGGCTATGATGAAGAACAAGATGTGCTACAAAATGCCAAGGAACAGATTTAATCTGTCAGTATGATGCATGAAAGGACTTTAGAACTGGTGGCTTTTGAATTGGATCTTCCTGGCAGAAACTGCTGCCAGAAAATAAAACTAAAATAGGCCAAATTGTACAATGGTTTATCATCACTATGTGGGCAGTGAGCTCAGTATTCAAAATGCTAGCAGTACAGTATTAAAGCTTACATATACACACGCATCCATGGGTTTCCCCTCAAAAGATAATTGCATCTTTGCCTGTAATTGTATCTCCTATCAGTATTGAATAAATGGGCTAGAAACAAATCTTTAAAGATAACGTGAAATGCCTTATGTAGAGCTAGACGTCATGATTATTTGATTCTGGCCTTGTCTTTACAAGTTTATATTTGCTGAAAGTTGGTCACTTTCTAGTTTTGGATAGATTCATAGATTGTAGAGTCGGAAGGGACCACAATGGATCATCGTGTCTGACCCCCTGCCCCTGGCAGGAAAGAGGACCGAGGTCAGATGACCCCAGCCAGGTGAAGCCTCCTCTTGAACACCTCCAAACTAGGTGATAGCACAACCTCACTTGGAAGCCCATTCCAGATCCTGGCCACCCTTACTGTGAAAAATTTCTTCCTAATACCTAACCTAAATCCACTCTCAACTAGTTTACACCTGTTATTCCTAATCACTCCCTGGGGCACCTTAGTAAACAGCGCTTCCCCTATTCCCCGTTGACCTCCCCTAATAAAATTTATAGACGGCCACAAGATCTCCCCTCAGCTGTCTCTTGTGAAGGCTGAAGAGATTTAGCTCTCTCAACCTCCCCCCATAGGGTACATCACGAAGGCCACTAATCATGCCAGTGGCCCTCCTCTGGACCCTCTCGAGATTCCCTGCGTCCGTCTTGAAGTGTGGCATCCAAAACTGGACACAGTACTCCAACTGCAGCCTAACCAGTGCCGCATAGAAGGGGAGCATCACCTCCTTTGTTCTATTAGTCATGCACCTGCTAATGCATGGCAAGGTGCGATTGGCCTTGTTGATGGCCTCGTTACACTGCTAGCTCATGTTCATCTTGGAGTCAATTATGACTCCAAGATCCCTTTCTGCCTCCGAGCTGCTGAGAAGGACACTCCCTAACCTATAGGTGTGCTGGGGGTTCCTCCTTCTCAGGTGGAGTACCTTACATATACCTTTATTAAATTGCATCCTATTTCTCTCTGTCCATTGATCTAACCTGTCCAGGTCAGCCTGAATCATCTCCCTGCCCTCCGGTGTACTAACTTTGCCCCATAACTTGGTATCATCAGCAGACTTGGAGAGGGTGCTGTCCACACCATTGTCCAAATTGCTGATGAAGATATTGGATAATATCGGTCCAAGGACCGAACCCTGTGGGACCCCACTGCCCACCTCCCTCCAGGCCAAGAAGGAACCATCCACCACCACTCTCTGGGTGCAGTCCCTAAGCCAGTTGCTCACCCACCTGACCATGTAAACATCTACTTCGCAGTCTGGAGTGTTGTTTATCCATGGAGTGTGTGGTTTGTCTCCAAAAGAATGGAGGAGGTGCGACTCTCAAAACTAGTGGATTCTTGGAGGCAAGGGCAATAAGCATGAAGGCTTTGTGCCTCTACTGATGCCTGGCCTGCCCTTGCTCCTCTTGTTTCTTCACAACATTGCTCCTGCTAAAAGACCATACCTGGAATGGAGAAAATGGTTTTGCTGAAGGGGTGAGCAAACTAATTTATATTGACACAGTTGCCATAGTTTACAAGTAAAGTCTTGTGTGGCTGTCGGAGGTGGATGTCAGAGTGGCCATGGTCTATGGTTTCCACAACTTCTAAGGAAGGGTGAAGATGGTGCAGTAGAACTAACATTTTTCCCTTTTATAGCCTAGCCTGGATTCAGAGGCTCTAGCTTCCACTGATGGTGGTAATGGTAGGGGTTAGTTTAGTCTAGGGTATATTTTCATTTCCACATTCCAGTTACTTTTCCTGCACTTGCTGTTTATCTAATGTGCATTGCTGAAATCTAGGAAGGCATACAATATGCAAAAGTGAGGGTGCCATAGTACCATGCAGTTAACAAGCAATTAAGGCTCCATTCTTCCATGATGAATAATTCTTAATTTTGCAAGCAGCTCCATTGACTTTCTTCCTGTAAGACTATCTGTAGTGTAAAATGCTGTTAACAAAGGAGTGGCAGAATTGAATCAACAGCACAAGCAGAAGTCTCTAGGTCTCTGGCTATAACCTGGAAAAACCTTTGGCTAGGAACTGCCCTTTCCCCAGTCTTTGCGTTTAGTTAGCTTAATTAAATCATTCTGTTCCATTGTAGTGAATGGTTAGTTCAAATAATAGTGTTCCTGGTTAGTATTGGCTAAAACTATTCACTTGTCTGTTAATAAGAATTGCTATTGTGCATCACTTACTTCTTTGAAGAGGGCTTACCTATCAGTAGTGTGACTGGGAATTAACCCTGTAGGGTCAAGGCCCAATTGTTTATAACCCCAGGGACCAGGAATTGGACAAGGTCAGGGAAGTATGAATCCCAGTTAGGCTCAGTGAACCAGGAGCAGGTGGGTCATATGAGATTCACAAGGGACAGAGACATGGATTGTCAATTTGGGTAGAATAATGAGGTAGGGATTAGACTTGAGTCATCAGCCACGGGGTCTAGAGCAGGCAGCTATAGCTGTATGGGAATGTGATGTGGGAGGTTGCTGAGCTAAGCCACAAGCCAGGAGCTGGCTTTCAGGGGAGTCAAATAGCTGGCAAAGCAGTCTGGAATCACAGGAAGGTCAATGGGTAGCAAATGGGATGAATCTAGGAAACTAGGAACAAACAGACCTAAGACAGTAGGAAAAAAGGAGGAGGACCCATGGACTGGGAAACCAGGAGTTACAGGTTGGAACTAGGAAACTAATAACATAGAAACCTCAGGATAGCAAGACAAGCACCTGCACTGTTGATTGGCTTGCTTGGCAATGAAAGAGCCGCTAGTTACAAACTGGCAGCTGGGCCCACACAGATATCTAGGCCCAGCTGAGAATAGTTGGGACAATAGCAACCAGACCCACTCAAGTAACCCAGGCCAGCTGGGGTGGGGGGCAGTTTAGCTGGCAAGCTGTTCTGGCTCCTGACAATAAGCAGCAATCTAATAAAATCTCAAGTAGAAAAATCCTAATTAGGCTGATAATATCTCTAAATATAAATGGCTCAATTTAGTATGTTGTGTGAAAGCCAAAGATGAGTATGTAAGGCCAGAATGTCCTTGTAACCATGGTGGTCCAGGAAATATGTGAGAAGCAAAGATTTTTGTTGTCTTTTATTGGACCAACTGTATAGTTGGGAGATGTCAGATGAGCTTCTGGGTGCAAAATGCTCCAGTGTGGCAAACAGCGCCAAGGTACATTGAGGATCTGTATTGTAGGAAAATATGTGAACTCAGTACCAGAGCATGGCTATGGCATTGCTTATATTGATGAGACACAGGAGTAGGACAGTCACAGGAACAGAGACCAGCAGGCAGACTTGTCTTCTCTCTGCGTGTGACAGAATACCTAGGCAACCAATCGGCATTGCTCAAAGACAGATGGCTGCTCACTAGATAATCTTCACTGAAAGTATATCAAGGCACTGTGGACTCAACTGAAGCAAAATATGTTGACAGGAAGAGTACATCTGTTTTACATGGCATCAAGATCTATGCGTGTAGTGAGATTCAGGAAATGGTGTTTGTTCTGTGTATCTGGTAGCTGTCAAGCATGTTGTCTCTATATTACTCTGGGATTTTTGGAGTAGCAAAGAGAGGGGCATGAGGTTTCATACATGTTAGGGGCTGGAAGGGACCTTACAGATCACCAGGTCTAGCTCCACTGCACTTGGGCAGGAAAGACTGCTGGGATCAGATGACCAGAGCAAGATGGGCATACAAGATGCTTTTTGAAGAGTACCAGGGTGGAGTTGTGCCATTTTATGTAACTACTTTCCCGTGACATGTCTCTGATAGGGATTGTGACAACTAGAAAGTGGTTGTGCTTGGCTACACATGGTTGTTTTGGGGTTTTTTTGGTAGGTTTTCTTCACTACTGCAGTGTTCAATCTTCAGTGAGATTGGGAGGTAGCCATAAGAGTTTTTTGTATAGTCCTTGATAGACCTGGCTCAGGTCTTCAACTTGCTTTTCTTCCCCTCTTTGTTGTAAGTCCAGTTTCTATTGTGTGTGAAAGCACCATGGCGTGACATGAAAAATGCGGTGTTTGAATGTTCCTATATTTCAGTCCCACCTTGCTCCTTTTAGCTTATATTGCCCAGACACAGGAGTTGAAGGACAGCTCTAAAATCAGTTAATGAACATGTCTCTTACACCTTCCTAATATTGTTGTTTATGAAAGTGTTATACAGTTGTCCCTGGGAATTTTGCTGCCCTCCAGCGTGTCTTAAGCAGGTTGAGGTCCTAATGTAGAAAAGAGTTTGGGATTAAATTTGGTGGTCATGGGAAAATTATATTTTTGTATGGCTTCTCTTCAGCTCCCTATGGTTTGTCGTATTTCACTGTCTCTCAAGTTGCAGATTCAGCATAGTTGCTAAATCTGTAATCTTAAAAGCTTGAGGCAGAGCCGTGAATGGGATGAAGCATTAGAAAGTTTCAGTGCCTTGATCTGAAAGAGAGTACCTTTGCACTTTTCCAGTGTCCATCTGTTTTATCTAAATCTCTCTTTATCTTTTTTATCTGCAGCTCTAAGAAATACTATTATGCTTATCTTTTAGGTCTATCACAGTTTTGACCTAGAAAAATATAGAATTAAGATGGGAAGTGCCAGTTCTGTAATGGCACTCTTTGGTTAGATATAGCAATAGCTACACTGCTTCACCATAAAAAATGTATGTTTAAGTATTTGAAGTAGTTATAACTTGATTTTTAAATGAAAAACGATTTGTTGGCAACATATTTTTGGTATTAAAGGTTCAGGCTTGAGAATACATTTCTTTTGCTATGCTTTAAGAAATATAGGTCTTTTTTTCTTTATAAGACAACAAAAAATAGAAAGAGATTTCATATGTCTTGTGCTTTTTGTTCAGTATTGAGCATCTTTAATTTGTATTGTAAACCTGAAAATTTGGGAGAGGAATATATAATGTGACTTTAGAAAAATGACTTCTGAACTCAAACTTCTTTACAAGTACTAGTCACGTCTCTTAATGTACTGTTTGATGGTACTAAAAGACCATGGACATGGTAAATGAACATGAATGGACCAGAGGAGAACCCAGAATAAATGTTCACTAGGGCTTTAGTAGATGGATTTAATATAGAATTTGTAGCAGCAACAATAGTCTTATGATAGACTGTAATGTTTCCAGAGGAGCCATTACAATCAATATTGCTAGTGATCCATAAACTGAGGACTCTTTTAGTCAAATTTGACATGATTAGACCATAATTGCTCTGAAGGATCCATTATGGTGTATTGTGTCAAGAAACCTCATCATAAAGAATATGCATGTCAGCTTTGACACCACAGATTGGAATGTGACAGTCCCTAAATGCAAATGCCTAATAAACCAGAAAGGTTCCAAGGGAACTTTTGTGGCTTTGAGGTCAGGAATCTGTGTTTTTAATAACTCCCTAAACATTTATTTGCATAATGGAGCATAGCCATTCTAAAGAGCTCTTACCACCACTGTCACTTAGGCTAATATCATTTGAACTTGAAATAGTCCCTGAATATGTATGTTCAGCACCAAAACATCAGCTCATCACCACTCACTAGGAATTATTATTTTCTGGTCAATAATGCTTTCCTAAATACAAAATTAAATAGATTTTTGACTGTTTCAATGTGATTTTGAGGAGTGAGGTAGGGGACTGCTGTATGTCCAGACACACACGGAGTAGTGAGTTAATAGTTCACATATGGTTTTAGTAAGACCAGCTGCAGATGCGCTGTGAAAGCTCAAGGCTGGGGTTGCCATGGAGACCGGCCCCAGCCATGCTGGCAGGGTGCACGGCAGAACAAGGCAGGGGGCAGCTCTGGAGCAGCTGGCAATGGGGGCAGCTTGGTCTGGAGCCAGGGCAGAGCCACAGTCTGTAGCCTGCACAGTCCAGGAGAGGTGCACAGGTAGAGGATCGCAGCTCTGCCCCAGCTACTTGCAACAATGACAGTCTGGTCTGGAGCAGGAGTAGAGCTCCTGCCTGCCCACCCCTGCCTAAAGCATGCAGGTTACAGCTCATGGTTCTGCCATGTTTCTGGAGCAAGCTGCAAGATCCCAGCATGGCTGGGGCCGGTCTCCATGGCAACCCCAGCCTTGAGCTTTCACAGAGCAGCTGCAGTTGGGGTCTTCATAGAGACTGGCCCCAGCCATGTGGGCAAGGGCTGCTGGGAAATGAAGTCTATGGCCAACTGGATCTGGCCTGCACGCTGGACTTGGCCCATCCCTGCATTAAAGGATAAAATAAAAAAAAGTTAAAAAATTGAAAAGAAATAAAGTGGAAGTAAATTAAAGAAGGTCTCATGTTTTAATAAATTGGGATTTGGGATTCAGGTGTGGGGAGTGCTGGTTATTCTTCCTGAGGTGGCTGGGTGTGGTTGGGAGGTGGAAGCAGTGAGGGAAGGAGCTTTTGGTGGAGCTACTGTCCCTGCTCTAGGAAGGAAGCCTTAGCTGACGGGTACCCAATTTGGCTCTTTAACTTGTTTCCACCCCCATAGACTCCACTCCTGGATTCATCTGTGCCCTGCAACCTGTGCTCTGTAGGCTGTTTGCATGGTGTTGTACTCCTGGGGATGGGGAAGTCACATCCCTGGGGGAAGGTGAGAGAGTTGGCTTGGTGCCAGAACTGCTTCTTGGGCAGTAGAGTTCAGGGGTGCAAAATTTGTTCACATAGAACAGGAGAGTGGGGGAGGGGACACTGTATCCTAGGATGCTGGGGGACTGCAACTTGGGTGGCTCAGCTATGGCGGATGGCCACGTATTAATGGAACACAAGATGGATGACAGGGATCAGACAGAAACCTTCCCTAAAGGCTGTTTAAAACTAGTTTCAGGTATTAATATTTGCATCACTAGAAGTTAAGAGCTTCCAGGAACCACTTAAAATTAATATATAATGGCGCCCAAAGTCACAATGGAAGAACTTTTTAGAACAAGAAGGGACTTGATGATCATGAATTATTAGTTAATGCAGAAATCTTATTGATATTTTAATGAAAAGATGATTATATCTTTCAAGAGTGGTGTAGTTTAAGTGATTCAATCTGATCTCCATCCTACGTATGCCTATTTATGTTGCCTAATAATAGGCTTTATGAGTTTTAAGAATACTTTTTGTGATTGATGTATTTTTAGTTGGATTTTCCTTTAATTTTCTTTTAATGAAAAGCATACTGATTTGGGTTGTGTGATGGAATATAACCTGTTCTAATGAAAATCCATGTGAGTAGGGCTAGGAAATAAGCTAAGTCTCTTTAAGTTCTCCTATATGTCATGCCCTTATTGCAGTACCAATATTGCTGTAAGACAAGGAGATGTTTTCCTTGCACTCTTCAGTCTGTATACCAGCATTAACAGGATTGCTTAGTGTGCTATTTTTGCTTGGTTGTTGGGTCAGTGTGACACAATGTGTTCCTGTGACAGTATGCAGTAGAGCATAATAAGGTACGTATGCCAGGGACAGTGGCTGCAAAAAAAAAAAAAAAAAAAAAAGACAGACTTAATTTTTTTTCCCCTGGCCGCAAGGTGTTTTGAAAGCTTCTGAAAAACTTTGGGACTCATAATTATCTGGAGCTAGATGCTGATTTAAAACAAACAGATCCTGCCCTTTGTTACTGTGTCCCAGATTCTTGCATGACTGTTTGGCTGTTGTGATGGTATCAACCCTAAACAACCTTCTTTCCAAGTTGTTGACCAGATCTTGCAGTACCTACCACAGAGAGTGTTATCTATTGGAATAGTAAATAAAAAGGGAGAGGGGAGGGTACAAAAGAAAACATCTTCAAAGATTGCAAAGGTATTGATAAGGTTGTCAGAATATACATGAGGTAGCATGAAAAACTTGTAATTGAAAGAAAAAAGTAATATCATTAAACATTGGCTCCATTAGTCATCAGAGGAGATTAGCATAATAAACCATGCACACCACCATGCTTAATTTAATTTCCTAGGGGGGAATAGCGCTACATTGATAATAACATTTTTTGTCAAGCATACCATTAACATTTTCAATGGCACCCATTTTAGTGAGCTAGCTAAGGCAGGGCTGTCCAACTGGCAGTCCACAGGCTGCATGCAGCCCCCAAAATTACCAAAGGCCACTTCCCCCAGGGATGCGAAAGGTTAAATGATTAATCCTTTAACTCAGCGGTTCCTAAACTGTGACAGATTATGCACCACCAGTTTAAAACTATACAATCTTAAGTACAATCAGCAATTTTTTCAGTTCAACCTTAAGAATCACCAGCAATTTTGTCATATAAAGTAATTATAATAAATCTGTTAACACATACCACTGACAGGTTGTCTGTGTACCACTGGTGGTATGTGTACCACAGGTTGGGAACCGCTAATTTAACCCATAAACCCAGCAATAACCGATTTAGTTTACCAGTTATCCTTTAGCTCAGGCCAGGCACAGTCTGACATGGAAGGGGGGAAGGAAAGCCACATGGTACCCCAACAGGAATCAAGGAAGGAGGGAGGGGGATGGGACTAGTACCCAGCAGGCAGCCTAATGACTCGTCAAATAAGCAAGTAACTGCTCATTTACAGGTGCTCCCTCCCTCCCAGCACCTGGCTTCAGGTGGGCTGTGTTTTCTGCCTGGGCTTACCACTGCTGCTCCCCCTTGCCATCCTTTCCCCAAAGGGCCTCAGGAGCAGCTCCCAGCAGCAGCCTGTATTTGAGCTGCTGTGTTATTGGTTAACCATTTAACTGATATCATTAGAGAAAGTTAAACAAATATTTTTTTAAACAATATTTACATCCCTATGCCCTGCCATGTCCTCCACCAGTTGCTCCCGCCCAAGCGGCTGGGAGGCAGCTGGAGTGCTTGAGCTGCAAGTGCTGCAGAGAAGGCCTGCACTGCAAGTGTGTGGTGCATGCACGCAGCATGCAGTGCACAGCGGGTGGGGGTGGGGTACCAGCTGCTTGCACTGTGCATGTGATGAGGTGGGGAGGGGCCCTGGGCAGCCAAGCACCCCCTTGCCCACAACGCTCCTCCCAGCCATATGTGCAGCAAGTTCTTGTGTAGGGGGACTCAGGCTGTGCTGCAGGGGAGGGGGCTGCCTGCATAGAGCTTGTGGCTGGGAGAGTGAGGGAGCCAGGTTGTGCATGGTGAAGGGGCTGCTGGACAGCCCACAGACCGTGTGGCCAAGAGAGAGGGGAGGTGGGCTGCTCTCACTGTGCACATGATAGAGGGTCTCTGGGCAGCCCACATGGTGGAAGTGGGGGCGCTGAGGCAGTTCCCAGGTCTGTGACTCATGACATGTGGCTCCTGCTTCTGCAACCTATACAGTATGCAGCTCCAAGCAGTCCAGAAGTTAGATGGCCCTAATCTAAAAGCATATCCGCAGTAGAAGATACTGTTATCACTGTAAGTAGAGGGCAGTGGCTTATGACAGGGGTGCTCAACCCTAGCCCATAGGCCAGATCCAGCCCACAGAACCATGGGATTTAGCCCATGGGGCTCCACAAAAGTTGGGAAATTTGGCAGTGGGGGAAGGGGTGGCAATTAGCAATGCCATCTCTCCTCTGCTGCCAAACTTTCAAGCTCTGCACAGCTGAATAGGGCCTGAGCCTTATCTTCTCCCCATCCTCTGTGTACAACCAAGGTGGACCTGGATTGTCGCCACACCCTGTACACTAGATCAGGTCTTTGCCGTACATGCTTCGTGTACCAAATTGTGGTCCCACTGACTAGATTTGGCTCATGGGTGGACCTGGCATCACCCATCCATCCTGCCAGGCCTAAAGGTTGGGTACCACTGGCGTAGGAGACCGTGCACAAATTTAAAATGCTGGTTTGTCCTGAATGTATTTCAGCAAGATTGTCCGTTGCACTGAAACATATTTTACTTATATTCATTAAGAAATAGACTGTGCAGGAGCAAGCAGATTGCCACTAGCTGTCAGTGTTTGTAGATGGAATCTTAATTTCTTTGGCAATTACATAGGATTTAATAGTTGCAGTAAAAGTCTGGAATTATAGCACCTATAATGTTCATTAAGCACAGTTAATCTTTGGATGTTCCAAAGCCAGGATTAACACTACCTAATCTGAAGCCAATGTAATGTAAAAATGAAAGTTACTTTGATTTTTTTTTTAAAGCATTTTTTCCTCTCTGCTGCTACAGATACCTTAGAAAATATTCCATAGTAAACTGACAACTAGCACTGAAAATTTCATTGTACTTTTTTTTTTTTATATCAATGGCCCTGGATCTTTTGTTTTTGTGGGCTAACATGACCCAGTCTGCAGTTGGTTTGGACAGTTTATTTTGCCTACAGTTAATACTTCAAAGCTTTAGTAGAGAGAGAGAGTTAACCAAATTAGTCTGAAATCAGGCAGAATTCTGACATATAGATTGGCATTTGTAGATTAACTAAATCAGGGATGCATAGTATAAGCTTTTGTAAGCAGCTACAGTTTACTTCAGTAGATGCTATGAAGGGACTGCAGGAAGCAGAGCTTCTAAATAGAAAGTGGTGGGTGTGTATACATGTGCTATTAACGCAAAGCAATAAATTCAGGCGCAGTTCATGCTGCAGTTGTTTGCTTCCAGGCACAGTATTTACATGTGCGTCCAGGACCTCAGCATGTTGTGCGGAGTTGGTGCAACTCTGGCTGGCAGGGAGCCCAAGAAGGGGTCAGCCTGCAGTGCCAGCCTGGAGCTGCTCTACCCCGGCTCAGCATGATGCGGAGCAGCTGGCTGGGGTACATTGGTGCTACAGTATGGGGCTAGCCAGTTGGGGGGGCTGTCTGTAAGACAGGACAGTTTTTTGTCCCCCATGGCTGTCTTGAGATGACTATTCTTTTCCAAGAGGTGTTGGAGGCTATTAATGATGTGTCAGAGGTGTTCAAACTGAGGGCATAGTTGACAACCAAAGGGATTTTGTTGTCCTTGTCTTGAAATTGGAATTGTAGTAGGTCAGAGCAGAATCTGAATCTGGCTGTGTTGATTTCAGTGGCCATGTCTTTTGGACTGTGTTGTAATCATAGGAATCCCTGCATGAGATTCTTAAGATGGGCATCCTGGTCAGTGGGATCAGAGCAGATGCAGCTGTAATGTAGAGCTTGGCAGTAAGTGATAGATCTAGCGGTGTGCTTAGGTTTGTAGCTGTTGACATAGTGTGCCCACTCCTTTTTCTTTCCCTTTCATTACCATTTGTATTCTAATCACTGCTTTTTATTTAGAAGCTCGGATTATGTAAGCCACCACTTACGAAAGTTTATGCTTCTCTGATTTATTTAGTCCATAATGTGTAAATCTACACTGCTGTCTGTGCTTTAGCCTGACTGTAAGCTGCCTCCCATCCAAAGAGACTCTGGCCCAAAGAAAAAAGAGAAACATCTAAGAGGAATAAGAAATTACGCTCCTCAGGAATTATGATTCAGATAGGAAAGAAAAGATGTTTGCATACTAACCCAGCCACTCTAATGTGTACTCTCATTGTACACTGCTAATGTGCTCCCACTGTGGCTTCACTCAAGATGCGCTGTCTTTCTGCTTTTGTTTCCCTCTGTAAAATGGGGCTAATAATTTCCAGCTGCTATACAGGGATGATGTAGCTGCTTATGTGCTATGTTTATGTTAAAGCTCACTTACAGCAAAGCATTCCCCGTTTTGTTTGGGGAATCATCCTTAGCAACAGTATTTTTAATATTGGCATTCCTTCAGAAACAGTTGGACTATATTTCTGCAGCAGGTGGCTGGGGGTGGAGAAAAAGATCTTCCTTCCCAGTTCTTATATTCTAGATGTGCTCCCAAAGAATTGTTTAAACAATCCTACCCAAAATTAAATGATTTTGTATGAGGAGAGCTGACTGTGATCATAGTTGCTTGGACTTGGTTATATTTCTGCCTATTGGGTAGAGGCTGGGAAAGTTTGGAGACTCACAAGAACGCATAGAATAGCTATTTTAGTAAGTATTCAGGTGTTGCATTTGTGGGAAGGTAGGCTCAATATTACACAGACATTTGTCTTGATCTGACTTCCCCTGGGCTTCTGGAAACATCTAATACCCAACAGGCATGCTCAGAGGCTTAACACAACCATTTGCATAGTCACTTTGAAGCTAGTATTTCATCATCTCTTCTGCAGAGTGCTCTAATATAGATATGAAACACTATTATTGATTTACATTGAATGTATAATTTCCTGCATTCACTATTAGCTCTAGAGAGCCTAAGGTTTGTAAGCCATGTGCTGTGGAATTGTTGTAAAAGGCAACATACTGGGGGAGAGAAAGGGGGAACGCTTCCCCTCTTTACATAATATGCTCCCACAGTTGATAACTCTTAAAAAGTAGTTGCTTTAACTTAAAAAAGAGGCAAAATCTAACAAAACAAAAATTGTTAGTCCCAAGACAGTAGAGAACCAAGCATTACAAACAGAGTGCTTTAAAAAAATGATTACTTACCCATATATAAAACAATTCAAGGTTAGACAGTTGTGTGCTTAATGATGATATAATTTTTAATCGACAGAGCAGCAGTGCTTCCTACGTATTTGTTTATATCATAAGTATCCCCAAATTGAACATGTTGTCATGACTATAGGTTCTGTCACTTCTTTTCACAAATTTCATCATGTTAAAGTGCCTGCATTGCAATAATGATCCATTGAGACATGTAATTGTACATACGAAAGTTAATGACGAAGGGAAATAGCTTTGTAAATGTAGAGCATTACGTTTACCTAAAAGTATCAGAATTAACAGAAATTTTTTTTCTTAAGTTAGATCAATGATTCTCACACAGACATAGCTGGCCAAGACTGTGCCTAGAGCAGTCCCCCTCCTTCCTTTCTCTGTAGCTTCTTTGGTTCTGGAGAGTCGGGCAAAAGGCAGGAGCAGCATCTGGAGTTTGCTGCTGCTGAGAGGAGATACTACCTCATTTTTTTCCCTTGGACATCGGTGCCAAGTACCCAAAAAAGCTTCTGTTTTGGACAGTAAAAATAGGGTGACGTCTCCTCACAGCAGCCACAAACTAGCCACTGCTGCTTCACAGGTGTTTTGCCAAATGCCCTGCCCTCACCAGCATTTGTGCTGCTGCTGCTGCTGCTAGAGCCATAGGCTAGGGACAGGACAGACATTACACATAAACTGGTTTAAGTGATCAGAAGCTGGTTTAAACTTGTAACAGAACAGAAGTTCAGTGCACATAAACCAGTTTCAAAATGTCTGAAACTGGTTTGAGATAAATCTGCTTGAATACAGTATCAGACTTAACTGTTTGGGATCAAATCAGTTTATGCAATGTCTGTCCAAGACCCCTTCCTGGTTTAACTTAAAACAGAGTCCCCCAGCATGCTCTCTGGGCTGGACGCTCTGCTGGCCCCAACCTTCTGCTCCCCATCCAGAACAGAGACAGGCAGGGGTAGGGGGTCTGGCCAGACACTGGCCCCAGAAGGGAGCAGGGAACAAGTTTATTCCTCCCCTGTCCCACCAGCGCACACCTGTACTTCTCTGCTGGCTGTTCCAACAGTAGGGGCATGGCTAGTCCTGGCAGTAGTCTGGGATGAATTGACCAGAGAGGGGTTTAATTTCCCCCTCCCTGTCCCACCAGCATGAACCTGAGCTGGGGTCTGCTGGGTGCTCCTCCTTTGCTGCTGCAGCAGTGGGGCCGGGTATGGCCCCTGGGGCAGAGGGGCAGGGAACGAGGTTATTCCCCCCTCAGCCCTTGAGGGACCACTGTTGGTGTTGCACAAGGGGCTCGTTTCCTTGGAGGCTAGTACCCAATCAACCCTCCGAGGCGAGTCACACACTCACACGGCTTGAGGATGTATGCTATTTATTACCTGCAGGCAAGGCCAGCCTGGAGTCAAAGCTCAAATCAGGACTGGCCCCAAGCGAAGTTTAAGGTTAAGCTTATATACAGTTTGAAACGTTTTTCCCGCCCTCTTTGCGTAATAGCCTGTTCTAATAAAAAAATGGCTATGCATGTTTCACATATCTGACAATAATTACATAGTAACTGCATACATATCTCATTATCTTACTAAGTTTCCGCCTGTGGGTGTGCTTTTTACTATGCTAATGAGGACCTTTGCCCTACTACAGCTTTGTGCATGAGTCAAGACTAAGCTCGGGACTTTTTCTGCGGTCAGTTTATGCTTCCTGTCTTGCCCGAGAGGAAAGTAACCGTTAGGTATTTCCTTCATTGGGACCTGCTTGTCCCGACGGCTGCTGCTTGCTCCCTGCTTGGGGCAAGTGGCAGAGTATGTCCCTTCCTGCCCCCTCTGCTGGATGCTGGAGCGAGGGAGAAATAACTCTGCCCCTTGTCTTTTGCCTAAGGAGCCCTGCCGGCTGGCCTCTGGCTGTGCCCCTGCCTCTGCTGCTGGAGTGGTGAGGGGGCAGGGCAGAATAAGACCCCTCTCGCATTCCCTCCCTTTGGCAAAGGAGGCAGGAGGGGGCTTATTCTGCTGCTTGCCCCAGGAACAGAGTGAGCAGTGGCAGCAGTTGTGGCAAGTAGACCCTGCAGCAGTCCCCTGGGAGCAGAGCAGGTAATAACTCTGCTCCCTGTCCCTCACCTAAGGGGCCCTGCTGGGCAGCTCTAGCCCCACCCATGCCCAGCTGCTGGAGTGGTGAGGGAGGAGCGACCCTGATGGGGACAGCAGCTCCTGTCATGGTTTCCTGGAGTGCAGACCCCTTCCTGGTGGGGGGCTATGCTGCAAGGCAGGGAAAGCTGCTGCAGACTGTGTGGCGGTGGCACTGGTGGAAGTTTGGGGTGGCTCTGGCCCCTTACGAACCTCAGTGCTGCTGCGCACAGGCCACAGCAGCTCTGCCCGCCCCGTGGTGTGGCCCCCTGCTGGGAAGGGGCTTGCGCTTCCTAGACACTGTGAGAAGTGCTGCCCCTATCAAGAGTCCTGCCCCTCTTGCTGCCCAGCAGCAGGAATGGGGGCATGGCCAGATGAAGGCTGGCAGGGCTCCTTAAGTGGGGGCAGGTAGGAGGGTTATTCCCCCCCTCTGGCATCTGGTGGAGGGGGCAAGAAGGGGCTTTGTCTGTTGCTTGCCCCAAACAGGGGGCGTATGGTGGTGATTGAGGCAAGCAGGTCCTGGCTGCAGTTCCCCAGGGGCAGAAGGGGGAATAACCTCCTCCCTGCCTGCTCTGCCTCAGGGGCCAGGCTGGCCGGTGTTTGGCTGTACCTGGCCTTGCCACTGCAGCAGTGAGGGGGGAGCTCCTGGCAGACCCCAGCTTGGGCCTGTGCTGGTGGGGCAGGGAGGGGGGAATTAAACCCCTCTCTGGCCAGTTCAGCCCAGGCTATTGCCCGGGCTGGCCATGCCTCCCCAGCAGAGCTTCCATGCAGCTGAGGTCATGTTCTAGTACCCCGGGGCTCCTGGCTTCAGCAACTGCAGGATGTGCCTCCATTTCCTCGGTCCAGAGGGAATCTCTGTTCATTTGCAAATCAGTTCAACCTAGGCAGGTTAGAGTAGCCTGCAAAGATTGAATCAATTTACACTCTGGCTTTTTGAGTGTCTGTCCCTGACTGCAACCTGTGAGGGAACAAGTGCTGCTCCCACCCACCCCTTTCTACTGTGGCACCTCCCTCTTCCCACCCGCACTTGAATGGTGCCCAGGGCTTGGGCCTCACTTGCTAATCCATCCCTATATGACTGGGTTCTCAATCTTTTTAGACTCTAGGCACCCCTCTATAACTTTCTTAATTTAGTTCATTCCATTGCAAAAACTAATATCACTCGTTTTTTGACTATGGAACAATTTTGTTGCCACTAACTCAGAAGGACCACAAGTCAGTGTCATAAAATCAAACAGAGTAAAATGGAGTATAGCTCTTTCTTATAGGGAAAATGGCCGCGCTCAAATTAACATGTGACAGCAACTACACCCCGCCCTTCTTTTCCTGTATTTTCCCGCCGTAACGCGACGTAGCAACGTACCCTGTTTAAACGCACCAATCAGCAATCGTTATG
>JAGPOW010001296.1:87297184-87317719 GCA_030014935.1 Caiman crocodilus
GTGCAACGCTGGGCAATGCTGCTCCCCACCCCTCCCCTCCTCCAGACTTTCCCATGGGGAAGGCATAATGAGTGTCCACACACTCAGCCCTTCCTCCCCCAATTTTTTTTTTCTTTCTTCACTGTGGCTGGGGGTCTGTTCCCCTCCCCATCGATCCTTATGGGCTGATGGAATCAAGCTAGGAAGCAGAGGGGTGAGGCAGTCCCTTCTGCACTGGAGCAGACAGCATATTCTAGTACTGCAAAGCATCCTGGGATGCTGGGGGGAATGTGAATTACCTTGAACCTGGGACAGAAGTTCCATGAACCAGTTTGACATAAATTAGTTAAGTCTGGTACTACTACCAGCCAGGAGTGATAGGCACTGTACAAAGAAACAACAGTGATATTGGTATAGTGTCCGGCACCAAGTGAACCCGAATCCTAATGAAATGTAAATGATATAATTAATAATGTTCCTCACAAAGGACAAATGTTACTGGCCAGACTTCCAGAGGTTTAAAAAACCAATAACTTCCAGGCTTTGCCAGTAGAGTTGAGTGATTCACTCTTCTGAAAATCAGAATCTCCATGCTTTTAAGTAAACTACCACTGCTTGTTTTTTTTCTTTATTCTCTTTATCTTAGTAGATCAGCTATGCTTAATTTTTAGACCTTAGGTCTTACCCTGCATGGCACCCCATTACATTCAGCAGGAGTTTTGAGTGTACTCAGATAATCATTAGAGAAAATTTTCCACGCATCTTTCATTTTCCTTTCTTTGTTCAATGGGAATAAATTGTTTATATTGCTAGAAATAGTTTAGCTTCATTAACAATCTTATTGCATGCAAACCTATGTCATCCTGTTCAGCTAGTGTCCCATGGCTAAAAATGAACACTTTGATATAATTACATTTGAGCTGCTTTATAATTTATTAATAGTTCCATTAAAATACCGTGCATGTCTCCTCTGAGTAGGAATGTACTTTCACAATAGAAAAGATGTGAATTTGTAAAAGAAGATGCTTAAAAGGAAACATTTTATCTTTTGGATTCACCATCCTGAAGAAAAATGAACTAAATTCAGCCCTGGAGTATAGCCCTGGGGCATGAATTAATTTGGCCAAGATTTCTATCTTAAGAATTTCTGCATGTCCTAAGCACTTATTTAGAAAAATATATTTCTTTAAAGCAGCAAATCTGTTTTGTTTGTTTAGAGATGCAGGGGAGCAATTTTATAGGCACCTCTGAAATTATAAAAAAAAATGTTTCCAAAATAATAGAGGAACCTTATTGAGAGCTTAGATTACAGTACCACTAACTAAGAGTCAGCATTTGTATTGCAGGTGGTTCTCTGCTGCTGATGTCACTAGTTTATTGTTGGATGATCAGATTGCAAGGACAAGAACCTGAGTGCACCCAAGTACTGTGCTCCCCTCTTCAGATAGAAGGGATAGGTGGAAAGCAGGAGTACTGTGAGAAGAATCTGCAATATGCAGGCCAGATCCCTCTCTTCCCTATAGAGTCAGGCTAGGACAAGAGATACTTAACTATATACAGCTTTATTAATGTATACAAACATTTAAGAGAATGGTTATTCTCTCCCTCTCTCTCTCTTCCTCTTTCTTCCCCCCCATGGGTAAAGGCTGAAAGATTACACTCCTTCAGGTAGCCCCAAAAAATATGTTGATAAACTGTGGATTTAAAATAGACAATCAACAGGTAAAAACAGTCAAAAACACAAATATACGCAGATAACCATCAGGGAAGGAGGTCCCAGCAGTTAAAAGTTAAAGCCAAAATGTCTCACAAAATATAAGCTCCCAAGGTCTGAGCTCCGTGAACTGCTGTGTGCACCAAGGTCCCAGCCGCTTGCCGGGGGTTGCAGACCTGAGCTGCCTTGTGCAGCTCCCAAGGTCTGGGCTCCATGCACTGGCCTGTGCACCGGGTCCCTGGCCTGATGCCAGGGGTGGCAAACCCGAGACATTTTGAATGGCTTCCAGGGTCTGTGCTCCATGCACCAAACCTGTGCACCAATACTGCATTCCCTGTGGGGAAGCTGATGATGCAGCCACTTGCCGCTCCTGCTCATGAGGAGGCGTCTTTGGGCTCTTCAGGGTGCTGGTTCTACCCACTGCTCACCTCACACCAGCTTGTCTTAGCCTGTCCTCTTCTCTACCTCTCGATGCATCTGCCACGTGCTGAACACACAGCTCCTTTTATTCACACCAGAGGTAGTCCAAAGTCCTGTTGGACTTGCAGAACGCAGGCTTCAATTGGGTCAGGGAGGCTCTTTGCTACCCTGCTGCCTTCTGTCCCTCATGGAAAAGGCAGGGCCAGCATTGCCCAGCCTTACCTGATTGGTGGACGGGCTCCACCAATCAAAATGAAGATTTTCTGAGCCCATTTGAACTGGGCTGAATTGGTAATTCCACCACACTTATAAATTGATTTAGATTTTACACAGTTGAATACACACTCTAATGAACTGACTTTATGCATTAAAATAATATATTAAAATATTTTACATATATAAAGTAGTATGAGAAACCTGAAATTAGTTTTCTAGTTTTCAGTCATGTAACATCTTATTTTGTATATACTCCCTTTGCAAAACTCAGGGTTGGGCTTTTTGTGTTCTGCTAACCTTGCCTATAAAGTCAAGAAGAAAACTACTGCAAGCTTTACTTTTTTGTTTGTGTGCAGGCTCTTAAAATATTCATCTTTACATTTAGTTTGTGATAAGTAACTTGCATGCATGCTGTAAAAAAATGTACAACATGGGAGTATACAGAGACTAATGTTATAGTCTTTCTAATTTGAAAGTTGTTTTTTTTTAAATTTATAGCAAACATTTTAAACAGAGTAAGCCTTGTCAACCTTTGTTTTAAATTTCATACTTATTAGATATTAGAAAAATGCATTTGTACGGATGACATAAAATCAAGGTTTGGATTCCACATCGCACCCTTGGCTCAGATGTATTGCTGATTCTGTTCAACAAAATGCAGGAGAGATGCCATACTTTAGATGAACTGTTCATTAAAGGTATTTGTACACCTCTGGCAGCAGCTTTGACACTTCTTCACAAGTGTTCACTAAAAACTTGGAAATATTTTGAGGTTTAATTTATTTTGGTTAACTTTCTATATTCCCCATCCACTAATTTTCATTCATCTTCACCTCTGAATATCTTGGGTCTGGGAGGGATCGATAGAAGGGAGAAAGTAAAATGCCAGTGAGCAGGACATAGGGCCTAGTTTAAATCACAGTTTGCTAGTATCATGGCCCAATTTTGGCGGGGGCTGTTGTTTTCATTCCCAAAGAATGCCCCCCACCAATTGACTGAAGGGGCAGGTTAAGGGCCAGGTTTAATTGCAGCAGCAGAAGCCTTGCTCCCAAGGCTTCTGATTGCTGTTGAAAAGCCCATGGCCCACCCCTCTCCTCACCTCACTGGAAGAGGCAGGAAAAACAGTAGTGGCCATCTGCCCTATGTTGTCTCTGATGGGCAGAGAGGAAATTCCCTTCTCAAAAATGCACTGAGCTCATTGTCATCCCTGCTGATTGGCTGATGCTGAACTCAGTGTCAGACTTGCTGCAGATTAGCTTGCAGCCCAGCAGGGCAGAGTGGCATTTTTTAAAAAGCAATTTCCCTTCCTGGCTATTAGAAACAACATGGGGCAAATGGCTCCTACTACTGGTGCTGCCTCCTCCAGTGAGGCAGAGCTAAGGTGGGGGGGGCGGGGGGGGCGTGAGCTTTTCAGTAGTGATCAGAGGCTTAGAGAGCAAGGGTTATGCCTACAATTAAACCTGGGCCTTGGCCATGTGCTCCTGGGCCAGACCAGCCCCATCACCGCCCCCATGTGGGGAGCCAGACTGTGACCTGCATCTGCAGCCCATAACTCTAGTTCCAGCCCTGGCTCTAAAGGCACTGACCGCTTTCCCACTCCTCTGGCTCCTAGGCCTTAGCTGCTGGCTTGAGAGTGCTTTCCCCAGCCTGCAGCTGCCATCTTGCTTCAGTGAAATGCCATGATATGGCTGCTTGCTTTGGAACTCCCCAGTAAGTGGCCATATTGTGTCATTTAATTGGAAATTACATTTTTCATAAAAATCACTTAATTTCATGATTTTCAGGAAAAATGCAAAAACACAATATAAACCAGGTCCTAGGCATAGTACTGGTCTCTTAGAAAATATTCTGTCATTTAAAGAACAGAGTGTACTGTTGGTTTGTAAGTGACTGTTGAACATACCATGGGGCCTGTACAGAAGTTACACTTATTACACATTAAGCACACAGAAAGCACTTTACAACTGTGTGTCCTATGAATGTCTGTTCGGTTAGACATTTATGCCATGTAGAGTACATATCACACTCTAAGTTAATCCTCAATAGATATGGTATCAGACTAACACGCTTTAAGTCAGTGCTTTATTGAACATCTGTACCACATCCCATCCTAAGTCAAGGTAGGTCACATTCTCCTGCCATCCTCTGAAGGGTCCTGGCACGTACGCGGGCCTGGGGGTCAGTGCCCAACAACCCCTCCAAGTGGAACTGGGTGGTGCCTGACCCTGGCAGGGGCCTGGGCAGCTCTCTATGAGGCCATGTCAACCTGGAGGTCCTGAAGGGGACTGATCCAGAGGGCCAAGCTGGGCGACATTTCCAGGAGCCCAGACACAAATCCAGATTCGAATGCACTTGCAGCCCTGGGTTGAAGAGTTGATGATCAATGTGTCCTACAATTCCCATTAATTCATTTGCTGTGGGTGAGCACTAGCCTGGCCCAGCCCCACCCCTGGGCTGTCACAGAAGGGAGTTAGAAAAGGCATCATCTCCTCCCTGGGGAGGGAAAGGAGCCCTTCTGCCACATGGGCCTCCCCACAGCTTACTGGCTCAGATCTTGGTGGAGGCCAGGCTGGGTCTGTGCAGCAGACAGGCTCCTTCTCTTACCTTCCCTACACCTGCCACAGTTCCTGGCAAAAAGTGGCATGCAGCTCCAAGCTGCCAGCCACAGGTGATCTCTTTGTATTTTTATATCATTATACAATGTCCCTAGGCAGGTCAGAGGTACTGCAAAGATGGAATGATCAGGCCCCTTGGCAGATGGTGGCAGCAGGGCAGACAAAGCAAGTGAATGGTGGCTATGTTTGTATGGGGTGGGGTACTGCTGGCTCTGCAGGGAGTGAGGCTTTGGGGGTAAGATTGTGAGTGAGGTGTGTGCATGCGTGTAGGGGTGAGAGAGGTGTGTGACGGGGAGAGAGAGAAGTACATGTGTGTGTACATCTGTGTCTGTCCTGGCCCTGGGCTGGGGTTGGAGCTGATGCCACTTCTGTAACTGCTTCTGGCTCTCTGCAGAGAGCAGGTCTCTGGGGGAGGGCTATTGCGGGGGAGGGTCATAAGGGTGTGCATATGCATGCATGCATGTCTCCAGCGTGGGCCTGACTGGAGCCATGGGGAGGGCAGGGATCAGAGCTGCTGCTGCTGGCTTTCTGCAGGGAGCTTGTGAGGCATGCTGAGAGGCGTGGGGAGCCTGTGGGTCATGCTGGGAGGCATGAAAAAGCACCCCCAACCTGCTGACCTTGGCCAGTGCAGGTAGGCTCTGGGCCTACCACACCGAAGAGTGGATGTATGTTCTATTCTGTCCAAGCCTTATCTGGAGCACTTTGAATAAAGCACAATTTTTAGAACTTGGGGCTTTAAACATCTGTACTTAGCCTTGGTGGTAACTTTGGCTGATATATCTGCTGTGCTATGACAATGTAATGCATGGTTTTGTATATCATCTGGCTGTAAGGTACCATAGAAAAGATGCCCTCCTGAGTACTTTATTTCTTTTTTCCTTTAGATACTTCCAGAAGTGTTAAAGCATCCCCAGAGACAGCTGAAGTCTTTTTTCAGAAGTTAAGAAATAAATATGAATTCTCAGTTTTGGTGACCTTAAAACAAGCTCACTTAAATTCAGGTGTTATTCTTTCTGTTCATCATTTAGACCACAGGTAAGTAATGCAAGTTTTATTGGTAGTATATTAATACATGAAAATAGATGCTGTAATAAAATCAGAAAACAAACAAGCAAATGAAGACAAGATTTTGATGTGCAGATCATGCTGAAACGTTTATAGTATGAGGCAACCCACATTTATGCAAATCTGTAGACATTCACAAATCTATATCTGTGAAAAGTAAGTGAAACAACTGTCACTCTGAAATGTCTCCTGGTGTTAGGGCATAAAAATAAAATCCTCTTTTTGGTCATAACCTTATGATCCAGCTCCTCAGCTGGTGCAACTCAGCATAGCCCTGTTGTGTTAGTAAAGCTACACAAACTAACAAAGCCTGCGGGCTTTATCTCTACGTGGCTTCAAAGATAGTAAAAATTTCCTGAAGGTTGTGGACATGCACCTACAGTAAATGGCACTGTGGTTTGCTAGGTGTAAAGACTTCAGGCTTTAGGTGTAAAGACTCCAGCAGTGTTGGGCATTTGAGGATGAATCTTTTACAATAGGGTAATCACTCTTTGAGACACAGAAGAGATTCTTTATGTTTAAAGTCATATAGCCACCGAAGATAGCTGGCCTCTGATTTATAAGTGTGGAAAGAAATGTAAACACTTGTAATTCTTTTGAATGAATTAGTGATCATCCCTGGCAACAGACCTTCTTTGCTTCCAGTATGCAGTTCATATATCTGCCTATCCCTCCCCCCATACACTATTGCAATATTTCCTTCCTTGATAATTTTGCTACCGAGGGAGACGACAATATGTATTGACTGTAAAGAGATTGTTAATTGGGGCTCATTCATAACATCATTACTTCTTATGGAAAACTGGTATAGTAATAGCAATTAGATTTTTATGGTATAGTTACAGTGCTCCTGCCATTTCTTCATACATTTTCATCTCAAATTTGATAAATTAGTTAAAGAAACTAAACTCAAGATATCCATCTTCCCCCATTCCTTGATTTTACTGCTCTCCATTTTTCCTGGAAATTCAGAAGTACAGATACATGAAGTACCAAGAGCCTTGTGAGCAAGCCTGTTTTCTGCAAGATTTCCAGTTTAAATAAGTTGGCTCAAATAGTACTCATTTTAAGTGTGGCTTTCTAACTTAACAGCATCTCTAAGCCTTTTAAGGTCCATTTATCCCTAGTTTTCTAATTTGCAAATATTTTATGAGCAGATTCAAATGTTAAAACTATAGATTTATGGAAGCTGGAGATAGTACCCCATCATACAGTTTAAAAGCCTTCACTTAGAAAAATTCAAAACATTGTTGCTATTACTATGCCTCTTCTACTTCCTTTCTTTTTGACTAACTCCTCACATATCATTTACTATCTTAGATTGCAAAAGTTCTGTGAGCAAGGTCTATGTCTTGTTATCATGTCTTTGTTTTGGGAGGGGCCTAATGTATTTATTGATAATTTATGCAATGGAAGTAATGAAAAGGGTCTTTTTATATTATTTAGGCCAGGGGTGGCCAACCTACCTCACACATGCTACACATGGCACAGGCAGCCTCTGTGTGTGGCATGTAATAGATTGGGGTGGGAGTAAGGAATACAACAACAGATAGGTTGGGCACAGACATTACACTTAAACCGGTTTAAGTGATCAGAAACTGGTTTAATCCTGTAACAGAACAGATGTCAAGTGCACATAAACTGGTTTGAAAATGGCTGAAACCAGTTTGAGATAAACCTGGATGAATGTAGTATCAGACTTAACTGATTTGGCTCAAACCAGTTTATGCAATGTCCGTCTCAGACCCCTTGCTTATTTAAGTTAAATCAGACTACCCCAACATCCCAGCATGCTCTCTGGGCTGAGCAGGGCTCTCTGCTCTGTAGCAGGGCTGGCCCCTCCCCTCTGCTCTCTTTCTGTAGCTCTGGCAGAGTCTTGCAGGCACAGCAGCATCTGCCTGGCTTCCTCCTCCTCTTCCCCTCTCCTTACCACTCTCTGTTAAGCAGGGATCCCCTGTTCCCTCTGCCTTGCACAGATGCCTCAGCATTAGCTAGCAGACCACATCCTGGCTATGGTCTGTGCTGTGGCAGACAGCAGTCTCAGTTTAAGGCTTTTTGGAGCTAATCAGCAGCTCAGCTGGTAATGTCCCTCTCTTCTTTCTTTGTTTAAGAAGAGTTTAAACTAATGAGAGAGGCTGTTTGTTTTCTGATGGGATGATAAATGCCGATGACAGAGCTGATAAATGCTCTGTTATCAAGGAGGGGGGAGGGAACCCATCCCTTATCCTGCTGGAAGGGAAGGGAGGGCTGCTGTAGTGCCCCTCTGGCTTCTAGCCTGAGCCACTGCAGGTATGTGCCTTCATTTCTGGGATGTCTGTACAGTTACAAACTGGTTTAGTTTAGCCAGGTTAAACTAACTTGCAAAGGTTGAATCAATTCAGGCTCAGGATTTTTGAATGTCTGTCCTTAGCCATAGGGAAGACAGCTGAGTTGATTAAGTGGGAAGCACTAGGCAAGGAACAGAAAGCAGGACAGCAGATTAGGCAGGGGATGAGGATTGGAATGGCACTTGGAAAGAGTGTGGAGCTTAATTTCTGATGTGCCTACCATAAAGCCTGGATCCCTACTGATTAGGCTAATAAAGATTAGTCTCTGGATCTTCAATTGCTTTGTCCAGACTGCTTTTTTAAATGTTTTACCACTTCCTTTTGGAAAACATTCTGTAGTATAATGATGCTTGCAGTCTGGAAAGTTTAACAATGGATTTTTAACTGACGGGTATAATCCAAATGCCCAGCTGTTTGTTTATGTGGCCATAGGATCAGCATTATTGTGAACATACCCAGAAAAATTGGATATGAGCTAAATCTTAGCATATGCTCACAACATTAGGAAGTACAAATATTGTCAGTGTATTTTAGTGGTATTTGCTATTCAATTATGCTGATGTGCAGGATGACTTAATTTAGCATTGATATTAAAATTAGGGCTAGAATCTTTAAATCTCTTTCACTATCTTTGCATTATTTTAATTATTTATGAATGACAATAAAAACAGCTAAATTTATGAGTCAAAAGAAGCTATTTATCCTTGATTTAAGTAATTTCACTTTACTGTCAGATTTCAGTCTCTTTGATCCTGCTTCTCTTTGTATAGGGACTTGCCTGTTAAAGTCCACTAATGCTCAAACAATGTTTTAGAAAATTCTGTGTTGTGACTGATCACACTTGGAAGGAGAAGTAACTGTACACGAGTTGGTTCTTCCCTCCATTGCATAAACTTCAACACTAGAATAGCTCCCCTGAACTCCAGACAGTTACAGTGGGACCAAACTGAAGAACAAAACACAGACTGTCTTCAGTTATTTACAAAATATAGTACAGTATTGCCTCTTTTCTCTGCAGTGATAAGAGTGGAAAACCTGCAGGCAGTCAAGAGAGATTGAGGTTAGAGATAGTCAAGGGAAATAAGCAGTTAATCAAGACATAAGTAGCCTTTTCTGTTTATTATGCAGCAATTCTGGTGGTTAAATAAAACTAGATTCTTATGCCTTGAACTGAGCTGGAAAATGAAAAGATTATGTTTAACAAGTAGAAAAGGCGTGTTCCCTGTATCCACGAATTAACTTTGATTAACATTTAATTTTATTATCTATCTTTTTCTTCATATATTTTAGAGGGGTCACTTGGTTTATTCTGTGCAGCCCAACCCATTGTTGTTTTCTTCTTTTGCCAGTTCTTGGTTAAAGACTCCACAGCGTAAGGCTCCTGTGCTGGGTGCTATATAATTTTTGAAAGATACTGGTTGCCTTTCACTACTGGCATGAATGCCATATGCCCCCGGAAGCTGGGGAGGCACAGCAAGCTCCCGCACGTGGCGGCAGTGCTGTCAGGGGTGCCGTATGCCAACCAGTGGTCAGCAATTGCCCACAGATGCTGCTGGCGATTGGAGATGGCCTGCAGATGCTGCCGGCGGTGTCAGCAATGGTGCTGGGGTGGCGAGCAGCGACTGCCTGCAGGTCAGCGTCAGTGGTGCTTTTTACAAGGTTGCACCATCCATGCCAGCATGCATGTGCACGTGAGGGCAATCCCTATGTGTCACCAATGACCACTGATGCTGAATTCTAGGAGAGATCAGGGTATTCAGTATCTGACAAGGTCATTCACATTATGACAGTGCTCTCTAGAGAGACCAGTGGGCCTCCTTTCTACTATCTGATTCATGTGAATGAATCCTTAAGTCCATGTGGAGTTCAAGTGATGATATGTAGGAATTAGATAGATGAATAACAATTCATGTTTGTTCTGGCAGCTAAAGGGAATAGCTACTCGTATTTTTCCCCTCAACTGGTAATTGAAGCACTATTTAAAATTTTCCTTCATTGCTTCCTTCCCTTTCACTGGTTGCTTTGTCTAACATTATTCTACTTTCAAATTGGTTTAAGCTGGCTTGAAGTGGAACAATCTAAAATATTTGTATAGCTGTTACTTTCTTATCTACCTTTCTTCAACTATGAGCAATCTTTTTTTCCCACTGACCTGCTATATCTGGAGAGTTTGGTAAAAGGCAATCTAGGTGCAGCTCAGAGATGAAACTTTTGTTAAAAGCTCTTAGTGTCAGTAAATCAGAATTTCACAGCAGTGATTATTTAGCTGTTCCACTAAGCTAGATACCAGTCTTTGGACACACATTCTAAATGTCTAAGAAATATCAATTATAATTGAGAAGATCGCCTTGACTGCATATAATGCCCTGGCTCAAATGGATTCTGTTTTACAATAACAGAACAAATATTTTGAACAACGTGAACAAAATGATTCCTTAAATCTGAATAAAGGACCATTAGGTTGATTGCTATGCTCTTACTCTCAGCCTTCAGTTTAAACTTTATTATACTCTTCATTTGACTTTTGAATCCATCTTTCAGCTTCTCCTTGGCGAATGAATCAGCAACCTGATCATTTTAATCTATGATATGGTTCTAATATGCTTTAGGCTCTACTACTCCGTCCTGGATTTTCATTTAATTGGCAAAAATGGGGAACTTTAATAAGTCTCACTTTATGGTTAGATGGACTTATGCAACAGGTGCTGTATTCAAGATGCTATATTCATATCTCTCGAGATGCTGCATATTAAAGACTTTAAAGGGCGGAATCATTTGATTGTAATTTAACTCTTTTTTTCCCTCAGTTACTGTTTTGACTGCTGTGCAACTGAAGAACTGGTATCAATGGATTTATGTATTCTTGAATTCCCCAATGTATCTCATTCCTGCCATATACAATGTTTGCTTTTGCATTTGTTGGACTCTCCTGACCATATATTATTTGTTGTACAGAATAGTGCCATACTGGGCATGTCTACACATTCATTAACGTGCTGAGTTACAGTGCATTAAGTTTAGTACTTGGTTAACTTAATACTACTGCGCAGTAGCATATTCACATGGTTTCTGCCTGGCACACTACTGAGCATTGTTAGTAGACTACTGAGAAATAAGAGTCTATACGAGGCACTAACTGTGCAGTAGCCTAATAACATTGCACAGAAGCAATGTTAGTTCTCCAGTAGCTTCCAAGATGGGCAATGAATAAACAATAATTTAGTATGTATATTAGCATATTAAAAAGGTGTGATAATTACCTAATGCCCATAAGGACTAATTTCCTTTCTGTTATACGAATTAGTATATATTGTCCAGGTGACAACTGTTTTATTTGCTTAAAAAGAGGGATGTTGAAATATATGGTAACTTTCTGGCAGTAAGTTTTAATAGTTGGTTTTCAGTATCATACATCTGAAGTTTCCAAGACATTGTACAAAGCATAATCAGTTGCTTTTGAGTTGGTTTTAACTATGATTTTAGAATCCTACTGTGAAACCAAAGTTTTATTTCTTTTACATAGAGGTTGTGGGTCTTATCAAGAGATTTCAGAACAAGACATTTTTTATTCATCCTGACACTTTGGTAGTGCTAAAGAAGATCCTGAGCAATACAGGATTACGCACATAGGGTGCACCCAGATGAGCGTGCACATGCCTCTTGCAGAATCTCAAAGTAGGTCACCGTACTGGGAACATCTTACGAGTGATAGCTGCCCAGATGGCCAGGCAGGAGCATACATGGCTGATTTCAGTGAGCTCAGGAGATTAGTCAATGACGCACTGCGGAGTAGAAGTTTTGAAGAGATGGGAGCCCAGGAAGGGTGGCTGTTCCTTAAGGAAATGATCCTTTGGGCATAGAGGGAGACGATCCCGATGCGAGGAAAAAAGAGGGAAAGAGGCCAGGAGGCTTCCTTGACTGACCGGAGAAATCCATGGCAGACTGCAGTCTAAAAGGGGAGCATATAAAAAGTGGAAATGGGGAGAGATTACCAAAGATGAGTATACCACCTCTGCTTGCACATGTAGGGAGGCAGTTAGACGGGCCAAAGCTACCATGGAGCTGAGGATGGCATCTGTGGCAGGGTACTAGGAGAGCCCGCCACTGGAGGAGGTCGCGGCAGGATGCCAAGCTTGCCTGCCGCTGGAGGAGATTGCGGTGGCGGGGCACTGAGCCCGCCAGCCGCTGGAGAGCAGTGAGATCACGGCAGGGCAGTGAGACCGCAGCCGCCAGAGAGAGAGCGCAGTGGGACGTTGAGCCCGCAGCTGCTGGGGGAGAGTGCGGCGGGGCACTAAGGGTGCTGCTGCTGGTAAAAACCGTGGCAGGGCACCGGGGGTGCCTGCCCCTTTAAGGCCCTGGAGCCAGTAGCCTCCAGGTGCCTGATTAGGGCAGCCATTTTGAGACACTGTCTGCGTATATAAACACAGGCAGTTTGGCTGCTGGAGGCCAGGCAGCAGCATTGCCTGGCCGGAAAGCTGCTGGCGGAACGATCGGAGGTATGGGGGAGTTGTAAGGGGATGGAAGGAGGCTCCTGGTCCTGGGCATGACTGGAAAACTGCACACTGCCAGGAGTGGGCAGTCTGGTGGGGTCTCAGTGGTGTGGGAGCCCCAGGAAATGCCAGGCCAGTTACCACCCCGGTGAAAGGCGAGTTGGGGCGCCATAACCCCTTTGCCCCCACCGCTGGGTGGGTTACCTGTTGGTTTGCATTTGGTGTTTGGAAGGGCCAAGTGGGCAGACCCTGTGAGAGAGAGGGAGGGGCTAGAGAACCGCCGGAGCCTACGTGTACCCTCGACTGGCCCATGCTGGGGCCAGGGCTCAGGGAGCCAAAAGGGCCGGGGGCTCACCGCGAGGGACGCCCAAGAGCCAAGGGCCTGGGGTCCTGACTGGCCTGGAGGTGGGCCAGGAGCTGGAGGTCCCAGGGGGACCACACCTGAGAGGGCACGGAGGTGCTGCGGTTGTCCCCAGGAGGCGGGGATAGCAGCGCGGGTATGGCTTCGGGGGGCAGGGTAGCCTGGATGATGGTGGCAAGGCCGCCTGACTGGATGGATTGCAGGAGGGTCCATGTAGGATGGTTCTGGGGCCCAGTGTGGGACCGGCGAGTAGTATAAGACCGAGATGCCATCAGCGAGGCTTGGGCTGCGGTATGGGGATGGAAGGAGCCGCAGATATTGCCTCTGGCATCGGGGCATGAGTAGGCAGCCTCCTGCTTATTAACATCAGTGGAACATTAGATCAAGTTGTGGCAGGTGAGAACAGGTGGGTGGTTGGCCCAACGAGGCAGGCGGGCGGGCTGTAGTGTACAGGAGGACGGCTCAGGGATGCCGCCTGTCACAGCGTCCCAAATAAAGGATAACAAAAAAAAATTGTTTTTTAGATATATAAAGAGCAAAAGGAAGGCCCAGGGTGGAATAGGACCCCTGCTAAATGAGCAGAAGCAATTGGTGACGGACGGGGGGGGCAAGGCTGAATTCCTCAATGAGTTCTTTGCCTCAGTGTTCCTAAGTGAGAGGCAGGACAAGGCTCTCACTGGGATTGTAGAGAGGCAGCACCAGGATGCCAGACTACCAAGCGTAGACCCTGAGATGGTGCAGAGGCACTTGGAGGAACTGGATGGCTTTAAGTTGGCAGGCCCGGATGAGCTCTATCTGAGGGTACTGAAGGCATGGCTGATGTCATTGTGCAACCACTGGCGATAATATTTGAGCAGTTAGCAGTCATGGCGCGTGGGTCAGGTCCTGGAGGAATAGAAAAGGGCCAATGTGGTCTCCATTTCAAAGTCTTTGAAAAAATTATCAAGGCTCACATTTGCGAGAGCCCGGCAGGACAAATTATGCTGAGGGGAAACCAGCACGGGTTCGTAGCAGGTAGATCACGCCTAATGGACTCCAAGATGAACATGAGTTGTCAGTGTGATGAAGCCATCAGAAAAGATAATGGCACTTTATCGTGCATCAGCAGATGCATGACGAACAGATCCAAGGAGGTGATACTTCCCTTATATTGGGTGTTGGTCAGAGTGCAGTTGGAATACTGCATCCAGTTTTGGGCGCCACACTTCAGGAGGGATGTGGATAACCTGGAGAGGGTCCAGAGAAGAGACTGGGGCACCTGGACCTCTTCAGCTTCTGCAAGAGAAGGTTGAGAGGCGACCTTGTGGCTGCCTGTAAGTTCATCACGGGGGCACAGAAGGGAATTGGTGAGGTTTTATTCACCAAGGCGCCTCCAGGGGTTACAAGGAATAATGGCCACAAGCTAGCAGAGAGCAGATTTAGACTAGACATTAGGATGAACTTCTTCACAGTTAGTGGCCAAAGTCCGGAATGGCCTTCCAAGGGGGGTGGTGCTCTCCCCTACCCTGGGGGTCTTCAAGAGGAGGTTAGCTAGGCATCTAGCTGGGGTCATCTGAACCCAGCACTCTTTCCTGCCTATGCAGGCAGTTGAACTTGATGTTCTATTGAGGTCCCTTCTGACCCTAGCATCTGTGATTCTATGGCAGTAGTACTGCAAAAGGACTCTGCAGCCACAGCCCAATTGGCACTTGGGACAGAGGGGCAGATGCCTCTTCTGGCTGTGTAGTTCCCATCCAGATCTGGGAGGTGCACAGCAGTTCACAGCCAGAAGGCAGCCCCCCTGCCAGACTGCTGCAGTGGGTAGAGGGTACAGGGAACTCTCGGGGTGCTTCAGCAGTCCAGCTGTCACAAGGGGTAGTGTCCCCAGTTACCAATTGGCTGGGCCCCAGAAGCTCTGGAGAGTGAGTACCCCTGAGCTGCTTGCCAGGGCAGGTTTTGTACTGATGGGTCCAGGACAGGGCAGCTTTTTACACTGCTGGGGCCAGCACAGATGCTGGCCCCAGGTTTTAGCTCTCCCTGGCTGCAGATCCAGGAGGAGCTAGGCTTTTCCCCAAGTGGCATAACATACTCCACACCGAAGTGCATGTCCGGGTATGTGCACTAAGGCAAAAAGCTTCAGCTCAAAGTTGCACTGCTTTTATTTGAACTGCTGCAAGTGCACATGCCTGCATGTGTGGGTGCGCCCATGGGCTCTGTCAATTCAGGTTGGGGTCTTTCCTTGTCCCACAAAAGAATGATTCCCTTATTTTTTGTATTTATTAGGCTTGAATCTTTTGATCATACTTGAATCAGTGGTTAGATGAAAATGCTTTTAAGGCAGTTGAAAGGTTCTTTGGTTTATATTCTGTTTAACCTCTTTGACAAGTTGGAAATGACCTTATCCTTTAAGTGTTTGTTATAAAGGAGGCCATTAAATTGACTGATGCTGTGTCACTATTGCCTGTTTTCCTTTACAGTCTAACCTTCAGTTAGTTTATGCTTCTTGACAGTTAAAAAATGAATTTTGACAATAGGATGTAAAAGATTCTAGGTGGTAAATGCATCCATATTATAACACTTGACTAGTAACTTCATTTAAATCAAGTGGGCCACATCCTCCTTTGGTGTAAACCATTGTAAGCCAGTGGAGATGTGCAGATTTACAGCAGCTGAGAATCTGTCCAAAGATGTTTATATGAGACTAAAACTTTTATTTCTGTATTAATTCCTTAAGATTGAGCTCCCTTGAATTTGTTTAGAGGCTTACCTGAAAAACAGAAGAATGATTTGTTCACTGCAATTCAGAAAACTTTTACACACAAGGCATTAAAAATCAGTCAATCAAATTAGCATGTCACAAGGCAGGGGACAGGAGAATGTTTGAGAAGCTTTGATTGTCTTTTTTTGATTGAACCTTCTCTCTTACCTGAAAGTCACTCGTGGGATCTGTGATGGTTTCTCTCACAGAGGGGAAACATTGGCAAGGGAGGATATTCATAGAGAACTGAAAAAAAATTGTTGCACCATTTTTCCATTTAAAAGAATATGTGATAAATGCAATTGTTTCTTTCTCTTCTGCCCATAGTCTTGGAACCAGTTGGTTGCTAAGATGCCAGCCAGCCATCTCTTCTGCCCATAATTGTGGGTGGAAAGTCAGTAGCTGGTTTTAAGAAGGGAATTCTTGAGTCAGTGGGTCTGTGTTAGTATAATATAAAATCAGTTTAATATAAAATAGAGGAATTGCAGTGAAGAGGAATGAGAGCAAAAGAAGTGAAATCCTCAAAGAATGCTTACTTTTCAAATTTCTTTGGTAGAAATTAGGGTGGCAAGAAAATCTAAATTCTATTTTGTGAAAACATTTCATGGGTTAGGAATCTTTTTTTGCATTGAAACTGAAGCATATTTTACGATGAAAACAGATAGGGAGGCAGGAACTCTAGAACAGTGCAGTGGCCAGAGCACTAAAGATATGGACGATTCTGGTTTATGCTCTGCCTGATTTAGTACAGGGACATAAACTTGGGTTTTCTGCATGCCAGAAAGTGACTGGACTATAGAATCTCTTTGCCTCCCATGGGTATAGTAAATATTTTTTTTCAACGTTGTCAAAGGGAGAGCTTCAGTCCAGCTGATACCCTGGCTTAACCACTGACTGATTCTGCAATCCAGTGGTTAAAGCACTCAGCTGAGATGTGGGAAAACAAAGTCAAATCAGTGGTCCAAGAAAGTCAGAGTGAGGCCTCTTCTGTTTTCTGGAAGAATAACCTATTATATTATTTGCTGTTCTGGACTGAGGTAGTCCTTAAAAAGTTTAACAGGTCTTCGTTTCATTCTTTTTTTCTTTCTCAGATTTTGACAAGCATTCTATCCTGGTCCTCAGAATCCTTTCTGGTTATATTCCTAACTGGTTTTTTTGCAGTTTTTTGGTTTTGATAAATCATTATTTTCCAACAAAAATATGCTTCCTCAAAAATCATAATCAGCTCTTGTAAAAATTCAGTGAACAAGGGGAAAGTGCAGAAAATGAGTTGGTAGCCTTTCCTTTTGCTGTGCATTTACATTAGGTGATATGGAATAATTTATTCAGGCTAACACTTGTATTCTTTCTTGTCTAGTTAAAGTGTCAGTCAGTTCTCCACTAGATAATGCTCGAGGCTGGATAGGGAAAAAGACAAAGGCATTCAGAATGGTACTGTAGTGAGAAATAAGGATCTTGAAGATACGTTACTATGTATTTGACATTTAGAAGTTAAGAGCACAAGGGTAGTTTTATGAATTAGCTGTTTTTTAGGTGAGGGAGCAAGTATGAGAAGCCTATATTTAATATTTTAGTATATTTAAAGTGCCAGCTACTAAAATAGGGAAAAAATAGGATGTTGCCCTCCTGAATGTGTCATTATTATATTAGGAAAAACAGCAAGCTAGTGGCTATGTGATATCTTTTAGAACTCCACAAATAATCTATCCCTGGAGGAATAAGATTTGCTTACTTTTTTCATTATTACAGTTTGCACAGTAGCAGCTTTTTACAACAGTTATAAAATAAACATACCTGTTTGATGATCAAGCCATGTTTGACTTGATGATCCTTTGGTAGTAATTTTTAAAAATAATGTTGATTTTAATATTTTATTAGTTTTACATGTACTACCCTTAAATTGAATGTTCTCCTTTTTTTTTTTTTTAGGGCAGGGTAAAGAGGGGGAGTTGATCAATTGTAACTGTGTGTGTGTGTGTGTGTGTGTGTGTGTGTACACAATAATTAGGTCAAGTTGCTGTAATTATTACTTTTACAACAGCATTAAAGACTTTTCGCTCCTAAAATATTTGTCTGTTCTCTTTGAGCTGTTAGAACAACAGTCTGGATTCAGTACGTAATGAATCTATGTACCATAGACATTAATGTGACCATTCACAAGGACAGAATTGGAGTCTGCATTTGTAGCTGTTTAGGTTCTTCTGCTTCATTGTGCCTAACGTGGCTACTTTTAGCACTAACTTTGCTTGCAGGAGCCCTTTTAGGGGAATCCCTCTAAACTGTCTGTAAAAGCATTAGTTTTATTAGCATCTGTGGGCCAACTTCTAGAGGATGATAGTCAGATATATACCTAGTTATCTCTCCATTCAAATCATCCCTTCATTAAAACAAAAATCCTTTTTTTGTTATATCATACTTTTTGCTTCACCAAGACCCTAAACATCTCCATTATTCTCCTTTTATATCTTTTTAATTTCCTGCATGAAGCTTTAAGTGACCAGGTGACCTAATTTGACAGGGTTTTCTGTTTTATAAAGTCCCCTTTTTAACCTATCATTGCCACCTGTTTGCCCAACTGCTGCTGTGTACCAGGCCCCTACTGGCATCAGTTTTTCCCAGAGGGTCTCTGTTAGCACTGTAACCTCCTTTTTAGGGTGTACAAAAAGCTATTGCACTCGCTGGATTCATTATGCTGACTGTAGAGACAGGTACAGCATGCACTGATTCAGCCAGTGAGGCTCCTATGGAGTTTTCCTACAAAAGAACTCCTGGGAAAGGACAGCAGTGCAAACCATTGCCTGAACTCCCAGGAATTCATTTTCCCAGAGGAACAGCAGTATCCTGTTTTACCAGAGATCATTTTTCTCCCCTGCAAGGTAGGTGATCCTTAGCACATAGAGAAGCTTAGAACATTCTTTTCACTGTGGGTCACCATTTAATCTAGCTTAATTTGCTGCCCTTTGGTTTACTTGTCTGTAGAAGAGGGTCTGTTAGATACAATCAAAGGCAAAACTTTGGTGTATACACATGCAGGCTGATTGAAGTCATCATGTGGGGGCAGACCTTAAGCTTATATGTCCAACTGTGATTACATTTTTCTGGTCTGTCTCTTCCATCTTTAAGAATACTGGGCCAGATTCTCAGGTGGTCTAGATGGGCATAATTAAGTTGATGTCAATAGAATAAAGCCAGGTTGTTCCATCTGAAAAGCTGGCATATGCACCAAATATACCATATTTTCTCACATACAGCATGTCGCAGAATATAATACACACTTTGTTTTTGAAATGCAAAATGAAGAAAAATGGTTTCCCAATCAGTCTATCCCAGTCAGAAAGTTAGTTTCCCTGTTTAATACATACACCCCAATTTTGTGGGAGAAAGGTATATGTTGTATGGAAGGAAAATATGATAATAGGTAAAACAGATCAACATTATATTTACTGCTGTGTGTTTGTGTTTCATAACACTAGTTCATGCTTAATGTAGTGTTAATACTACTGCCATTACACCAGCTTTTTAATTACTTTCTTGTTTTCTCTGTTTTTTATTTATTCAGTCCTTATTACTCCTTTTTTATGTTTTGTAATAAAGATAACAAGAAAATGGATGACAGTGCCTCATAATCTTCTAGTCCTCCTCTAGTATGTCATGGTTTGTTTTACCAAACTGTTAATCTTTGGGATTACTGTTTTGTGTTTTTGGTTTATAATTTCTCACTTAACTTTAAATTCACATTATATATAGTAATATTACCATTACTGGTCAGCCTTCCTACTGCAGGAGACTTTTTTTTTTGATCCTTTAATATTATTTTAGCGATGAGAAAGATATCAGGATGGTAACCAACATGTAATCCTCTGCAATCAGATATAGTAATATGTTTTTTTCAGTAATCTCCAGGATCTTTAAAACTGTTTATTAGGCCTCCCTTGTGAGGTATCTGACTAATTATGAGGCGCATACATTTGGTTTGCTGTTATTATGGGTTGTGTCGCGAATTGCCTCCTTTAATCGCAAGGGGGTTCGTGAAGCGACTCGTTTCCCTTGACCGCAGGGAGATCTGCTTCCCTTAACCGCAGGGAGCTTTGCAAGTTCCGGGTAGTTAGCTGCTGGACAGGATTATTCCGACCTGTTCCAGTTTATAAGGGCCCAGCTATACGGTGGAGTAAATGAGATGATGGTACTTACGAAACGTAGTTTTATTTCTTCTCAACAGCAACAACGGGGTATATGGATTTTCCCACTCTGGACTAGGCCCAATCCTGGATTGAATTGAGCTTGATCATGAGTTGAAGGGACCGACTCCTCGTAGCCTCTAACCTCAAGGCCTCGGAGGAGGAGAGCTCTGAGTTCTCTGAGCTCCAGGGGTGGGTTTTATAGTAGGGCGGTACATACTTACTGCATTCCTCCTCAATTTAACCAATCAGTTTGCTGCATAAGAGGATGGTTCTGGAACCTGCTCGATGGTTCTGTCTGTCACAGCTATCTAGGTCACAACCATCTGTCAGCCACTACTATCTAGGTCAGCCGCTTAACCCTCTCTTATCCAAAAGCTTTGGTCAGGTCATTCAGCTGCCTAATATGGTGCGGACAGGGGCCATGAGCATA
>JAGPOW010001296.1:87317819-87338526 GCA_030014935.1 Caiman crocodilus
CGCTTAACCCTCTCTTATCCAAAAGCTTTGGTCAGGTCATTCAGCTGCCTAATATGGTGCGGACAGGGGCCATGAGCATATTTGATTGACATGGGCTATAAGCAGGTTTGATTGACAGGTTGTTAAACTGTAACACAGAAATCTTACTCACAGTGATGTCACACAGTGACATACTTTGAGTTGATAGTCTCATTAGGTGATGTGTTATACTTTACATATTCTAGCTTAGTTCTACTCACTAGCTGCATGTTTTGCACTTTTCCCTCAACTCCATCCCTTGTTTTCAGATACCTTTCTTGCACTCTAGCCAAACTTTATTCTATCCTAAAGATATAAGGAATAAAATGCTTGTATATTTTTCAATATTCTGGTAAATTTGTTATGTTCCCTATAGTGAAAGTCAGTTTTTCTATTGACTTTAAGGAATAAGAAGCAGGCCTTTATCTGTTCTAGGTGTTCTTCCTCAGGGTTATATCTGTCATTGGCTGTATTTAAATGTTTGGTGAAAGAGTTTTGCTTTATAATATGCTCACCTTCTTTGTTAGGTCAGGAGTGATCTCATTTCTATTCTTTAAGCTAAAGTTAGGAAGGAGGTTATTAAGTTGACTTGTAACCTGTCACTTACCTATTTTTTGCAGTCAAACCTTCAATTAGTTTATACTTTTTGCCAATGCACAAAAGATTTTTGGTCTATGAGGAGGTAAATTATTGGATACTGTGAAATTTACTGCTGACTTCAGTTAAATGTTTTCCTAATGCAGAGGTTTGAACTCTGTGAAACATTTGCCTAGAGAAGAAAGCGAACAAACCCTTTGCCAGCTTTGCAAAAGGGCCGCTGTTTTTGTGCTGTTGCTAGGCACATTTCATTATAAAGAAAACAAGAAAGGAGAAGCATGACTCGAGCCCACCATCTCACTCAAAACAGTGGTTGGAAAGACTTTTTTTAAGTAATTTTTGTTACCTTCATTTGCAGACCTTGCAAACTTGCTATTTATTGCTTCAAAACAAACAGGCCACGCTCATGCTACCCAACCAAGCCGTTCCATTCATCTTGGAGAGAAAAAAGTGAGATTGTCAACTCTTACAAATATGAGTCTAGTGATATTTGTTTTCCCCTCTCCCCCCACTTAAATCCTTGGTTCCTACATTTATGATTATCCTTGAATCCCAGTTTTATCCTGTAAAAATAAGGATCTCACATGCTTGCAGAGAAAAAGCTTGAAAATATGCACCTTGAAAGCTCAAAACCCAGAAGAAAGGCACTCTAGTTTTATAAACAGTTGCTCATTTCCTGGAAGAAACCTGTTTGAGTAAATGGAGGAAATAACTCTGTCTATCCCAGTAGGTGGACTTTTTCTCATAAAAGTTTATAAAATTACTTGTGGGAACATCTCAAGAAAAGCTGAGAAAGCTGAGAAATTTGTGTTTCTCCAAATGTTGGTCCATCTGTTATATAATTTTATTTTATACTTAATATAGGAGAGTCCAGGGCTAGGGACAGACATTCAAAAAGCCTGAATTGATTCAATCTTTGAAGGTTAGTCTAACCTTGGCTAGGCTAAATCAGTTTGTAATGGAACAGACATCCCAGACATGCAGGTACATGCTTGAAGTAGCTCAGGCTAAAATCCGGGGGTGCTAGAGCAGCCCTCCCTTCCCTTCCACAGGGCTGAGTTGAGCGGGGCTTGGCCAGGCCCCAGCAGGATTAGGGAGGGGTTCCCTCCCCCCTCCTTGATAGCAGAGCATTTATCAGCATAAAGGCAGGATTGTCCCTGACTAAATTATTCCAGTCAAGTGTCCGTTCAACCTACTCTTTACATTTCTAGGGATGGAGATTTCTCATCTTCTCTAGGTAGCCTGTTTCAATGCTTAACCATCTTCACAGTGATAAAGTTCTTCCTAATATCCAACTTAAACTTCCCTTGCTGTATTTTAAAACTGTTGCTCTTTATCTTGTCCCTGTCCCTGCCATAGAGAATAATCAGATTCCATTCTCCTTATAATCACCCTTCAGGTAGTTGAAAACTTATTCAATCCCTGCATAGTCTTTCCCCACCCCTCCCCAGACTAAACAGCCCTAGTTCTTTCAGCTTTTCCTCCATAAATCATGATTTCCAGAGCTCTAATAATTTTTGTCACTCTGCTGTACTATTTCCAGTCTGTCCACATTGTTCTTGAAGTGTGGGGCCCCAAATCAGACACAGTACTCAATGTGAGTCCTCACTAGTGTTGAATAGAGTGGAAGACTCATTTCCCTTGATTTGCAAGAGGTGCTTCTGTTAATACAGCCCACTATGCTCGTCACCTTTTTTGCAACAAGAGCACAGCTTTGGCTTGTGCTTAGTTTATGGTCTGCTGTGATGCTCAGATTTTTGTGGGTGCTAGAGCAAATTATTTTAGTAATAGGAATAATTGCATTTATGATCATAGAGAAGTAGGACTGGGAGGGACCTCCATAGGTTATCTAGTCCCATCCCCTGTTTGAGGCAGGATTAATGATACTGCGTTAATGACAATATTGGTATTAAAGAAGACAACATTTGAGATTTGATGATGAATGGCAAAATTCTTATTAGCTTTAGACTTGGCAGACTTAAATGTATACTGGATTCTGGTAATGGCAAGTTATTTAAAAGGCATGATATAAAGCCAAAGCTGAAATGTCTACTTTTGAATCTGAGCAAATTCCCTCTTCCCTAGTTTGTTCTCTGTTTCATTTCAGTAGCATGATGGTTGATGAACAAATGTGCATTGTGAAACTCCAGTCATAAAAATAGATAAGGAGTTTTTGATGCATTTCTGGTGCAGGTACCTGGAACTGGAAAGCAGTGGTCATCGAAATGAAATCAGATTGCATTACCGTTCAGACAGCCATCGCTCACACACAGAAGTGTTCCCGTACATTTTGGCAGATGATAAGTGGCATAGACTTTCTCTAGCAATCAGTGCATCGCACTTGATTTTACATGTGGACTGCAATAAGTAAGTAAAGAATAGTGTTTTATACTAATATTTGGAACATTCCAACTCAGCAGTAAGTGAAAGAATAACAATTGGGTTTATTTTGTTTGCTTTTTTTGTTTTTTAACAGAATTTATGAACGAGTTGTGGAAAAGCCCTACATGGACTTACCTTTGGGTACAACCTTTTGGTTAGGACAGAGGAATAATGCACATGGTTTTTTTAAGGTATGTTTTTCCTCAGAAGAAAACAGCTGAAACTGGCAATGTTGTTAATTGTATATCCATAGCATTGAAAATATTTAAAATACCGTGATGTGTAGGATATGTCAGGTAAGAATCCTTTACATTCAATACATCTGCACAGAAAGTACTTGATGACACGGGGATGTAAAAATTCCATTATCTAACACCAATAAGGCAGTTGTCATAGTTTCATAGTTGGTAAGGTCAGAAGGGACCTGAGCAGATCATCAAGTGTGACCCCCTGCCATGGCAGGAAAGACTACTGGGGTCAAATGACCCCCAACAAGGTGTTTGTCTAACCTCCTCTTAAAGACCCCCAGGGTAGGAGCCAGCACCACTTTTCTTGGAAGTTGGTTCCAGGTCCTAGCTGCCCTGACAGTGAAGTAGCGCCTCCTGATATTTAGCATGCATCTTCTCTCTGCCAGCTTGTGACTGTTCTTTCGTATCACTCCTGGTAGTGCTTGGGGAAACAAGGACTCTTCCCATTGCCTGCTGGTCCCCCCTGACTAGTTTGTAAATGGCTACTAGATCCCCCCTGGTGAGCCAGGCAGCCTTCTCTTGTGGAGGCTGAACAGGTTCAGGTCCCGTAGCCTCTCTCTGAAGGGCCTGCCTTGCTGTCCCTGGATCATGTGGGTGGCCCTCCTCTGGACCCTCTCCATGTTGTCCACGTCCCTTCTAAATTGTGGCACCCAGAACTGGACGCAGCACTGCAATTGCGGCCTGACCGGTGTTGCATAGAGAGGAAGGAAGGAAGGATCACCTCCTTAGACCTGCTTGAGACGCATCTGTGGATGCATAACGAGGTATGGTTGGCCTTCCTTACCGCATCCCCGCACTGTCGGCCCATGTTCATTTTGGCATCAATAATGACTCCAAGATCCTTTTCTGCCTCTGTGCTGACAAGAAGGGAGTTCCCCAGCCTGTAGGTATGCTGCTGGTTCTTTCTCCCCAGGGTGCAGAACCTTGCACTTGTCAGTGTTGAAACCCATCCTATTCTCATCCGCCCACCCTGTAACTTGTCTAGGTCCACTTGCAGCCTATTCCTCCCTTCTAGTGTGCCCACTTCTCCCCACATCTTAGTGTCATCTGCGAATTTGAACAAGGTGCTCTTTAGACCCCATCCAAGTCGGTGATGAAGATATTGAACACTGTAGGCCCAAGGACTGAGCCCTGTAGAATCCCACTGCCCACATCCCTCCGGTTCGAATAAGACCTGTCCACCACCACTCTCTGGGTGCAGCCCTTCAGCCAACTAGTAACCCATTTGACTGTGTAGGTGTCAATGCCACAGTCCTCCTAGTTTTTTAATGAGAATGGGGTGAAAGTGTTGAAGGATTTCCTAAAGTTCAGAAAGACTATATCCACTGCTACCGCTGTATCTAAGGATTTTGTGACCTGCCCATAGAAGGCCACCAGGTTGGTCTGACAGGACCTGCCTCTAATGAACCCATGTTGGTTGCCCCTAAGCGTAATCTCCCCTGCTGGCCCCTTGCAGACATGAGCCAGGATTGTTTTCTCAAAAAGCTTACCCAGGACTGAGGTAAGACTAACTGGCTTATAGTTTCCTGCATCCTCCTTCCTCCCTTTTTTTGAAAATGTAATTGTAGGTGAGATGGTGTTTGCTCCAATACCTTTCTTTGAGGAGTTTGGCTGGAACAAATAAGGTTTAACCTGATAGATTAGAGAACTATTAAGGTGGTGTTGTACGTTACCTTTCAGATATGTTAACTGTTAAGTTGGGAGTGTGCACATGTCAAGGCAGGAAAAGAAAAGCTATCTACTCTCTGAGTGTCTCAGAGATAATCCTTTTCGGGCGAGGATTATCTCCTGCTGGTGGTAGGCAGCTTGTGTTGCAGTAACCAGTCTGCTCCATGAAGCTAATACCATTAATTTGTGGTCATCCAGTATCCCAAGAAGCACTGCTACCAGAACCCCCTCCCCCATCTGGACTAGCTATCATCCCGAATTCTGCTGCCCTGGACTGATAGATGGGAACAGCTGGGCTCTTATAGGTGAGTTGGAGGGTCAAGGAAGGAGGGAAGGAAGTGAGAGGGGAGGGTGGGAAGGAGAGAGGGGGGGGCAAAGAGGACCAAGTAGGTGGGGAGCTCTCGACCAGCTATGAGGCTCAACAGTATAGTGCAGGCTTGATTTGCGTATTGGGGAGTTGCTGGACAGCTGAAGGGGTTGGTGTGGCTGATGTAGACCCGATTCAGGCCAGTGGGGTAATAGGCTCCAGAACTGGGTTCACATATTGCTGTTGGAGTACTGGTGAGCCAGGCAGGCATGAAGAAGACTTGACAGCATGTGTTAACTTTAATATTGCCTAACATTCCTTATAGCTAGCATGTGCTAATTTTAACGAGCAACTATGCCTACAGTGTTCCTCAGGAAGATCGTCAGCAGTCAGGGTGATGTGGTAGAAATTAAACTTGCTGCTCTAATGTGCTGTAAATCCAGTGCGTCAGAGCAGACTTGATTAATCAAGTCTTCTGGATCATGGAAATTAACGTGCTCCAGCAGCCTCCAGCATCATGTGTATCAGTGTCCCTGCACTGAAAAATGTCGGTGGGGCACTTTGAAATAAAGGTTGTCAAATGAGCTTTAGTTCAGAGTACCCTGCTGCCATTTTTTCAGTGTGGGGATGACTGATACATGTGACACTCAGGTGCTTTTAATTAGTACAGCTCACTAATTAAAGTGTCCCCCTACCAGAGCATGTCTATGAATGCCCTAAGGCAGCAAAGAATTGTTATCAAATGCCAATCTTTATTAATTTGAAAAGTAAAATTACCATAACTGTCTTGCAGCCTTCTCCCACAGCATAGTAGATTCTCTGAACTCTAAGAGAAAAAGCATTTGCTTGTGTTGTATTCAAAATGTGGTGCCCTGTATAAAAGTTAAGATAACACAGGTAGATAATAAAGGCAGTAGCATAACTCTGCGTGAGCAAGCTGGTCACCAATCCTCGGTGCCATTTTGGTGGCTCCATGGTGCAGCAGAAGTCCCATATCTTCACTATATGGTACAAGGAAGTACTAAATAAATGCTCAGAAACCCGTGTTACAGCTCAGTAGCACTGGCAAATTTCTTTTTTGTGATGCTACTGCGCAGTTGTCTGATGCTACTGTGCAGTAGTATCGCATCATGGTTTTTTGCCATGCAAGGCTACTGCACAGTAGTATCAGGCTACTGCGCACTCAGTGTTTCATGTAGATGCTCCCACTGTGTAAGAAAATGATGTTAAATAAATTTATTTTGCATTTTGATCAGCACATGGTGAGGTTTTTGATCATTCTAAGTTCATTAGGGGTGTTCCCTTGTCCAAATCCCTGCTTCTTGTTATAGCTCATAAATTTCTGGGGATTGTACTGGCTGTTTGAGAGGTTCCCTGTAAAATGAAAGTTTCAGATGCCTTGTAGAATAGCAGCCTGACCAGCCATCTGTAGACATTAGGCTCTTTGAAGCCTGGATGAATTGCTTTGAATACTGGCCCTTGCAACCTGCTATTTTTTTTGATTATGGGATAAATTGAATAAACAAAATGAAGGCTGCTCCTGTCTTAGAAGCAGAATACAATCTGGTCTTTAGATGCATAGATATCATTTAGATGTATAATAGGTTGATTGGGTTCTAGCCCAATGTCTTCGTTTTAACGGTTGAGAGATACCCAAGCCAACGAGGGCAGACTTACTTAAAATGTAATCTAGTTGCGTTCCTCACCTCACCCCCAACCCTCGATTGTTAGTCCCTTGCCCGGGCGCTCTGTATTTCCCTATCAGCTTTGTCATCTTTTTTTTGGATTTACAATCCTAAACATCTAATAAAAGTCAATCTATTCTTATTGTAAGTAAGCCAAAATAATTAAAACATTTAGCAAATGATGTGTTAATTATACTGGTTCCAGGCATACTTAATCGATGTATGTTCTGATAACCTGGACGGTTTTAGTCTTGCATGTATTCATCTGAATATTTTCAAGTCTTGTTTTCCATAATACTTATCCTTTTTTTCTTAAATGCTTGCTACTGTGAAGGAATATGCATCCATATCAAGGTGTAAAACAAATGATGTGGATTTGAGGATTGAATACCTCTTTTTCATTTGTTTCTCTCTTTCTTTTTACAAAAATTGAGATGAGTCCCAATACAACGATTTTTTTTCCTTAATGAGAAAAGTAAGCCAAATTAAATGAAATTCAGTAGACAATAAGTGCTTGTTAAATTTAACACCACTACATCCAAAATACACTGTTCTTAAAGATTTTTCAAGATAACATAAAACAAAAAGTTACATCCTAATAAAAAAATGTGTGATGTAGGGCCCTAGCAAACATTACATTTATGGCACAATTAACATGTTGTAATTCTCGGGGAAATTTACATGCCACATGTTCAGCAAATTTATGGTACCGTAAAATAACAAACTAGCCACACAGATGTTCCACATGAATTTAGAAACATAGCTGTAGCTGATTTGTATAGTGTCTTAAATTGAATGTGTGACATGTGCTGCTTCATTGGATTATTGTCAGCATTACCCTGGGGCAGCTCCTGGCAGTTTTGGGGCTGCTCTGGTCCTGATAGTGACAAATAGTTGATGGTTGGCATTGGGCAGAGACAGTCCTGGATCCTAAATCTGCCTGGCACAGTTTGCAGCTTTGCCCTACAGCTCAGGTGTGTGATGTAACACAGGGCACTTTAAAGTGCTGTGGGCGATGGAGCTGATGGGTTCCTATGGGCATTGGCATATTTACAGCCTGCAAATATGCCCAGCATCAGGGGAACCTGCCTTCAGCATCAAGGTGGCAGAACCTGGCATCAGGACACAGACCTCCTGCCCCAACCTGTGAATGGAGCAGGAAATAAGCATAGGTCCTGAACCAGGCCCTGGGGCTGTGTTATACCCCATCTGGATGCTCAGCTAAGATTCAGAACATAGCCACTCCCATGAGGTCAGAGGCAAGTTCAAGGTCATGAACCCAGATCTGGTAATGCCCTGTTCCCCATCCCAATGCAGGATCACAGACAGGGTAACGTTTGCTGTAAATACCAAGCTCTAAATACTAAAAACTGTGTGTGCAGCTCAGCGGGGCTGAACACCTTCAAGTCTGCTGGCCCAAACAGTTTACACCCCAGGGTATTTAAGGAGCTGGAAGGCATCGTAGCTCAGCCACTGGCATGGATCTTTTAGAACTTGTGGTGCTCAAGTGAAATGCCCGAAGATTGGAAGAAGGCCAATGTGGTACCTATCTTCAAGAAAGGGAGGAAAGTAGATCTAGGGAATTACAGGCCTATCAGCCAGACCTCTATCCTGGGGAAGATCTTGGAAAAAATTATCAAAGAGGCAATTCTTGGCAAACTGGCTGATGGCAGCATCCTGAGGGATAGCTGGCATGGGTTTGTTGTGGGTAGGTCTTGCCTGACCAGTCTCATCTCTTTCTATGACCAGGTGACACATCACCTGGACAAGGGAGAAGAGATTGATGTCATATATCTTGATTTTAAAAAAGCCTTTGATATGGTGTCCCATGATCTCTTCATGGAAAAATTGGCCAACTGTGGCCTCAGCTACATCACAGTCCAATGGTAGTGGAATTGGCTCTGAAGTCGGACCTAGAGAGTGGTGAGTGGTAATAGATGGAAGTAAACCATTGTGGTGCACTGTGACCAGTGAGGGCCCCCAAGGCTCTGTCCTTGAGACTATACTCTTTAACATCTTTATTAATGATGTAGACATTGGTATCAGAAGTGGACTGGCCAAGCTTGCCACTGACACGAAACTTTGGGTTAGAGCGTCCACACCTGAGGATAGGATGGTGATCTAGGCTGACCTAAACAGGCTCAGAAAATGGGCGGACGAGAACCTGATGGCGTTCAACACTGAAAAATGCAAGGTACTCCACCTTGTGGGGAGAAAAATTTCACACTTATAGGCTTGGCAGTGCTATGCTTGCTAGCACCACGGCTGAAAGGGACTTAGGGGTCATGATTGTCCACAAGATGAATATGAGCCACCAATGCAATGTCACAGCTTGTAAAGCAAGCAAAACTCTGGCTTGCATCCATAGATGCTTCTCAGACAAATCCCAGGATGTCATTCTCTCGCTGTACTCGGCCTTGGTGAGGCCGCAGCTGGAATACCGCATCCAGTTCTGGGCTCCACAATTTTAAAAGGATGTCAAGAAGCTTGAGAGAGCCCAGAGGGGGGCCACACACATCATCAGAGGGCAGGAGGGCAGGCCATATGATGAGAGGTTGAGAGCCATGGGATTCTTTAGCTTGGAAAAGTGCAGGCTTAGGGGAACCTGCTGGCTGCCTATAAGTATATAAGGGGGTACGTCAGGATTTGGGGAACACCTGTTCACCAGAGTGCCCCAAGGGACAACAAGTTCAAACAGTCACAAACTCCTCCAAGACTGTTTCAGGCTGGATATACTGAAAAACTTCTTTACTGTCTGAGTCCCAAAGGCCTGGAACAGACTGCCTCCAGAAGTGGTGCAAGCACCTGTTCTGGAATCTCTGAAGAGACATTTGGATGTTTATCTTGCTGGGATCCTGTGATCCCCAGCTAACTTCCTGCCCCTGGGGCAGGGGGCTGAACTTGATGATCTTTCGAGGTCCCTTCCAGCCCTAATGTCTATGAAATCTATAAGTATTAGTGTTAATGACTTCTCATGACTCTGCCAAATAGATTAAAGAAAGTTGTTGTAGTTCAGTGTTATTTCATTTTATTTAAAATTGTATCAAAGTCACTGAAACTGAAAATGATTTTCAGATTTCTTTCAAAGGTCACTTTCAAGCTTTTCTGCATTATCTACAGTGAACTCAGACAAACTTTTGCTGATAATTTACATCTTGACATTTAATTAAATTTTCTTTAAAAATGGTGTAGCATATGTGTACGTTTATTGCTACCTATTTTACTTTCTCTTTATTCTCTCATCAGCACGCTGGATGCAAACAAAAATAATATATTCATAAACATTGTTGGACTTTTTCCATGATTTTTTGTGTGTGTGGACTTTAATGTTTTATATGGTGATTCTTACTAGGGGATATAATTTGGTAAGTAAGAAATACATTCTCTTCTTTTTTTTTTCTCCATTTGTACACAGGGCATAATGCAGGATGTACAGTTACTTGTCATGCCTCAAGGATTTATTTCTCAGTGCCCAGATCTTAATCGCAGTAAGTCTCTTTGTTCTTGTGCCAACACATGAAGTTGTACTTTTTACTTTTTTGCTTAATTTCTCTCTTGCAAACCATCATAAAACCTTTCACTACTTTGTATTGTTTGTCAGGTATGGAACGTACAAATAAAGTATTGTAAATACACTTTGACAAATGTGTATTTGTAATTTCAGCATGTCCAACATGTAATGACTTTCATGGGCTTGTGCAGAAAATTATGGAACTGCAGGACATTTTAGCAAAAACATCAGCTAAGGTAATGCTTATGTAAAGATGTAGGGGCAGATGTGGGGTAAGATCTGTTATTATAATTCATAAGAATGTGTGTATAAAAATAAGATGTAAGTATGTTTATATATTTATACATTTTATATGTATTTATCTGGCTGTCTAGGTCCACAGACTTTCAGTCTATATCTGCAATGTTTTCATTGGCTATTACATTTTAATAGTAAACAGAATCAAAATCCTGGAACAAGGAAAGGGCTCATAAATATTCAAGCTCTATCTATCAGGCTAATGATTCAATAAAACTAGGATAAACAGGTTACCCTGTTTACAGTGCTTATTGCAGTAGAATTTATTGCTTCGTGACTTTTCTAAAATTGTGCTATCCAAAGAACATTCAAACAAAAAACAAAACAAAACCCAAGCATGGGGGTTGAGTACCCAAAGCAGTACCTGCTGCTGTCAGATGATCATTTAAAAAAATGACTCCCTGTGAACATTTATGCATGCACGCACGTACACACACACACACACACACACACACACACACACACACACACACACACACACACACACACATATTCTGATTCAAGGGCAGGGCAGGAAAAATTATACATGTAAAATGTTAACATTCTATATAATTTTCTAATCACACCTTACTTGCTAATTGTTTGAATATTTACAAATGGGCATGTCAGGGAATATAAAGATGACAGGCAGGGGGCCATGTCCATCTTACTCTTTATAGTTTTGTGATATGATTTTTATGTGAGCAAAGTGGGCAGTATTGTGTCCAGCTTCATATTGTTTCTTTTCCAAATGGCTGAACAAGTTTTAACATTTCATATTTAACCATCATTGTAGCAGGTTCATAGTCGTGATGTCCCCTGGTGGCTATGCATTCCCTGTCTGGCCCAGGCTCTAATGTAGCCAGCCCTCCCTTGTTCACACACCTGCCATGTTCTTGTTAGAGAGAGTGTAAGGGAGGCTGTTAGAGAGAGCCTGAGTCCATGTAAATCACTACTGGGCCCTTCCCGAACTCCTTTCACTTCAGTTTGGCCCTGGAGCCTAAGAGGCCCTTTTTGGCTCGCCTGTACCTCTGTGGAGCTCCTGTAGCATTAAGGGCAGATTGTGTGACTCCATTCCCCTATACCACGTCCCAAGCCTGGCAGGTGTTACCATACCATTATTTACTCTGTAGGTTCTTGCTGGGTCCTTTAGCCTAGACCTATGATACAGGACCTGGCTTGTAGGCTTCAGCCTCCCTGCCTGTGGGCTTTTGACCCTCTCAGTATCTGCTGGTGGTCCTTCTTGGACTTTTGGCCCTTTCTGGTCCCTGACTCTGACCCTGGAACAATTGAGACCACCTAACTTCCCTAGCCCTGGCAGTCTATGTCTAAAACCCCTCTTGGGCCACCAGCTCTTTGAGGAGACCTGGAGCCTGCCTCAGCAGGGCTCAGAACTAATCCACAAGTGTAACTTTAAACAAAATACCTATGCCCTCTGGCAGATGCCTAAACTCTTTCTGGGCTTACCATACAATAGAGAGCCCCTGCCTGCACAAGCTGGCCTTTCTTTGTGACCCAGGAAGCTTTCTCCTGTTTCCAGACTTGCAGAGTCACTTATGCTGTTTCATTGTGACTTCAGGAGCCCTACCACGCTGCTGCCAGGAGCTCCTCTTTTCCTGGCTCCCAGGCCTAGACTTCCTGATTGTGGAAGCCTTTGGCTTATATAGCTCCAGCCTGGCCCTCTGCTTGTCAGGTGACTTTCCAAGTACACCCCCCCCCCCCTTGCCACCTGAAAGCAGCTTCTTTAGCTGCTTGCCCTCTTAAAGGAGCAGGCACACCCCACCGCCCTGCTACAGTCATCTACCCATTTTCATATGTACTTTTCCATTCTGCATTTCTTGATGGTAGAGATAGTTTATTGTTTTAATAGCAATATGGAAATCATATTTATTTAATTACTGACATACTCTTTATGAAACGTGTGCAGTTGTCCCGAGCTGAGCAGAGGATGAATAAGTTGGATCAGTGCTATTGTGAAAGGACATGCATCGTGAAGGGCAGCATCTACAGGGAATATGAATCCTGGACAGGTGGCTGTAAGAACTGCACTTGCATGGTATGGCTACAATTTGAATAGAAACTTGGGGACCCTCATGTCTTTTGTGCCCAGTTTTATGAAGACAATATAATAATGAAACTTCTGGAGTTTTCTCAAGGTGGTCCTAGAAAACTTGTTTTGAATCTAAAGTACTCTGCAGTCTCATAATAAAAATCTTTCACATTTGTTTCAGTAGTTCTAGCATATGTAGTTCTTCTAGATTTTTCCTGCAAGCTTAGGGAAATGCTAAGCAATATATGTAACTATCTCATGGTCTTTCCTTATACTGTGTTATAGCCAGTTTCCCTGGATAATTAATTATCTGGTTCTTTTATACACTTAGCTTTTTTCTTAGCAGATGATTTAATGGATGCCTGGTGTCTAATTCCATTTAGCTTCTTTTGGTTACATCTTAACATGCAATAAAATGTAAAGACTCTATACATGTTCTGTTATATCACAAGTGAAAAGGATTTATTTTAAACTGGGTGGAAGACTCCTTCAGGTATCAACATTCCAGAATTAATCTCACGTATCTTAGTGAGTACCAAACAATGATGTCTTGATTAGGGCACATTCACTTTAAACATATTAGATTTATTTGGAGTCATTAAATATCAAATTCAAAGTCCATTAGAAATTGATGGAAGGACTCTAATTTACTCAAATAGAAGATGACTCTGAGTACAAGATGACACCCCAATAATTAGGTTCTATACGTGGAGAATTTTATAAATTTAATATAATTTTCCAGGTATAGAATCTAATAATATTGGAGTTTTGCCTTGAATTTGTCCCCTTTCCACTGCTACAGGAGGGAAAACAAATCTGGGGGTAAGGTAGACCTTTTCACCTCTACCCAACCCTCAACTTCTTCCTTCTGCAGCCCCTCCTGTCTCCCCTCCTTATTGTCAGACTCTGCTTTCCTTGAGCACATGGATGGGAGGAACAAATTTGAAAAAACTGACCTTGATATATAAACATAGTTGTAGCAATTTGCATATGGTACCCATAGACTTAGATCACTCACAAATGATGCATTTTTGCCTGTGATGAAACTGCTGCAAGTTTTAGCATAGGTACTCCATAACCATACTTTTAAGTAGCGCTTTAGCCTCTACTTAGAGTACAAACTATACATGATATTAGTCCAAAGTGAAAAGGCTCATGATTTACCATATAGTTTGGTGGCCTGGGCACCACTAGAGTCAACAGGATTTCAAGCCATGGTCACCCCACAGCTCAGCACTGTTCAGCACATGTGTATATTCCAGATACCCACCCCTCTCCCCGCCCACAGGAGCCATGTGCTAATTAGCTCCCAGGTGTTCTTGTCATGAGTCTTGGGATCCTCCAAAAATATATGTGTAGCTAGAGTAACCAGCTTCACCTCATGGAGGGTAGGTCCAGACTAATTGTATGCCAGGCCGAGAGAGGGGGCAACAGAGTTTCTGGGTGACCTGTTCGGGACCACGTTTAAAGCTGGTTACAAAACAGGAATAATTGGAAATGGGAAAGAAAGGCGCAGCTCAGCCGTGGGAGTGAAGTGGAAATTGAAATGTATACAGTGTAGTGTCTCACCATGATTTGAAAAAGAGTCAATGCTGAGGGTGGACTATGCTTGGTGGGCACTACCATGTTTTATTCAGATGGGTTGCACTAACCTACCCTTGTGGTAGGTTCCTATCAGCATGTTTGTCCCATGTGGGCCATGTGTTTTATAGTCATGCTCAGTGTTGGCTACATTTAATCAACTTCATAGCTGGTTTCCATTACTGAGCACTTGCTGCTTTTAACAGCAATTCAAAGATAGGCAATGTATTTAATGCAGTTTCCTTGTATGTGAATGTAAGATGATGGGTTTTTTCCCCAATGCCAGTTGTGATGGGGGAAACCTCATCTTTTATTCAAGCAAAAACTCTACTACCCTGCACTTTGGATTAAGTCCTGAAGCCCTTAATTTATATGGTGCAGCCCTTAACATGCTGAACTATTTTTCTTGTATGACGGTTGTCTTTTTGGGCTCTGTTCACATTGCTGCATCTGGGCACGGTGCCACATAGGATGACTTTCCATGCCCATTTGCTTCTGCTTTGTTTGTGCCAACTCTTGAAAATGAGTCAATATTGTTTTCTTAGAGTAGTACTGAGCCTCTGCCAATAAGCATGCTCAAGACAGAGAGCCTAAGAGTAGCATGAAACGTGTTCAGTGCTTCTGTTAGGTTAGAGAAGCCTCATTTTTCAGGAGTTGGAATGCAGAGGAGGGGTAAGTGTCTGGGACATCTTTCACAGAACTGTTTCTAGATGTAGCATGGAAGTGGCAGAGTTATGCCCTGGTTTTTGGGGGAGAATTTACCAATTTAGTTTTTAGCAGGTTTTTGATGCTAGGAGCTTTAGACAGAAGATACTACTAGCATTCAACCCAATCTGAAAGAGAGGGAAAAATGCCTGTAATTGAAATAGTGTTAAATATATTATATGTTTTGTCAGATTTTTCTTACAGCTATGATATTATCTTTTCAAAAATACATTCTGTCTTTCACGTGAAAGTCAGAAGAGTATTGTTCTAAGAAGCTTTTATATTTCACACTAATCTGCCCATTATACTGATGATTGGCAGAATGTTTAAACTCCAAATGATTTAAGTTTTTTTCTACAAGCAAAGCTATTACCATCTTAAAGAGGCCCATATACCTATATAAAAAGCCTGCTTGGGGTGATGTTTCATAAAAGTAAATGGTTCTTTCCTTATCAGGGCCATCCTGGGGGGTGGTGAGTAAGGGTGACTGCCCTAGACCCTGTGCTTTGGGAGGGCCCCATGGTCAGTCCTGCATAGGCCCCACTGCCAGCTCCCTCTCCCTCCCTGCTCTGCCAGCTTTGGATGCTTGTCATCCACCCTCCCCAGGCCCTGCACAGGCTGATATGCCTCAGGCCCTGCACACCTCTAGGAACAACTCTGATCCTTATAATTACAAAAAGAAACTTTATGTATATCCTATTTTCCCTCCAAAATCAGTCCCTCCCCACCCCCAAATTGGGGTGCATGTCCTAAGAGGGAAAGATGTTTACTTTATTGGAAAAGAAGCATGCCTGGAGATACTGTGTATACCATGCAGCTGTCAAGATACTTGCTGTTTGTGTCTTGCTGAGCAAATGCAAGGGGTGGGGTCCTGTGCTGACCCTCTCACAGCTGTAATCATTGGCTGAGCACTGTAGGTTGTGCCTGAAGTAGCAAGTGAGCTAATGGGAATATCTTGATGAGGTTTATGTTGTGGGAATAACATGCTATTTAGAAGAACTTTATATAAAGAACTACTTACAGTAAAAAAAACTAACAGTTTTACTACTGCCCTTGCAAGGGTCGGAACCTGAATTCTGTGACAAAGTCCTTTTGGGAACACAGTGTCTAGGAAGTAAGGCATGTGAGAAGACCCGTGTCCAGTGGCGGTGTGGTGTCCTCTGGTGAATGCCCAACTCCTGCCTCTTTTGGTACCTTGGGTACCCTTCCCTACCACTCGTCTGCCATGCCCTGATGTTGTGGTCCTATTTGTGTCCTATGACACTAAGTGCCTTATTGTGTCTGTGGCCTTTGTCTGCCCCTGTAGCCATGCCAATGTCTTGTAGATGGGACACACTACTTCATCGGAGAGGTCACCTGACTCCACCACAGTGGTTGGACTTCCTGGGCCTCAAAACCTTTGTAGGGGCTTTGGCCCTTTTTCTCTACCTGGGCCCCTCTTAACCTAGGCCCAGTGCACTGGACCTTGGCTTCTCGGCTCCAGCCGCAGTCTTGCCCCTTTTCTGGGCTCTGGGCCTCTGGCCCTGTTCTTGCCCCTCCCAGGCTCTAGGTCCCCTCTGGCCCTAGTTGTGCCTTTCTCCAGCTTTGGGCTTCTTTGGCTTCATGTCTGCCCCTCTCAGCCTTCAACTCTGACCTTCCTGAATTCAGGCCATCACTGTTGCTCCTCTCAGGCTCAGGCATTGGCCTTCTCAGTCTTATGTCACCAGTATCTTACACCTGCCCTTGGCAGGACTGTAAACCCCAGTGTGCCCCTCAGACCACTCCCCTGTGACTTAAACTTCGGTGTGCTCCTGGCACCCCACTGTGGCCTTCTCTTCACTCTTTTTAGCCATACCCAGTCATCAGTAATAGATGAGAACATAAAGAAAAGCTACCGCTTTAATGAAAACTCCCCCCTCTGGGTTAATAAACATTAGAACAGCCCCTATCCCCTGGGGCTCTCACCTCTGTCTTTGGAGTTCCTTAGTGCCTGCAAAAGGGTTTGCATGCAGCTGCTCTCTCTGAAGAGCTTGACTCCCTGCAAGTCACCAGTCCCCCTCCTCTTCCTCCTAAGTGTTCAGCTTCTTTACTCCAGAGTGCTGTCCTATCAGAGCTTGGTGACTCAGCAGTCCCATGGGACAGTAGTCCCCTTTAGATCTAATAGGCAGCTTGCTCTTCCCCACTGCAGCTTAGGTCTCCAGTGTGCCGCCCTTGCCTCAGCTACCTGCTGTGTTCTTCCCCTCTTTAGTAACAGGAGCCTTTGACTCCCTGCTACAGCATCCCACAAGACAGTCAGCATGGTTCAGAAACAATCATTTTCCTATAATCTGTCTTACAACAAGATGTATGATTTATTTGTGGGAGGATAGTGTGTACTGTGTGTGAGAAAATACGGAATGACTTGAGTGTTACTTAGGAATAATTACATTTAATAAGTAGCTTCTAAACTCATGTGCCACAAAAAAACCTCAGTTCCAGTGAATATACTTTTAAAAAATATGTTTTATTTTTCCTAGAATGGTACTGTCCAGTGTGAAGCACTGATTTGCCCATTTTCTGATTGTCCACTTAATTCTGCTCCTGCATACGTGGATGGCAAATGCTGTAAAGAATGCCAACGTAAGTATTATTACATTTTTGTCTGTCAAATAATGTATTTTGTAATGTGAAGGAAAGACTAGTCTTTCAAAAGAGATGTCACTTGTAGAGTTGGTCATAATATGTGTGGGTTTTGGGAGGGATTATTGAAACTGAGATATATTAATGTAATGGCTGGCACTTTTTGAATTTTAGGGTTCTGAATTTTTGATAAAAGGTTAAAAAAATCAAGGAGAACAGAACATTTCTAGGATTTGGCTTATGTGCCTGAAATCTTAATTTCCTAAAAAAAAAAAAAATTACTATGCCACTATTCACCACTGTCCTCATTGTCTTCAGTCTTGTTTCATTGGGCAAACCAACAGAAATCTGTTACCTTTCTTGTTCTGACTACTATTTCCATCTTTTGCAATTTTAGAAAAATATCCTTTTCACAACATTTCTACTACACTAGAAAGAGTATGTTTTGTATCTTGTTCTGTAATTAAGGGAACATGAAACTCTATCTTAAAAAAACCCCTAAGACACCAGCACAAGTTGATCACTTAGAGATGTTCTTATGGAAAGGTCAGAAAAATCTGTATTGGAAACTGTGGGGATAATGTAATGTGGCTGCTTTAGACGTGGGGTTGCTTGTGTTTTTGTGGCTCATTGCAGACTAGAGTTAGGGAGAAGAATGTTTAGATTAATAGGATTCCTGTTTGGGGTGATATAATACTTCACATTTATTGTGCTACATGATGGATAGATACATTATATTTGTTTTTCCTAAAGAAGAGCTGAACACATTCTTAAGCATCGTTGCATTAAAGCTGCATATATTTCTTTGGTCAGGTGTTTTTGAAGCTGTCCTGTGTGTTGCTTCAGTACCCCACTGTTATGTATAATATTCTCTTACACAGTATATAGAAATGTGTGGCTAATTAGAATGACAAGTTGTAAGAAAAAATTCAAGAAGACATTTTGTACTCCATTGATCTTACTCCCACAGGAGTTTATTAATATTTAATTTTGTTAGAAGTTACATAAAGACCATCCCATTTTATGAAGCCTTATTAACTTATTCAAGTAGATTAAATCTAACCGAGAGGAAAGTAGAGTTCAAATGTACTTTTACTAGGAACATAACATTTCTGTGATTCGGAGGATTGATAATGGGATGTGAGGCCTGCCATTTGTAGGTCACCATTTGACATTTTGACAGCATGCGTAGAGATTGAAATTCTTCATCCAGTAACTTTACAACACGGGTGTCAAACATGCAACCTGTGGGCTGGATTTGGCCTGTATAGTTGCTTTTTTTGGCATGCTGAGCTACCAGGAAATCACTGTAAGTTGTGGGGTATAGTAGGAGGGTGAGCAAGCCTGGATAGAACCACGGTTGTAGACCAACCAGCTATTTCACTCTTTGCCACTGTTGTGGCCCCAGCTGCTTGGCTGCTTCACAGTGGAGGTACTAAATTGTAATGTACATTATACAATTACAGGGAGACGATCCCGATGTGGGGAAAAAAGGGGAAAGGGACCAAGAGGCTTCCTTGGCTGACCAGAGAAATCCAGAGCAGTCTACAGGCTAAAAGGGGGACATACAAAAAGTGGAAACGGGGAGAGGTTAATAAAGAGGAGTATACCTCCTCTGCTTGTGCTTGTAGGGAGGCAGTTAGACAGGCCAAAACTACTATGGAGCTGAGGATGACATCCCAAGTTAAGGATAACAAAAAATTGTTTTTTAGCTATATAGGGAGTAAAAGGAAGGCCCAGGGTGGAATACGACCTCTATTAAATGGGCATAAGCAATTGCTGATGAACAGGGTGGACAAGGCTGAACTCCTCAATGAGTTCTTTGCCTCAGTGTTTCTAAGCGAGGGGCAAGACAAGCCTCTCACTGGGATTGTAGAGAGGCAGCACAGGATGCCAGACTACCAAGCACAGACCCTGAGATGGTGCAGAGTCACTTGGAGGAAATGGATGTGTTTAAGTCAGCAGGCCCGGATGAGCTCCATCTGAGGGTACTAAAGGCACTGGCTGATGTCATTGTGCAGCTACTGGTGGGAGTATTTGGACACTCGTGGTGCATAGGCCGGGTCCCAGAGGACTGGTAAAGGTCCATTGTGGTCCCCATTTTCAAGAAGGGGAGGAAGGAGGACCCAGGCAACTACAGAACAGTCAGTCTTACCTCCATCCTAGGCAAAGTCTTTGAAAAAATTGTCAAGGCTCACATTTGCAAGAACCCGGCAGGACAAATTATGCTAAAGGGAAACCAGCACGGGTTCATAGCAGGTAGATCATGCCTGACTAATCTAGTCTCTTTATGACCAGGTTACAAAATACCTGGATGCAGGAGTAGGGGTTGATGTTGTATACTTAGACTTCAGGAAGGTCTTTGATATGGTATCCCACCCCAGACTGGTGAACAAGTTAAGAGGCTGTGACTTGGATGAGTACGCAGTCCAGTGGGTGGTGAATTGGCTAGAGGGTCATACCCAGAGAGTCGTAGTGGATGGTTCGGTATCGACCTGGAAGGGTTTGGGCAGTGGAGTCCTGCAGGACTCGGTCCTTGGACTGATTCTCTTCAATGTCTTCATCAGCAACTTGGACGAGGGAATGAAGTGTACTCTGTCCAAGTTTGCAGATGGCACAAAACTGTGGGGAGAAGTGGACACGCCAGAGGGCAGGGAACAACTACAAGCAGATCTGGACAGGTTGAACAAATGGGCAGAAAACAACAGAATGCAATTCAGCAAGGAGAAATGCAAAGTGCTGCACCTAGGGAGGAAAAATGTCCAGCATATCTACTGCCTAGGAAATGACCTGCTTGGTGGCACAGAAGCGGAAAGGAATCTTGGAGTCCTAGTGGACTCCAAGATGAACGTGAGTTGGCAGTGTGATGAAGTCATCAGAAAAGCTAATGGCACTTTATCGTGCATCAGCAGATGCATGACGAACAGAACCAGGGAGGTGATACTTCCCCTCTATTGGGTTTTGGTCAGACCGCAGTTGGAATACTGCGTGCAGTTTTGGGCACCGCACTTCAAGAGGGATGTGGATAACCTGGAGAGGGTCCAGAGAAGGGCCACTCGTATGGTTAAGGGCTTGCAGACC
>JAGPOW010001296.1:87341703-87376399 GCA_030014935.1 Caiman crocodilus
CCCCCAGGGCACCATACCCCAACCCCTCCGGTGTGGCAGAGCTCAGCAACTGCAAGCATGCGGTGTCCTCCACTCCAGGGGGTTTGGGACACGGTACCCTGGGGGAAGCGGAGTCCCAAGGAGTTTGGGGCATGGTGCAGCCCAGCAGCTGCAAGCTGCTTGCGTTGGCCGCTGCAGCAGGGGTGGGCAGTCCCCTGCAGCCGGTCAAGAGCAGGCTGGGGCCAGCAGTCGCTGCAGACTCAGTCCAGCAGTGGCACCAGACTCTTCAGGGATGGGTGAGTGGGACTTGGCCCTGAAGTCAGGCGGGTGGGGTTGCCCCCAACCCTGAGCACCACAAAGAGCCCAGTGCTGCCCCTGCTGCAGCCCTAGGAAAGGCAGACACCACCTGCTTGCAGCCACTGGGATGCACCACACCGCACCCCTCTCCCCACTCCTTCCCTAGCTCCAGCCTTACTCACTCACTCCCTCGCTACTCTGGGAATGCATCCCTATCTGTTTCACTGTAAACTGAGTTCACTTTATGGAAATTTGATTATGCGCCATTCCCTGGGAATGAGTTTACTGCATAAATCAAGGGAAACCTGTAATGCACACTGGTGGAATACAACTAGGGAGAATGCTTAACCCTCACTACACGTATTCAGGGATAGATTAGATAAAGGCTTCATTTAAAAGCCATTGAGATCAGTGGGACTCTTTGGATTGCCTGCAGTAGGTCTTGGATCAGTTCATTAGTAAGACCATGAAGAGGCCCTTTATAGGGCCCGATGTTCTTTTCTGGTTCTTTGTTTCTTTGGTAATGAGGCTGAATTCATTCAATTGTTGTATATTTAAAAAAACCTGGGAGAACAAGCTTTCCAACCAATGCTCTTCAATCATAAATATTTATATTTTGCCTTTTAAGGTACCTATGTAAACAGATCTTAGACTTTCTATTTCCTGTTTCTGGTATTGGCTTTTGAAAAAGCAGAGAAATTTGACAGTATTTTCAAAGTACCATCAAAAGAGGTCCAGCGGTATAACAAATGGTGCATTATTTACTACTGTTTTGTTCATTCACAGCAGATATTTTCTATATGCTACTTAGCACTTCAGCAGAGTAGTGCCCATACAACTTTAGTTCTTTTGATATCCTATGCTGAAATTATTCAAATCAATCTGATTTCTCTGGCTTTTTAATTACATATGACGATAGTATTACAGTAAAAGGATAAGTCTAAAAGCATTACGTACAGGCTTGTTCAACAGAGATTAATTACATTGTCACAATGTACTTGACTGCATATTTGTACTTTCCCTGCAGTATTACATCTTGAGTTTTTTAGAACTTCAGATGAAATGTAGAATGTGTTCTAGTTTAGGAAGCACAAATGAAGAATAAAAAGAATACATCTGGGGGAAAATTTATTCTTGAACTGATAGAGGCCAATGCATCAATGGGGTTATCATAGATTTTCAGTGGTATAATTGAAATATAGAATTTGACCCTCAGGGCACATCTACACATACTATTAATACAACACAATAAAATCTGGTGCAGTTTGAGCTGGAATTTATTGCTCCTGGACACACTGTTTACACATGCACCCCAGGACTGAAGCATGTTGAGGCTGGTGCAGCCTCAGCTTGTGAGGGGCTTGGGGGATCAGCCTGCCAAGCCGGAGCTGCTCTGCCTCAGTTCACTGTGCTACAAAGAGGCTGGCTGGGGCACAGGGATGCTACAGTGTGGGACTAGTCAGCAGGCAGCCCCCACAGATGGCATCTGTTTGGTGTCATCTGCAAACTTGCTGAGGGTGCAATCCATCTCATGGATGACTGGTGCTGCTTTAGTCCCCAGCAACCAGTCAGTAACTGGGGAGGGTGGGGTGGGTCCAGCTCCAGTGCTCCTGGAAGTGCCCGTGGCACTGGTGCTCCTGCCTGCCTTCCCCCCTGTCCCCTCTCCCCGTCGCCTGAGTGGGGAGTGTGTCCTGACGGGGTGCACCAGTGCTCCCAGAGGGTCTCAGCGGGTGCACATGCACCCCTATGTGTCACCACTGATCTAGCTCATCTTCCACGTTGTTAATGAAGAAGTTCAACAAAACTGGCCCCAAAACTGACCTCTGGGGCACTCCCCTTGATACTGGCTGCTAACTAGACATTGAGCCATTGGTTACTACCCACTGAGCCTTATAATCCTGCCAGCTTTCTATCCAGCTACATACATCTTGATGCTTTTAATATTCAGCTTCCCTAAAAGAGTGTGGTGTGTGTATAATCCTGTATTGAAAGAGATAGGATGATTTTATGTGATTTTAGTGAATTGGATCAAGCTTAACATGGGAAATGAAGTTATGAAGAAAGGCAGTGCTCTAAACTCATTAATTCTTGCAGTTTTTAGGTCAGTACCAGCTTCTGTACCGTGAATCAGCCGTATTTCCATTGTCAAAATCTTGTGGCTATCTGGGTAGTGGCTTATCTCTTCAGTGAATGTTACTGTTTGCAGACTTGGTGAGAGGCTAACAACAGGAAAGCAATGGTATAATTTTGGTTTCATTAGCTTCTTATTAGTCGTCTCCTTCACAGGATCCATAGGGAACTTCTCTCCTGCTCCATGCAGGCCATTTCTTAGTAACTGAAGTATAGCATACAGTGCCTGGAGTTCACAGAACGTATTATTTCCAAAGAGCCTAGCTCTCTCATCCTCCATCCCCATTGCTTTGGAGTCTCATTGTTCTAAACAGACCGACAGGAACAGAAGAAGTCAGTGAATTGTGCCTCTGTCTAATTTCTCGTGTATCAAAATGTGTGGCTCCCTCCCAGAGCTGTCCCTAGAGGTGTGTGAGGCCCAGGGTATATCAGGATCTGGAGAAAATGGTACTTAACTATAAGACTGTAGGTCTGGAGGCAAAGTATCAATATATTAGCAGGACTCTAGTTAATGGTGAATATCCTAGGTTTATTCTTGTTGTCTGCCTTGGGAACAAATTATAAAATAGAAAATATTTAAGAATGACAATACTTCATTAAAATGTCAGACTGCATGTATGGCAATCATCAGCTCTGAAGAAACAGACACACAATATTGGCAAGTTTATCAGTAGAGAACTAAAATTATTTTCACTCTGAAAATTTGCTGTAGGCATCTTTCTTTTCCTTCACCCTTATAGCCTATTCTTGTCTAGAACACTAGCTCTTTTCCTTTCCTTTTCATTTACATTCTCATCAGGGAATTCACAAAGTATAAAATCCCTGAAGCAAATTATTATTTTTTTATTTCCAAAACAAAACCTAATATATGTTACATACAGATATGTTGGCCTTCAGACAACTGGGAGTGGGCATCTTGGCAATGTTCCAGTCTTTATATGTCACTACATCCACGTCAACAGTTCTAATTTCGTCAGAGCTCGGCCTAGTGTAATTATTATATAAATAGGAAGAAAATCCTTGTTCACATTATAAGTAGAAAAATCATATTGTGTGTGTGTGTCTTTATGTTGATTTCAGGATGCTTGTTCTTGCCACTAATGAGCTGATGTCAGCTTGCACTTGTCTTACTTGATATTTTTTAAAAGTCCCATAACAGGCAGTGCACTGCCAGTTCAGCAGTCTATAGTGGATATTCTAGAATCTGACTGAGAGCTCCTAATTTGGAGCTGTTGTACAAGTCCTGTGATACCAGCAGCAGTGATCTGTGATGAAGTGTGTGCTCTTAAAAAGATAGTCTGGTTGTACCTGAAAAATATAAGTGGTGAAAGGCTTTAAAAGATCCTTAAAGGTCACAAAGGAACAACAACATAGTGAGTGAAAGCATCTTGCAGCATCTGGTGAACTAGATTTTCAAAACAGATTTAGAATTTGGTGAGAACAGTGAAATTTGTGTAGAGGTAGGATAAAATGGTATGAACTCTTGCTGATGACAGAGTTGCCATGTTGGTCAAGTGCATCTGGGAAGAAGTCAATATAGGGAGAGGAAGTATTGCTAGAGGCCAGAATAAGATCATAAAAGGAGCCATGTGTACAGTTTCTGGATAGTGGGGAATGAAAAGAAAGGAGATGGGAGAATAAAACTTAATTTTATACAAACTTAAATATTTTCCATTGAGTATTATACCTGCTTGAACCAAAACAGTTGGTGTCTTGCACACTTGGACCGGGGTGTTGTTTTCTGCCAGTCTTCCACTGCCTGGGCACGGGTACTTTGGGCTACTCACTCACAGGGAGTCTCCTTTACCTTGCCCAATGTGCCTTGATCTTAAAGAAAAAAATGTAAAGAAAAGGGAGGTTCCTGTGATGGTATAGACTACTGTGAATGGTTCATAGTCAGTGGTGTATCCTGGGGCTCTGCCTCCCTGACATCCCATCCACTCGCGAACTGAGTCTTGATGGCTCCAGGTGTTTCAGTTCTTAGCAAGGTGTAGCCAGGGGCTTTCTTGGGCTTCTGTTTACATTTACCCCTTCATTTAAGATAGGGATGTTATAATAATAACTTATTTCAGTATCCTTATTATAATTTGATTGTTCAGTCCAGTACATCTATATCATGATCTGGAAATAGCCCAATTCCCCAATTTCATTCATAGGCCTAAGATATAGATATATCAATTAATGAATAGAAAGAATGAATAATGATTCAAAGCTTAAATAATGATTAATTCATCACATTAATCTTTGCTCACATCAATTTCCTAGCATCAGTTAAGCCAGAAGATTTTCCCTGCATCAAGTGCACCCAAAGCTCAGGGTATTTCACCTTCTGTTGCTTCAGTCACCGGTGTCTCTTCAGTTATGCTATAGAGGTGCCTGCTCACCCTTGGAGTCAGGACCCCTTTCCTTTTTAGCATTTTACATCTCACTGCGCCCGCTTATGGAGCCTTTGTCCACCAAGCTTTGGCCTAAAGCCCCACTTTGGTGCCTTATCCTGGATCTTGCCATCAGGTATCAGGGAGTATGTGCCTGTGCTGACCTTACAGTTCTGCTGCCCTGCACTGACTGACTGCTGGAGACCCCTCTGGGTCTCCAGTCAGAGGAACTGGTCCAGCCACTTGCCCAGATTCTGCCCGGAGTGATTGATGCAGGTGTGCTGCTAACTTCCTCCCTTCTCACCAGCTTCCTGGGTTCTTTTAACTCTAGTGGTGGGTGCTTTTTTTTTTTTGTCACTGCCTGCCCCACTCTTAAGCCGTAGTGTGCACTTACTTACAAACTGTTGCATCGGCATCACATACCACTCTGTCTTTGCTGGCTCTGCACCTGTAAGTCAGCACTATGAACAGATAATAAATAATAAAACAAAGTTATACATTCTGTTCACATCTCCTGAAAAGGCAGTATTCTCATTGTGCACATGGAATGGAAAAGTATATAGGGAATTTAGACAATGTATTTGATGTAGTATCTCTGAAACTAGTATTAGTTCATTATCATTCCACCTGGCAACTATAACATAGGTTAGAAATCTCAGCCAGAAGAATAAATTTTGACAGACATGTATGACTTCGGCTTTAGTAAAACGCACCTTTTTATGCTTCTAAAACAGAACTGGGATATTTGGGCCTATAAGGATATTTGGGCCTGGGATTTTGAAAATTTGGTCATGACTAACTCAGTGTGTCCATTTGCCAAATAAATTACCTTGACCATCCACTACTCAAAGTAAAGATCATAGTCGGGCATCCGGTAGTTGATGAAATAAAATGCCAAAGAATAAACGTTAGTGTGAGAAGAGAAACTATTAAGTTAAATATTTTGTTTTGTAACTATTATGTTACATCATACACATGAGGGTTCATGAATAATACAATAACTAGAAAAACCACTTCAGGGCTGACACAAACATTACACATGTTTAAGTCCCATATGACAAAACTGTTCATTTTATGGAAGGATGCCCTCATAAAGTACCTTACAACAGGGATGTCACATTCAGTTTAGTCCCATGGGCCAAATGAGTGCTGCAGGACTGGTCCATGGGGACAAACATCCTGCCCTTGCCAAGCAAGCCCAGTCGGTGATCCACTCCTTGTCTAAGCCGCTCAGCTCCCTGCAACTACATGGGGCTCACACAGACTTTGTGGGTAGATGTATCAAGAAGGCAAGGAAACATCATCTCAAACTTCTGCTGCTATTGAGTTTTGGGTTAATAAGGATTATTGAAGAGTAGCTGAGAATAATAGAATCACATGTTAGTTTACGGTCATTCCTTCATTTTGTCATAGTATCCTTCAGCACATCCTTCATTGTGCTTGGTCGAACTCAGCTCTTTTTGCCCCTCTGCTCCTAATACAAAAACTTGAACTTGGTGGGAGAGTTTTCCTATGGTAAAAGCTACAACATTGAATCTTAAAAGCACGAACAAATGAATTAAAATTCTCCCCCGGCTCCTTTTACTTTGCTCTAAAATTTACTCTGTATTTAGGGCACAATATTTTTCATCTTGTAGGAAGCTGTTTACGAGGACTGTTTTAAAGTAAGCCCCAATCATTCTTCTCTCTTGCTGACAATTGATCATAGACTGCAAAAGCCCTGTCCTTTATTCTTTTCAGTAATACTTCACATTTTCTAGTCTAATCTCATCTTAGAATGTCTGAACATTGTTCAGGGTGGTTTATCTGTTAAATAAAACATTAAAAATGGTGCAAAGTTTTAAAATGAAATATTCTGCAAAGCAGATGGGTTCCTCACCCTTGATGAAAAACAGACCTGAGCTTGTGCTGCCTTCTGCAGACTGAAGGTCAGGTTGAAAAACTAATAAACTCATTTGCAGCATTAACATGTAGCTTTCAATATTCCATGGTTGACTTGAAAGCAAAAAACTGTATCTCCAGTTCTTGTATTTGCAGCATATGATTAAAAAACAAGTGAGTTCACTAGAAGAGTATTTTTGTATTTGTCATATATGTTAATTATTTGTATTATGGTAGCATATGGAAAGCCTCAGTAACGGACCAGGAAGGTTTATACTACGTACTGTGCAAATGCAGACCAAAAATAAGATGTTTGCTTCCCCTCAGAGTTTGTAATTAAATAAAAGACCAGAGATAATATATTGAATATGGCCAAATGCAAAGAACATGAGAAAATAATGGTGTAGGGTGTAGCTGAGTTGGTCTAAGGACATAGACAGACAAGGTTCTTTGGGTGAATCTGATATCTTTTATTAGACCAACTTAAGTAGTTGGGAAAAAAAAATTTTCATTCCATCCAGGAAGACCATACAGCAACTGCTCTAACTTCCTTACCCTGACAAAGCATTTTTGAACCTGAAAGCTTGCTTTACATTTTTTTTTTCCAGCTACTTAAGTTGGTCTAATAAAAGATATCAGATTCACCCAAAGAACCTTGTCTGCTGTTGAGAAAATAATGGAAGAAATGAGAAAGCCCAGTTATATTTTTCTTGCAGATTTCTGTGACATGTTTATATGCATGCTACCAGCAGGACAGTAACTTGCTTTGAGTTCATGAACTGTGGCTGGCAGGAACTGTTTTGACCACTCTTTTTTTTCTCTGTAAACTTTGTCTTAGTTTTTGTTTTTGTTTTTGTTTTTACTTCTGCTGCTCTAATCTCATTCAGAGAAGCAAGAGCCATTTGACAACTCTTTGCTTCAGTATTATAAGATTACCTTGTATTTTCAAAGTTCTTTATCAAAATTATGTACTTATTCCACAGAATTCTTAAATCAAATAAGGAAGTATTGTTTGCTTATTTATGTAGTTTCTGTACAGTTAATGGGGTAGATTTGGAGTTTTCCATACATAATCAGATAGCTCTAAAGGAAATGGCACTTAACAGTTGTCAGGCAGACCTCAGATTTTCTTTGTCAGTTTTATTAAATCTGTATTACACTCTTCTTTTAAAAATGTTGCTGAATATACATTAGTGAAAACAGATTTTTTCATGGTAATACAGTGAAAAAAATCCACAATATTAGCTTTATATTTTTAAAACATTTGAGAGAAAAAATCAGCGTAACCTCTTCAGGCGCATTATGCAATTAAACACAAGCATAGTTGGAATAGTATTTGACCAGCTCTAGTTGATACTGTGGTTCTTAGTGGCTAAAGCAATTATGTTGAAAGATGATTCATTTTCCTCTTAGAATGTTGGATTTAGAGAATTATATTCTGTCTTCTGAAGTTTTAACATTAATAGACAAAAATTACAATTAAATGCTTCTTAAAATGTGCTTTCAGAATTTTGACTTCAGTAGAAATGCAGTTTTGCTAGTGTTGATAAAGATTATTCCTTTAGAAAAAAATATCCTGGGTCCACCTGCATTCATCAATGGGAAGAAATAGTGTAGCTTTTCTGTGGAAAAGAATACATTATAAACCCAGTTCTGCAAACACACACACCAAGTTAATTTTACCTGTGTTAATAGTCTGATTAATTCAGAAGGAATAGTAATATTGGAAATATTCACATGCATAATTGTGTGTAGGATCAGGGTCTATAAAAACATGCCTGTCTATATAAACTGAAATACTGTTCCAATTCATAGTTGTTTTTAATTCCAGTTTATTTTCCATAATTCAGTCAGATCCTAAGATGCTGAAGATTGGTAGAGCTTCATGGAGTGGAATGTAGAGGTTAGGTAGTTCATAAACACTTGGCCATATATTTTATACATTTAAGGAATTTAAATCCTCCACTAACTTGTCATTTACACGTCATTTGCAGGTGCAGGAATAACTTACAGACATTCAAGGAGGTTATGGGGAGGTTATAGTGTGTTAAAAATGGCCACTTGATTTAAGTTAGTTTGCCCAGGTACAGACCTCATGCTTAGGATATTTACTGATGTGCTCCAGGAGGCAGGGAGGATGCTTTAATTAGCAAGCTGCACTAATTAAAAGCTCACAGCTCACAAGTGTCACGTGTATCAGTGTCTCTGCATTGAGAAATGGCAGCGGAGCACTTTGATCTAAAGCTCATTGAACAAGCTTTAGTTTAAAGTACCCTGATGCCATTTTTCAGTGCAGGGACACTGATACACATGATGCTAGAGGCTGCTGAAGCATTTCCACACTCTAGCAGACTTGATTAATCCATTATGTCGGAGTAGCCTCACTGCACATCTGTAGAAGCCCTTAGATTCCTAGTTACTAGGGCTATGTGAAATGGCTGTTTCATTTCGGTTTTGGATTTGGCCATTTCAGAGGACAGCAATTTGTTTCGGTGTTTCGGATCACTGTTCTGTTTCGATTTGGCTAAATCTGTTTCAGAGTTTTGAAGCTGTTTCAGTGATTTGGCCATAGGCTGTAATGGGGTATCACTAAAATGCCTATACCTGTGTCATTTCCTGCCTGATTTGAATGAAACTTGCAGAGATGGTAGCTCCTTCTGAGGCCAGGAAGCCTACCAAGTTTCAAGGAGATAGGTGTGGGGGTTTTTGTGTTAGTGGAGGTGGGACAGGTGCAGACAGTGCTCCCACCTCCTTGTTGCCACTAGCAGCAGGAGGCTCTCGTTGCTAGCGAAGAAGGTGCTTTTAAGTTTGGGGGGGCAGAGGAACTTGTAGTTCTCCCTCTACCCCCTCTAGCCTTTCACTGCCCTGCCAGAAGATCTGGTACCTGCCTTTCCAACACGCTTCATAATTTTTGTTGTGCTGAAAAATGTGCGTGTGTGTGTAATATATGTTCTCTGTGAAATATGTCTTCTGTCTGTTTGGTATATGTGTGTGTGTATATGTGTGTAATATATCTTCTGTCTGTTTACTATCTTCTATGTCTGTACTATATCTTTATCTGTCTGCTTATTTTACTATACTATATCTTCCATCTGCTTACTCTATCTTTTTCTGTAATATATTGGAAAGGTGTATATCCAATTATTTCCAAAAAGAGGGACTAGCAAGAGACTGACCAGGAAGCTAGTCACTGCAGCTAGCCACAGTACCTTTCACACACTGTTGCTTCCAGACAGGCAGCTCACAAAAAGAACAGAAAGGCTTCACACAGAGCCTTATATACGCTGTTTCTCTGTCCTTCCCTCAGAGCACTGGGATTAGAAGGGACCTCAGGGACAGATCGCAGACACTGGCCAGCTACAGATGTCAATATCAGAGCAGTCCTTTCCCCTCTCCTGTCTTCACCCTCCGTCCAATGAGTTTATTTTCCCACAAGCCCGCCTCCAAAACATTCCCCATGGTTTGACTTCATTTCGGAGCCTTTTTTGTTTTGGATTTGGTGTTTCGGGCACCAAAACAGGCCAAAATACCTCTGAAACAGCTGCTAAAATTTCACACAGCCCTACTAGTTAAGTTGAACAAAGTGCAAACTGTACAGAAGTTCAGGGAACATTAAATCAGTCTAAAAATAGCTGACCCAATCTAAGTTAACTCTGTGTTTGAGGTAGTCTCAAAAATGGGTTGGCCATTTTTAGACCATCTAACTGTTACAGATTTCTTTACAGTTCCCAGTACCTGCCCCCCTGGCACTGGATTGTTTTTAGCCCCCCGCCCCTTCTGCAGTCTCATCCTGATGCTGGTTTTATTAGTGTTCACTGATTCTAGAAGCTGAGTAAGTAAGTCAGGTTGTGGAGAGAGTGAGAGGGATGGGGTTGGTTTTTCTTGTGGGGGGAGGACCTGGCTAAAAATAGCCTGTGGTCCTGGGGGTGGGGAGAGAGCCCCCCCGCCATGTCCTCTTGCAAACCCCATAAGCCCCCCTGATCCCACCAAACCCTCTGGATCCCACCAAGCCCTCCACAGACCCTGCCTGTCCACTGATTCTGCCCTCCCCACCAGATCCTGCTTGCCCCCCTGATTCTTCTCTACAGACCCTACCTGTCCCCGCAATTACCTGATACCCCCCTGTGGACTCCATTAGCCTCCCTGATGCCTCCCATGAATCCTGTTTGCCTCTCTGACCCCCTAATTGTCCCTGCGGACCCCACCTTGCCTCCCATCCCCCCTGTGGACACTGCCTCCCCCCGATTTCCCCCTCTGAAGGCTGCTTTTCCCCTCCTTATTTCCCACCCCCCACAGTCGTCTCTTAGCCCCTGCCCCCATCCTGATTCACCTTAGATTGGGTAGCTATTTTTAACTTGATATAACTTCCCCCTGACCTTCCTGAATGTCTGTATGCACCCTTACTGTTTTGGAAGCACTGTAAGTAATACTAGTTTCTTATCTGTTTCAATCTTGAAAATTAGGATTTGAAATTAGATAGAAATAAAATCCTATAATATCTTTTCTCTTTTTTAAAGAGATCTTATTCTATTGGTGGCATCTATTTTTAATATACTTTTGAGTATGCACTATGTTATAATGAATGCAAATGTTGAAATTGAATATGTAATAAATGAGGGTGTAGTGATTTGCATAACTGGTTCTAATTAAGATTGTCAAAAATGTGTTTTTCCTGTTCTCAGTTTTAAACATCTTCCTAATTTTGAAAACCATTCTTTATTCAAAGTAATCTTTAATGTTTGCTTTAAGAACATTCAGTATGGTCCTCAATGGTATATGATTCTGCGAGTGGTGTCATTTTTTTTCAAAGAGGAAGGGAAGGGAGGAAGGAAGAGGATTCACTGTAAGTTTGACACCTCTGGTGTATGGAATTTTCCAATTTGAAGTTCTTCCCACCCAGAAAAAAATACCAAATGTATTGTTTTTGCACATAACCAAATAGGTCTGTGATTTTACACACATTTTTTAATCCTGTCAAACATAGCAAATCATGAAATTCTTGAGGTGTTCACTTTCATGTGCTCAATTTTATTTTATTCTTCACTTTTTCCTTTCATCTGACTGCAGACACCAGGGAAATAGCCATCCTAAAACATTTCAGTAGCTTCTGGGCATCATTTTTGCTGCTTCTGCCTTCAGTGAAAGTAGCCAGACAAAGATTCTGGACCCCTTATCTGTGAGCTATTCATCTTCTCCAGATCCTATTCCTGCCTGTAATGCCCTCAGATGTAACAGGAGACTAAAAAACACACCCCATTTTCCTTCATATTTAAATACTTACGGTGCATGATCATTATTTCATTTATCTCTTATACCTTTAAGCAGAAACATATGTAAAGTTTTTAGCAGTTCTTTGATCTTTGCAACTTTGAATTTTAGTGCTTAATTCTAATAGGCTGCCTAAAATTTTTATCTTGCTTCTTAAGTGATTCTCCCAATTGAGGCTTTCTGTGTGAAAGTGCATGTGTGTAAACACATGAGGAACTGGTAAGATGTACAAGTGAGGTATGTGATGGTGAGAGTTTTTTTTCCCTTCATATCACTTCCAGTCACAAAATTTCCCAGAGAACTCCTTTGTTAGTTTGCCTTTTGGTATTCCAGCTGAGAGAAGCTGAAACTGACATAACTGGAAAACCTCAACAACATGGGATTATAGTAGCTGTCAATATGTGATATAATATTTATTGTCACCTATGATAAAGTTCAACTGTATAAACTAGGCTGCATCTTTGACAAGCCTGAATCCACCCCATGAAGCCCCATCATCTGACCCTCAGTGCTGCCTCAGGTTCCAGAGCTGACTTATATATTGCACATGGTATACCCTTGACCAACTTTGTGCATAGGGCCCAGGACACACACCGCACATGATATGCCTGACAGTGCTGCATAAGGCACCAGCTACAGCTAATCCAATATGCATGCCACTTGGCACAGGACCCATGCAGCACATGACCCTCCCCTGCATGCAGTGTGGGTTTTAGAGTTACCGCAGCGGTACTCCATGTGGTGTGCATCCTGAACTGACTCTGCACAGGTGGCATGAGCAATGGAGTCCCAGACCAGCCAGAGAGAGAGCTGCATGTGCTGGATGTGGAGCTGCATGTGTGGGGGCAGGAGGGGGGCAGGTACTCAGGCCCAGTCTAGCCCATGGACCGCCCCGGCAGCACTTATTTGGTCCATGAAACTAGATTGAGTTTAACACCCCTGTTGTAAGTTACTTTACAAGGGTGTCCTTCCATAAAACAAAGAGTTTCATCATATGGGACTTAAGTGTATGCGTTATGTTTGTATTAGCCTTGAGGTGGCTTGTCTGGTTATTGTTTTATTCATGAACCCTTGCCTGTATGTTGTAACAACAATAGTTATGAAACAAAATGTTTAACTTAATAGTTTCTCTTCTCTTAGATATTGACAGCAGCTCCCAAACTCTGCGCCACCAATTTAAAAGGATATAAACTTAAGTACCACCAGCAAATTTTTCAGTTCAACCTTAAGTACCACCAGCAATTTTTTGTCATATAAAGTAATTATAATAAATCTGTTAATGTGTACCACTGACAGACTGTTTGTGTACCACTGGTAGTATGTGTACCACAGCTTAGGAACTGCTGGTCTAACATTTATTCTTTGGCATTTGATTTAATCAACTGCCGAATGCCCAACTGTGAACTTTGCTTTGAGTACTGGGTGGTCAAAGTAATTTATTTGGCAAACGGACATTTTGTGTTAGTCATGACTAAATTTTCAAAATCCTAGGTTTACAGGCTTATAGACAGGCCCAAATATCCCAGTTCTGTTTTAGAAGCAGAAAAAGGTGTGGAAAAGAGCTTTATGTAAAATAAATACTTACACAAAATATTATATTTTAGTTGCTAAGATATTTTCCATTTGCTCGCTGAAAATTTACAAACCAAAAATAATTCTGGAATGTGTTTTAAAGCTAAAATGTTGTTTTTAATGAAAAACAAAAATAACCCCACAAAACATCTAGGGGAAATCATGAAAAACCCGAATTAAAAAAAAACAACCAACCTCACAAATTGCTATACTAATTGCTACATTCTGTAAGTAAAAGTTGCAGCATCAAGTTATTAGTAACTTACCACTAGTATACTTGGTGATTTTTTTTTTCTGTGAAAGGAGAGCCAAAAGGGTTTTTGTTTTTTCCCAGTTCTTTTTTCTGTATAAAGATTGCTGTAGTATATAATACTAATTTTTCAAAAATCCGGACTTTTTAGATATTGGCTTAACCTCCTGAAGTTAGTTCCTCTACTTCATTCTCAGAGAGAGAGAGAGAGAAAGAGAGAGAGAGAGAGAGAGAGAGAGAGAGAGAGAGAGAGAGAGCGCGCGTGTGAGAGCGAGCGTGTGAGATTTTGTTTAATCTGCAAGGCATGACAGTGTTTAATTAAGATAATGGTATGCCTGGTCTCTTAAAGTTGCTATAGCACAAATACCAATAGCAATTCCTTACAAAAATGAAATGTGAACAAAACATGAACTTGTTAAAGATGTTATCTATTCCTCTGTATGCTTGATATATTGCTCTGACTGTTCTCAGTTGGGGGGAAAAAAGGTTTTAACTGAAAGGGAGACTTTAAGTATTTGCATATTTCTTGGTTACCTTTAAAATCCTTTTATCCTGTCTTAATAGAAGCATAAAAAGATTCAGCCTTATTAGTAGTCTCTAATTTACTATTCTTTCATGGTTGTAGAACCTTTAGTACACAGATATTGTGGTTATGAGTGCTGTCTTATGCCATAAAGAATTTTATTTTTGGGTGAACACTGGTTCTGCTTCTTCCTGGTCTCTCTGAGGTCTTTCAGAGAGGCTAACTAGTAGGAATGTAAATATCATTTTAAAAAATGATCCGTTTAACCTCCTGTAATGATCTAAACGGTTAATGAATAATACAGCAACTCAGACACAGCTATTTCTGGGAGTGAATGCTGGAGCCCTTTTGGTGGGCGCAGGGAGACAGTGGTAAACCTAACCAGAAGACACAGCCCATATGAAGCCCCATGCTGGGAGGAAAGGAGCACCTGTGAAGAAGCAGCTAATTCTTTAATTGATGAGCCACTAGGCCAGCTGCTGTTTTCCTTTTTAACCTCATAAGCTATGAGTACTAGTTCTCTGCCCCTGCCTTCTGTCCCTGCCCACCCTGCCACTTTCCAGTTCCTGCGGGGGCATTGCATAGCTTCCCTGCCCCATCCCCCAGATGGCCTCATGCTGCGCGCCCCCTCTCCCCCCGTCCTGTGCTAAACAATAACTGGTAAGCTAACCAGCCATTGTGAGACTTATCACTTAAATGATTAAGCATTTAACCTTTCATATCCCCACTACCTACTGTTCTTGTTATCATTAATATTTGGGCCTTTGCTTAACAAAAGCAGTCATACAATCACTTCTTTTCATGTGATCTTCAGATTGGTTTTGTACAGTTGTAAAATTTCTACCCCTCAACTTAATGTAAAAACTTTACCTCATGTGTTAGGCCCGTCTGTCTGTACTGTGTTGGGTCTAGCTGTATTTTGTACGTTGCCAATCAAGTTAATATTTCTGTAAGCAACTTTTTTTAAAAAAAGCTGATGTAATTGCTGTTTTGGTTTGTAACAGATGTCAAAGTACTTAGAACATCCTTTATTTTAGGGGTTAGATGAATTATTGAAAGAGACTTTACAGAAGTACAGGTGGACAAAGATCAGTTGCATCATTTTTCACATAGAAATCAAGAACCAAGGGAATGAGAAACATGAAAGGGAGAATAAGAGGAAAGAATTTTGTTTGAGTGACTCATCACTGGTATGACTAAGGAGCACATTTAGTCATCTCAGACTAAGGAGCATGGTTTTGGGGATGACTTATGTAGTAGATACTTTTAGGTGATCATAAAAATACTGTAAGGCAACTACTTTGCATTTTCAGTGTAATGAGAAAAGTAATTCTTGCATGACCAACTAATAAAGAGCAGGATATAAATAGTAACCAATTTCTAATCATTAGGAATTTTCAAATCAAATTTGCCCAGCTGAGGAACCTCAAGGCCATAAACCTGGAATTTCAGCAATAATTAACTCTAAGAGCTAGTAACAAATTTTCCAACTTGAGATCTAGAAACCCTGTGAGCTGTTGAGGAAGATGGCACACAATAAAATTGGGGCAAGTTCTGTAATTTGCTAACTATTGTGTCAAAGTACCATGTGCTACATAGTAAATCAGCAAGAAGAGCCTTTCTGAAATACTGCAAAGGATAAATGAGAGAAGGAAGAAAACTCTAACTTTATTTAATAGTCACTTGGCAGTAGGCAGGCAGAAATTCATAAGGGGTGACATTTAGCCTTGTGTACATTTTCTGGAGTAAAGACCAATGTATGGGGGCTTTGCACTACTTAATTGGGGCTTAGTGCAAAAATCTTCTGTGGGACCTCTGCATGATATAACCAGAAAGTAGGCCAACAGGGAAATTTGAAAAATAAAAGAATCGGACACAACTTATTTTGTAGTAAATGTGACCCAAGATGTAGCATGTTGGAATGATTCTAGGATTTAATTGTTGTGTTCAAAACTATTCAGACCCATAATAAATCTTAAGATCAGTTTTGGTGTTCAGCAGAAATCTGCCATCCATCTTATTTAATTGATGTCGTGAACTGTCTGTTGTTACCTGGTGATAAATTTGGACCATAATTAGCTAAGGGAACATACAAGTACCCAGGGCAACATGTAAGTGGCATGGGTAGCAAAGATGATTAATACAGATGGGAGAAAATGCACTAACTGATATCCTGCCAACTTGGTGATCAGAGAGCAAGAGGTAGCTGAGTCCAGTATTTTGTAGAGAAAGCATACTCTTCTTTCACGTCTCTTTTAGTATCATTTGGAGTCTGATAGGATGAGGAAAGTCTCATGGAAGACAAATGATGACTTGATAATGTGTTATCAATAACATGCTGAATAAGCACAACATGATGTAAAGGGATAAGGTACTAACAAAAATGAGGGGTCAGAATAGAGGTGCCCCATCCAGTGGAGCAATGGGAGATTAAAAAGAAATGTACATACTTGATTTACTGAGAGGATCACTGAATTGGTGGCAGTTCCCATCTTATCACACTACATTGATTTCTCTCTTAAGGAGTCTTTTTTTTTATTGTTACTATATATTATGTAGGAATGGCTCCTATGATTTTATGCATAAACTTTAATAATAGCTCTCTCTGCACCTTAGGGCTTTGCATTGCTGCCTCTCATCTCCTGCATAAAATAAATGAACGTTCATTTAAATCCTTAATGGATTTCATAGAACCCAGTTTTTCTCCCTTTTGGAGAGTAATGCTGGGACTATTAGTTTTGTTTCAGGGATGGAGAGGGGGAAGTTGATGGAGGAGGAGGAGGTCACTGATGCTATGAATGGTGTGTCAAATTAGTTTCTGGTGTCATCCTATCTCAGATAGATTCTCTCACAGGCAATCGCTAAGAAGGTTGGGCACAACTAATACTCAAATAATTTCTTGACTTGACTCAATGGCTTCATGGAATAGGAAAAGTTAAGAAGTTGAAATATGATATTGTTACAAGTGACAAATAAATACATGAAATTCACCCCGGGAAGAGTTTCTTTAGGCAGGAATTTAAATCTTCACTGGCCTTAGCAATCACAGAATTCTGGATGCATCTTAACTGCTTGAGCGAAGTAAAGTTACAGAGTACCACCAGAACCACCTAATTCCAGAGGCTGTGATGCCTACCTGCAGGAGGCAGGAGTAATATTTTTTTGTTGTTGTTCTGCATTGACAGGGAAATAAGTCCAGCTACCATAAAAGCAAATCTGGCAGCATCAGGTCTTTCCAAGTGTTGGCTGTGTTCACCCAAAAGGGACACCTTTTCAGGTTTCATGAATTATGGTAATGGACTGGCAAGAATTTACCATATTCTGTTGCTCTGGACTCATCTGGAATGCTTTCTCATCTGGGTTTCTGGGTGCATAATACAAGAGTATGGGAGGAGGACTTGTAAGGAGAAAGAAAATTGGAGTAGATGGGAACCTTTGTAGAGGGAGGGGAAAAGAAAAGACCACGTACCAGCAATTTGTCACCGTCATTAACACTCCTGATATCACCATAGATGTAGTAATGTTAAGCTGGTGAAACTGATTACAGCTAAAGTGCATATAGGTTATCATAAAACCCAGGTGACTGGAACAGCTGGATAAAGGAAACAGAGAATTGGTGTTGGTGAGTAAAACAAGAAGTTCCTAACTGTTCTCCTCAGGTGTGCCTCCTGATGGATGAGTCTTTCCAAACACTGTGGAACATTTTATATTTTATACAATGTTAGAAATGGATAAAACAAAAATTACAAGTAAAATTTAGCATACACCATTACAAGATTTCTAAGAGAATCTATGGCAGATGTTCAGTTTGACTGCATTTAGTGAAACATTAAGATGTTCAGCACCCAGTTACTATCAGTAGGAGATTTGCATTTTTGGTTTTCTTGTTCCATTTTTGTTTAAGTTATTCAGCTTAATAGGGCGAAGGTTGAGTGCTTTATTGACCCCTGTGTGTATGTATTTACATGTTGAGTTGTCTGATCATTTGGGGCTTTTTAAACCTGCTGCTAAACAAAAAAAATTCAGTGGCTGGAAGTAAATGTTAGACTAATTTGATTTTGAAGTTAGATTGAGTTTCTTACCTGTGTAGGTAATTAACTATTGCAGAGCTTATCAGAAGCTTATCAGGAGAGGCAGAGGATTTGCCATTGCTTGACATCTTTAAAATGGAATTGGATAGCTTTCTAAAATACTTACTTTAATCCAACTTCTAGGTGAGGAAATCATCTGGCTACTTAGTGCAGTGTTGGGAGTAGAAGATCAGATGATAGCTCTTCCTTCTGGAACTTGTGAATCTATGTGTTTGACAGTTTATCCCCTTCCTTTATATATCCTGTAGAGATCAGTATAGCCTGCATTGTCCTCAGCATGATCATAACACTTATTCCTCTGTGTTCAAATAATGATGATAATTAAATCTCATGTTTCCAGGCTTCATCTGGCTTGCCTGCTGGAGGTCAGGAAGGAAATTTTCTTTCATGACACATAATTGGCTAAAGGGATTCTGTTTTACCCTATCCCTTGCAATTTCCTCTGAAATCTCAGGGATTGGCCAATGTTGGAAATCGGACACTGGAGGCACCGGACCATAGCTCTTAGGTGGTACTTATTGTTGCTCTTTCTAGGTGCCTGGTTAGTGCATCTTCTCTGTCTGTCTTTCACATGGTCAGGTTTATATTAATTGCCAGTTCTGTGGTTGGGAAGGAATTTTTCCCCAGGCTAGAATGATAGGAACCTTGGGAAGAGCATTGTCTCCTCTTCAGCATGAGGCATACTTACTTGGGCAAATCTCACCTAATCAGTTCTCTGCCATTGAAGAGGCTCAGGGATTGGTGGCACTTTTTTCCTTTATGGTTCTTTGTCTGCGGTGCACAGTTTTCTGGTGAAACTGACTTAGTCTAACTAATGTCTGTTGGCATAATATAAGGATATTTGGATGAAGCATTATGGTCTGTGTTTATAAGAGGACAGACCTTTGACATTTTCTGCAGGCATTCCAATTAGGAATCCCCAGCCAGTTGTGGCTCTTACTTGACAGGCCTCAGAAGTACTCTTTTCTCTTTCCTCTCCGTATGTCACTTGATAATGTTTTTAGGGAGAAGAAAAGAAATTCTACACCTTACCTTTATCAGTGCTCATGCCCTTACTGAAGTAGCAATGGGTGCTTAGCAGCCTTTCTCCCTGTTTTAGCAAGCGGTAGCAGTTCAGGACTCCTTCCTACTCTCTGAGTTTTCTAACTCCCTTGCTAAAGTTGAACCCAAGCTTATATCGTTCATTAGATTTGGGGCTTCTCAAGTGTGCTCTGCTCACTGAGGTGTTCCTTCCTGAATGTTACATTCATCAGCCACAGGAGCATGAGACTTGGATCAGGACACCAAAAATGAAGAAGCAAGTAGGGAGGCCTAACCGCCTGTGTTGAGTTCTAAATGAATATTAAGGGTGATTCTTATTTTAGTCAGCTTGTTCTGCCCATCCTTACCCATGAACCAAAGTAAGGCTTGGGTTAGTTTTGATGGCACTGATACTGACTGAAATACCATTCAGACTTACAGGAAATGTTCACAGATAGAGGACTGCATTTAGTATTTGTAGGAGAATAAAAGTAGCCCATACTCTAAAAATATGAAGAAATTAAAGGAAATGCTGTCCCCGTATCTCTCCCCAGTGACGTATTGAAGTGTTTTCCAGAAATGTAAATACTAAATTTGCAAAATCATGAACTTGAAGAAAGAGTTAAGGAGAATGGAGGATAAATTAAATTATAAAACAGTGATGATAGCAATAATGATAATTAGTATTGATAGTAACATGGAAATTCTTTACTTAGAATTTCTAAAATGCCCTTAAATTTTAAAAATACGCTTTAATGCAGTAGGTAATTCTGTCTGTAGATGGGTTCATCTGCAATTGATTGAAATCTCCATGTCACTTATTAGTAAATTAGGCCTTTATCCTTTAATCTAGAAGTATAAAGCCTTGACCTATTTCTGTTGTTTGATGATTATCCTTATTTATTAGGCTCTGAGACTATCCTAATCCACAAAGCTATCAGTTTTTCTACTTTTAATATTCAAGCTTTTAAGATTTATGCTCATGCTTAAAATAATTGCATAAGCATTTTTAAAAAAGGAAAAATTTTAGATATGGCCCCCAAGTACCAGATGCAGTTAACAGGCCTGAGGGCCATATGTTTCAGTGTGCCTCTACTTCCAAACTATATAAAGTTCACAGTTGTCTTACTGTGTATCACTGCAGTATAATTAGGGTCCTACCGAGCTTGCAGGAGCGATTCTTTAATCTTTTTCATTTTGCTGTGTGCACTCCCTCCCTCCCCCCACCCCCCGATTGACAGAGGGGCCCTGGTGGCCTTGCTGCTCGAGGCAAAAGCATGGTTTAAAATATTCCACGGTTTTTGTCTCCCACCACTGATTGGCTGAGGGAACCTGGCAACCCCACCACTTGCTGCTGATTGGCTGGGTGGTAAAGATCATGGCATATTTAAAACTGTGGCTTTTGCCTCCTGGATACTTCCACTGGGGCCCCTCTGCCAATCAAGGGGTTGCGTGGCAAAATGAGTAAGACTGAAGGAGCCAGGTGTGCAGTGCACTTCTGTTGCAATGTCAGTAGGTCCCTAAATATCCTGGGAGCTCTTGTTCCACTGGAAATCTGCTTGTACTTCAAGTAAATTTTCTTCCCTGAAAATTAGCTCACAAATTGTAGAAGTCATACAGTAATGTAATTTTAATGATACAGGTGAATAATAGGAACAGCTTAGACTGGGCATGCTCAACCTCCAGTTGCAGGCCAGATGTGGCCTGAAGGCTCCCCATAGTTCCTCATGGTCATCCTCCCCTGCTACTGAATTCCCATGCTCCCTCCCCCTGAACAGGCAGATGGGACGAGGCTTATCCCCTTTTTTCCCCCCATGTAGCTGAACTGGGGCAGGGCCATGCCCCCTTTTCCCCCATGCGGCTGAATCCAAGCCAGACCACAACCTCTTCTCCCTCATGCAGATGAATAAGAATCAGACTATACCCTCTTCTCCCCCACATGGCTGAATCAGGACTGGGTCCCATCCCCTTCTCACCCATGCTGAATTGGGGGGTCTGACTGCTACCTGTCCCCCTGTGTGTGGCCTACCCCAGGCACTAGATCAAGGCCACAGGCCACATCTGACCCACAGAAGGACCGCGCACTACTTATTTGGACTCTCGGAGAAAAATGTTGAGCACCACTGGTTTAGACTCTTGGCACAAGGATAACTAATCATAAATTTCACCATCAATAATTATCCAACACTGCTGTAATCCCCACCCCCATAACTCTCAAGAAAATTACTCTGTCCATCTATCTCTCCCACCACTGCTATCCTATCATCTTTTTTCCTCTTCATCTCTAAATTGCAATGGAGTAGACTAATACTGTATTTACTTGTGCTTCACTAATTTCCCATTAGTCAATTTACTGTTTTCTATGCTTGACTCTTAGAAATATTGGCAGGCATTTCTTTCCAGCCATGATATGCAACCTCCACTTTGTTTTCCTTATTCTCCCAGTATTCTTTTTTTGCTTCTTTTCGTTCCCCCTGCTCCTCCTTTGGCTTCAGAGACTTTTCCCTCCTTTTTCTCCTCCTCTTGAGTTTTTTTTTTTTGCCCTTACCCTAATTCTGGTTGCCTGGATTAGACTATATATGCAATTAAATTGATCTCTTACTTTGAAATATGCTTAGCTTTAAGAAAGCATGTCGGTTTTATATTTAGAGTAATATACCTTTCTTATCAAATTTGTTGTGTTTTTTTTTCTTAAAGCGGTGTGTATATTTGAAGGCAGAACCTACTTTGAAGGTCAAAGAGAAACTGTCTATTCAAACTCAGGGGACTGTGTTCTGTTTGAGTGCAAGGTAAGAGCACCACTGATGAATAATTTGTCTTGCAATAGGCCTTTTAAAAATGTCTGACAGAGTTTTGATGAATAACTATGTTGGAGTACAAATAGATTTCTTTTGAAAAGTGGCTATAGCAACATCATCATGGAGTCCAATATTTATTTTGTCTTTCTGATTTTTACATCAAGTTTCATAAGTAAAAGTATGATTTTGTTCTGTGCCAACCTTGCAAATTCAACTAGAGATTTGACTGTCCAGCTTTATTCTTTTCTTTTCATACAACATCATCATCATCATCACTGTCAGTAATAAATATCTTTCGGGTCATATTATGCTCTCATTTACAACTATGTAATTCTGTTTTATTTCAGTTATGTGCTCAGCTACAAGGGTAGTAGAAGTGTAGTGAGAGTAAAATCTAGACTTCAGGGTACTTGCAGCTAATAATGATCAGGGACCCTAGTTTTCTCTGGTAAAAAAATTCAAAATGATCTGATTAAAAATCTCCAAATCTGCGTTTTCCCACAATTAAAATGAAACAAGTATATATATAGGTGTCAGTTAAATTGATTTATTGATATATATTTACAATTTGTCAATAAATCAATTTAACTGATCAATTTACAATTTCTACACACTTTGAAAGCTTACCAGTGCCTCAACCATTACAATAAAATACATTCAAAATACCTATTTTTTTTGGCATTTAATTTTGTTTTTTTATCATGGAAAATCAGAGCTCCCACTGTCCTCTTCATTCACCAGGATGTCAGTCAAACTGTGGCTTCCCACACATGTTACTTTGTGGTGTTGAGCAATTCTTATGTTGCTGCCTCTCACTTCTAAGCCACAGCCTCCTAAGTCCTACCAGTACCCCACACCCCCAACTTGCAGTTCCTGCCTACCCCAACTTGCTCTCTCCTGATGGCAGCTTCCCCATTGCACCAGAACACAGGTCCAACTGTGGCTGTCCTTCCTGCTGTTTTGTAACATTGAGCAGCCCTGCCAGTGCCCCTTTTTGTCCCATGCTTTACTATGCCATGCTTCCCCCAGCCAAGGGAAGCCTGGCATCAGGCAGGGCAGGTGGGAGAGAGGAGGGGAAAGGGGAGGATGAAAAAGAGGAGGGGAAGAGGGAGGGAGGGAGGTAGAACAGGATGGGGATGCAGCAGGGGCCACCCATGGGGCAAAGTGGGATCTGCCTCAGCCACCTTTAGCTTCTGCTGAGTGGGGACTACAGCTGCCTGCCCATTGCCCCCATGCAAGTCCCCAGCCCACTGCAGTCCCTGCCCCACTACTCTTGCCTGCTGCTCCTGGGCACTTGCTGCCCAAATGGTTTTAGACAGCAGTAGTGGCTGCAGCACAGTATGCTCTGGTGGAGACAGGCTGCCCCTAACAGTTGCCAGTTTACCTGTCACCACTGCAGATGCCAGAGCTGCTCTGCTGGGATGTGCTGCACTAGCCTAATCTGGCCGAAGCACTACTGGCCCTGAGCTCTTTGACAGTCTTGCTGCCACCATTTAGAACCATCAGGGTGGTGAGAGCCTTGGAGCAGCAAGACAGGGAAAGTGGGGCCGGGACTCCAGTTGTGTGCTGCTATGTCCTGTCTGCCTATAGCACTGCTTGCCTCGGAGGCAGGCAGATAGTAGTCCTTTGGGGATCTGTGCCAGGATGGAGTGAGAAGGGCCAGGTGGTGAGGGGAGGTATGTGCACAGTCTCATGTAAAACCATGGTTGCAACCAAGCAGGGTTGTTAATCTAAGCTATTTTTTTTTTTTACTGAGAATTTGCTAACTTTTTACTGGCAACCAAACTTGTTTAAGTATTATTGGTGTTAAACCCCTAATTTTGAGCCTGGCCCTTGCCTAGGGTCTGGCAGAAGGATTACTTTTAAATCATGTAAAACATATGTCAGTAAAACCATGTGTTATTAAAAAAAGTTTGACTGCCAGTAAAAAGTTTGCAGACTTGTCAGTAAAAAAAATTGCCTTGTGTTGGCACCCCTGCTCTCCTTCCTTACTTAAGACAGACGCATGAAATTCTTCAACTTCACACTGATCCATGCAGAGCTATAGATGGCAGCTAAAGACAGAGCAGCATTTCACTAGTGTCCCCTTGAATGTTTTCCACCATGCAGCATTTAGCTGTGATGTACATTTCCTTTATGAAAAGGAAAATTGGAAGACATCACCATGAAGCTTAATGTTTATCACAAGGATCGGCAAAATGGTGGATCCAGCCAGCAGCACCACTTCCTAGCAGTCCTTACCCGCATGGCTGGGGCCGGTCTCCATGGACACCCTAGCTGCAGCTGCACTATGATAGCGCAAGGCTGGGGTTGCCATGGAGACCAGTCCCAGCTGTGCTGGCAGAGAACATTGCAAGGCAGAGCAGGGCAGGGGACTGCTTTGGAGCTGCTGCTATCTTGTGGCAGGGGCAGCTTGGTCCAGGGCCAGGGTAGAGCTGCAGCCTGCTGTCTGTGTGCCCCTGTCTGGGGTGTGTAGGCTGCAGATCGTGTCTCTGACCCAGCTCCTTGCAGCAGTGTCAGTGTGGTTCTGAGCCAGGGAAAGGCCATGAACTACTACTTGTATGTCCCTTCCTGGAACATGCAGGTAGCAGATTGTGGCTGTGCTGTGGCCCCAGACCAAGCTGCCTCTGCTGCAAGATCTAAGCATCTCCAGAGCAACCCCTTGCCCTGCCCTGCTGTACCCCCTGCTGGGAAAAGGAGTCCACTGCTGGCTGGATCAGTTTGTCTCCCTCCCTGCCCTTCTTCCTCAGGTTTATCACCTCTCTGACTCAATATCCGTTATGTACTGTTGAGTTAGAGAGGTGATAAACATTATGTTTTGCACAAATTGTTCTGAGTTACAGCTGGGAGCTGCACTTCTGTCTGCACCTCAAGTAGTGCAGCTGTGCTCTCTGTCCTTCACCAGTTCCTGCAGCTTCTTTCCCATGATATAGCTTCAATAAAGTTCAGCTTGTTTGTGTTTTTTAGACAGGTAATTTTTTTAATGGAATTTAGATGGGCATTTTTAACCCATTTTTTACAAGTTTATATAAATTTAAGTAGTCAGCAACCCCTAAAGGGGAGGGAAGGCCTATTTGTTGATTGCAGTGTTGCCTGTGAGATTGAATTGAACTACCATACATAAGAGAACAAATCCCACCAGGTCTTTGCTGTCAAATGGAAAGGTAAGCCTTTGCCCCCAAACCTCAGCTCCTTAAGGGTATGGATATTAGATAAACATTATGGTAGATTATATTTCAGGCTCAGTGCCAAGATGGGTGTGTTCCCTGACTCAACTAGGATTTTTCCTCATTCTTCTCTCTCACCTGCCTCAGAGCTGTTTACTGGGTTACTTTGTAGCTGTAGGAACTGTGAGTATTTTTTTTCCAAGAGATGCATTTTAGAAAGTAGGGCTAGAGACCAAGGTCTGTAAATTGGGAGTATTTGTCAGAATGGCATTTAATTTGCTTGACTAGTCACTATGAAATCAGCTTGAGTTAGGAAGAGAGAGCCTAATCAATCATGAGGAAATAAATTCTGGAGTTATTTTGGAAATATGGTTGAATAAGTCGTATAGTTTTGAGGGTTGTGGAAGAGGGGTTAGTGGTATAAATACTGTTGGTGACCAGTTTGTTCATAACTATCAGTCATAAAAGCTACCTGATGCTGCTTTGTACTTACTATAGTTAGCAATTATGATACCATTTAGTGAAGATGATGGTCAGCATACCTGTTACTCTAGACAATATGCAGATTTGCCCTTGAGTGACAACACTTACAAATAAAGTCCCTGGGCCTAAGAGTGATTCAGAGAAACAGAATTAAGAGTCTAGGATTCTTTCTCATTCAGTGCAGAAGAATTAGGTGGCCACAAAAAATCGTTTGAGTGCCTCAGAGCTAAGCAAGAAGCTGCCTAGAGCTAGATAATAAGAAACAGAAAACACAGAGGTACATCTGAACAAGTGCCCTGTCCAGAGTGTAGGTGCCTGACTCTGGGATGAATGTTAGATACTTCTGTTCTCTCGAAATCCAGAGTTTCTAATCTCCTCTGGTTGTATTTTTGGATGCTATGCTTTGGATTGAACTCTGTCCTGGTGATGTGTGATAGACATGCTCTGACCCTGACCATGCCTGTTGGATTTGGGCCCCTTCAAGGCTGCAGGCAGAAAGGCACTGCTTTGCGTCTGGATCATAAGAGAAGTTTGGCAGGAGGTAGGTACTCAGGTGCTCAGACTGGGGTGCATCTAAACGTGCCCAGAAACCTAATTTTAGGCACCTACTGATTGTGCTGTCTAAATTGTAGGCCCCAAATAAATTTGGGAGTTCTGATATCTAAGGTCTTTTGTAGCTGCTAAAACAGGGGTATTAGGGATTACTTTTTGTTTTGTATGTGGCTAAATTTAGGTATTCAATTTACCAGCCTGGATCTTGCCTTTGGTTTTTTCCCGCATATTCAGTGTTCCACCATGTATGCCTCTTGCTGCACTGATAAAAAAAAAAAAAAAAAATAGCAAATAGCAAATTAAGTGACACAAATTTAAAAATTTCAAGCATTGAAATACATGTAGTTATTGCTTCCAAGAATGCAGTAGGAGCAATTGCATTTCAAAATGGCAAGTCCAGATGTTGTCAGATGTTCAAATAAAATAGGAACTCATGGGTAGGTATTGTTTTATTAACTGTGAGCTTCAACTCAGTCATAAAATATAGTTAATGACCCTTATTCAAGAGGGACTTGATAACGATGCAGAGATACTGATTTCTTGATTGTAGGCAAATGCTAATATAGGGAATTAGTTCCAGTTTCAGTTGTGCACATTTTTATTTTCTGGGTTGCTGCACTTGCATCTGTTGCAGAAACATGTACTTTTCAAGTGAATTATTAAAATAAAATGAACAAAAATTGTCCACTTGAGCACTCTAATATATATCATTTTTTCATTAGGGAAGAGTTTTGAACATTTCGTATGATATGTGGTGTATAGGTTTGTGTCTGTTAATATTTTTGTGAATCAGATTTGGGTTTTGTATGCCGAATTGCAGAAGATGAGAATCAAGATTCAGTAATGGTTTCTGGCAGTTATCATTCTGGTTGCAGTGTTTTACTTTCACATTTTGTGGTGGGAAAATAATTTAATATTTAAGCAGCAAATACATAATTATTATTTCAATAGCATGTGTAGTATGTTAAGCACTTTCCACACACATAAGAATAGGAAGTTATTGGCACGCGGAGCCCACATATATTAAGATCTTTTTATGTTTCAAAAGGTGCTTCGTTAAGAAATTTTGCTGCCATGATCTATGCCTTTGCCATTTCAAGATTAGTTTCCAAATATTTACAAATAGAATGCATTGTAGTGATCTGAACTTGATGCACAGTACAGTAGCTTGCCTGTTAGGTGCCGTGTCCCATTGTGAGCACATTACGTTGATTATTGTGAGACCTATTACATTGATCTGTGCTGACTGCCTGTGGATATACAGATGAGGTTTAAAGAGTTAGTTTTGACCTTTGACGTCTTAACTGGCTTGACACCTGCCTACTTGAGGAACTTTCTCTTTTATTAAACCCTACCACTGTCTTTCTCCTTGGGCTATAATTCAATAATTGAGATGGGGAGGAATGCAAGGATCAGGGAAGGAAAGGGTGGCTCAAGGCAAACCTTCCTTGAGAAAAAAAATCCAGCTGCTTCTGGCAGAACACTCTTTGTCAAAAGTTGGTTTTAAAACCCACACCTCAGTCTGTAGCAGAGTGAATTGCTGACTTTCTAGGCATGGGTTTAGGAAGAGCTTTCGAGGACACAAAAGTTGTTTAAGGGATCATTTTTGGGAAGATGAGAAGTGTATTGTTTAAAAAATTTCTAGATGTGCAGTGTAGGTTCCTGCTGATTTTTGTTGTTTCATCATGCTTTCAAGGAGGTTTCAAAGGCTCTAGGAGTTTGGAATTGCATACCTTTTGTTGCCTGTTCATTATATATCTAAATACTTAGGTTTAGTTTGATTTATCATCACATAGTATTCACTAATGGCCTATATTTTACAGGACCACAAAATGCAGCGTGTTCCAAAATCTGGCTGTCCAGCTTTGAACTGCCCAGAGTCTCAACAAATCTCTTTGTCTCACAGTTGCTGCAAAGTCTGTAAAGGTAAGAAAATAGTAAGATCCACACAGGCTTACTGTACTCTTCAGTATTTATAGTTAACATCTGGGTTTTTTACTTTTAGGTAAGACACCTTTTTCGTCTTTGTGTAGGTCCTGTGAAAATGAATAAATGACTTGCACATCAAGATGTTGGAAAATTGTTTGAATGACATGTAATAGTGTAATTTCTGTTGAAAGGCACTGCCAGCATTCATGCATTTCACTTCAGAAAAATCACTGAAGAGGATGAGGCACAAAGGAGAAATCCTAAGAAACTATACCTGATTGGTGCCACCAGCTTTAAAGTGCTTCATTTTCTGTCCCATCCTAAAGACAGTGAGATTGTGAAACAAATTTGTTTCACAGTCTTTTTGGCCTATGTCTTTGTGGGCACAATGTGCTTTACTATTATTCCTTGGAAAATGGTACCAATTTACTATAATTTTGCCCTTTTCTTAACAGTTATAGGTTGCATTCTAAGTGTAGGACCAAAAGCTTTAGGAGCTGTTTTCTCCTATGTATCTCAACCTTTTACATAGAGACTAATTTTTACAAAAGTGCAGTGATATAAGGAACTGTTGCAGTTCTTTGGCCAGCTATTTTAATCCAGGGTAATACTGATGCTCTCCCTCATCCCAACTGCAAGGAGCTATATCTTTAAAAGTCTTATCCCATTTGTTTAATAGTTAAAGCATGATAAACCGAGTTCAGGTATGAATCAAGCCATCACGCTCTTGCTTTAGATATACTTCAATATGGAGACAATTGCAGACATACAAGTTGTGTGCTGCTCAGCTGAAACACAAAGGATATGATTAATGACATCTAGAAAAAAAGATAAGTGTAAAATGGCAGAAAATAACTGAACAGTAAATGTGATAAGTTCTTGAGGTCAATCGCATTCAAAAGGGATTTTTCCTGATAAAAAATTACTGTAAAATTATTAGTAGCTGAAAGAGAAATGCCGGATTTAGTGCTTGTTTCTGAATATTTTCAATATTGAATAGGTTATCATAGCTTTACTGTCTTAAGTTCTGTATTTGATTTTTTGAGCCGTATGGTACATATTCCCCATTTACAAGAAGGGAAGAAAAGAGGACCCCAGCAATTATAGGCCAGTCAGTCTTACCTTGGTCCTTGGGAAGACCTTTTGCAGAAATTTATCAAGGAGCACAACTGCAAGGGCCCAGCAGGGGAGGTAATGCTCAGTGGCAATCAACATGGGTACATTGAGGGCGGGTCCTGCCTGACTAACCCGGTTATTTTTTATGATCAGGTCACAAGGTCCCTGGATGAGGCTGGATGTCATCTTCCTGGACTTTAAGAAGGCCTTTGACATGGTTTCCCACTACATCCTCTTAAACACTAGGTGATTGCGGCATTGATGCCTCCACAGTCAGATGGGTGGCAAATTGGCTAGATGGTTACACCCAGAGAGTGATGGTGGACAGGTCATTTTCCACATGGAAGGATGTGGGCAGTGGAATCCCCCAGGCACCTGTCCTTGGGTCTGTACTGTTCAACATCTTTATCAGCAATCTGGATGTGGGTGTGGAATGCACACTGTACAAATTTGCTGACGACACCAAGTTGTGAGGCAAGGTAGTCACACTGGAGGGAAGGGACAGAATCCAGCTAGATACAGACAAATTACCAAGGTGGGCGAATGAGAATAGGATGGAATTCAATGCATACAAGTGCAGGGTGCTGCATCTAGGGAGAGGGAACCAGCAATGCACCTGTAGGCTGGGGAACACCCTTCTTGTCAACACTGTGGCAGAAAGGGATTTTGGAATCATTGTTGACTCCAGGATGAACATGAGCCGCCAATGTGAGGAAATGGTCAGTAAGGCTAACCGCACCTTGTTGTGCATCTTCAGATGCATCACAGGCAAGTCCAGGGAGGTGATCCTTCCACTCTATGCAGCATTTATCAGGCCACAGTTGGAATATTGTGTCCAGTTCTGGGCACTGCACTTCAAGAAGGATTGAGAGGGTCCAGAGGAGGGCCACACGCATGTTCAAGGGGCAGCGGGGAAGGCCCTATGAGGAGAGGCTAAAGGGTCTGAACTTATTCAGCCTCTACAAGAGAAGGCTGAGAGGGGATCTGGTGGCCATTTACAAGCTCACTGGGGGGACCCATGGGAACTGGGGGAGACTCTGTTCCCCTGGGCACCACCTGGGGTTACTAGGAATAATAGCCACAAATTAGAGAGAAGGTTCAGGCTGGACATCAGGAGACATAACTTTACATAGTGCTCCCAAGTGAGGTGGTACTCTCTCCTACCTTGGGGGTCTTCAAGAGGAGGCTGGGCAGCTATGTGGCTGGGGTGATATGACCCTGGTTCCCATTCCTGCCTGGGGAAAGGGGCCGTAGCTGTTGATCTGTTTAGGTCCCTTCTGACCCTAAGCATTATGATACTATGATTCTGCTTTTTAAATACTGCTGATATACGTATATTGGTTTGTAATTTAAGACAATATATTGATCACTGGAAAAATGTCCATTTATTTTTCTGTAATGTTAAGGTTCTAATACAAGCCAATAAAAGGCAGAAAATTCAATATGATGATTGTTTTTTTGTTCTTAACTTGGGCTTTGTAAGAAAGACAAAAAGACAAATCATTGGCAGTTATTTTATTTCAGATATAGGGACAAATATTGGTCTTGAAATGCATGCAACATCATCAATAGCAATGGGAGTTATGAATGGCCTTTAACATCGCTAATAATGTAGGGTTTTGCTTCTCAACATCCTGTTTCATATGATAACAGTGTAGTTTTTATTTTCATGACAAATTGTAAAATAAAATTGCACGCTTGTTAACAGGATGTAAAATGTATATGAACAGTGGGAGTACTACTGTACTTTAAAAAAAAATCTGCCTCTGATGCCTAATTGATCCATGGAATTAGCATCATGATCATGTCAGCAATTCTAAGTATACTCTTTCTTTATTGTTGATATTACTCATTTTATATTGATCCACCTATTTTTCACTCCTTGTGACTCGCCTCATACAAAGAATGCAACCTCTTTTCTGACCTTACCCCTTAGCAGATTCTGCTTTTTATTTTTCTATTGTTAATGGTAACCTTAATTACTGTTACATTAGAGATGATTCACAGGAGCAAGCAAAAAAGCAGGACTGGGTGCATCTACACAAGACACAAACAGTCCAATACGGTACTGTGCAGTATTACTAGGCTACTGATCAGTAACTCTGGTTACTACACATTCATTTAGTACTTGATTATACAAATACTAAATAAATGTGCAGTAATGACTGCACATTAATGAACAAGTAGACGTGCCCACTGGGAAGTAAGGAAAGAGAACTTCACTTATGCAATCATGCAGATCACTCTTACATGATGAGAGACCTGTGTTTGTCTGGTAGCATCCTCACTTCAGTTTATATTCATGAGCCCTTCCAGTTCTATACATTGCATGGCAGATGCCTTTACAAGAAAGCAGAAACCATAATAACAAAGGATCATTGTTTGGCTAAACCTAAAGCCACTGTTTAAAAAATTGCAGCAAATTTAATCATTGAACAAAAAGAAAAGAAAAGAGAACAGTGGGGCATCCCAACTATGCAAACTTATATGGAATGTGGAAATTGTACAGAAGCTTCAACTCTGTGATCACAGATTCATCATAGTGGAAAACAGGCTTACAAAGTATAGCAATACTGTGGCATTAGATAATGAGAATTTGTAGAATTAAAAAAAAAAATTATTGCATGGGTGGGTGAGGAGACTCATTACAAATCCACCAGGTTGGCAAAAGGGTACAGAAACTTAAAAAATATTCTTTATTAGGGTCGAGTAGAAAACAGTCTTTCTGTGGGGAAAAGAAGGAATGAAAGGAAAAGGGACCAGAAAAAGATTAATGTATTTCTTATTAAACTTTTCTAAAGTAGAAAGTAGGAGGGAATTGGTCTAGTATAATACCCTGTTGAGACTTGAAGGGAGAAGATATAGAAAACAAAATAAGATACCTGAAACAAAGGTCTTTAGGAAAGATGGAAAGATATTAGAAATGTACCTGGGAAACGAGAAGTATGAAGGAAAAAAAAAAAAACATTTAGTAAATAAAAATACAAAATTCCTTTTTTTAGAGTTCAATTTTAAAAAGAAGAATGAAGATACTGTTTGAACCATTAAGAACTAAGGGAGATCCTGTATAAAAAGAAAATTCCTTTCTCTTTGATAAAGGAATTTAAATAAGCCACCTAAGAGCCATTAGATATAGCTTTTTCTCATCATTGACCTGAGCTGGACTGAACCTGGAAGTCTAGAAATGAATGTATATTGTAGCTACTCTGCAAGGTGCTACATACTTGTTATCAAAAGGCAACTGCTTATCTCCTGGAGAGCAGGAGATGCTGTGCTGAAAGGAATTCTGTGGCCTAACTTGAGAAAACACTGGAATGTTGAAGATGGTTTTGTAATCTTTGGTTTCTTTTTAACCCTCAATTACTTCTATTGTCATACAGGCCATGACTTTTGTTCTGAAGGACATAACTGCATGGAGCATTCTGTCTGTAGAAATCTAGAGGACAGAGCTGTCTGTAGTTGTCGTGATGGTTTCAGAACCCTTCGGGAAGACAATGCCTACTGTGAAGGTAATCCTTTGTAAAGATAGCTAGCTGAGATGTATAACTTACCCTGAATTATTTTTTTTCATGAAGAACACATTAATTCACAAATTGTCAAAATGATAGGCTCATTAAATGTAGTGAATTTAATTTGCATATATTAATTGGTGAAAATAATTATCTCTCAAATTAAGGTTTTTTTTAATATCTGATCTGTGTCAAAGCTATAAATTAATTTGGCTGAATTTTTGAATTAGAAGCATACTTCCACTGTAAAATCTGCCCCGTTTTCATTATAAGCCGATACTCCGATAACCTAAGGGTTGTATATTAGAATAGCATTTTAATATAGCTTTTAATTGTTTCTTTACTTTGTCAATTTTCCATATCCATATAGTAAGGAAACTATGGTGACCAGGTTCTAACCATTACTTGTCTGGCATAATAACTTACTATTTAAGCAGTTCCATTCAGTTCAGCAACAAACACCTCCTGCCAGGAATGTGCAGCCTCCATAGTTTGTTTTTGACTTGCTTGCACAATTCTAAGTAATTCATAGATTCATAGAAACTAGGGTCAGAAGGGACCTCAATAGATCATCGAGTCCGACCCCCCGCGTAGGCAGGAAAGAGTGCTGGGTTCAGATGACCCCAGCTAGATGCCTATCTAACCTCCTCTCAAAGACCCCCAGGGTAGGGGAGAGCACTACCTCCCTTCGGAGCCCATTCCAGACCTTGGCCACTCTAACTGTGACGAAGTTCTTCCTAATGTTCAGTCTAACTCTGCTCTCTGCTAGCTTGTGGCCATTGTTTCTTGTAACCCCTGGGGACACCTTGGTGAATAAAACCTCACCAATTCCCTCCTTTGTTTCTTGATGAACTTATTAGCAGCCACAAGGTCACCTCTCAACCTTCTCTTGTGGAGGCTGAAGAGGTCCAGGTGCCCTAGTCTCTCCTCATAGGGCTTGGCCTGCAAGCCATTAACCATACGAGTAGCCCTTCTCTGGACTTTCTCCAGGTTATCTGCATCTCTTTTGAAGTGCAGCCCTCAAAACTGTACGCAGTATTCCAACTGCGGTCTGATCAGCACCCAATATAGGGGAAGTATCACCTTCTTTGTTCTGTTTGTCATGCATCTGCTGATGCACGATAAAGTGCCATTAGCTTTTCTGATAGCTTCATCACATTGCCGTCTCATGTTCATCTTGGAGTCCACTAGGACTCCAAGATCCCTTTCTGCTTCCGTGCCACCAAGCAGGTCATTCCCCAGGCAGTAGGTGTGCTGAACATTTTTCCTCCCTAGGTGCAGCACTTTGCATTTCTCCTTGTTGAATTGCATTCTGTTGTTTTCTGCCCATTTGTCCAACCTGTCCAGATCTGCTTGTAGTTGTTCCCTGCCCTCCATTGTGTCCACTTCTCCCCACATTTTTGTGTCATCCACAAACTTGGACAGAGTACACTTCACTCCCTCGTCCAAGTCGCTGATGAAGATATTGAAGAGTATCGGTCCTAGGACCAAGCCCTGAGGGACTCCACTGCCCACACCTTTCCAGGTCAATACCGAACCATCCACTACGACTCTCTGGGTATGACCCTCTAGCCAATTCACCACTCACTGGACTGTGTACTCATCCAAGTCACAGCCTCTTAACTTGTTTACCACTATGGTGTGGGATACCGTATTGAAGGCCTTCCTGAAGTCTAAGTATATGACGTCAACCCCTACTCCTGCATCCAGGTGTTTTGTAACCTGGTCATAAAAAGAGACTAGATTAGTCAGGCAT
>JAGPOW010001296.1:87379988-87393928 GCA_030014935.1 Caiman crocodilus
GTACTCAATCAATTATAGATGAGTAATATAGCTACATTAATGTATTTATATTGTAAATAGCAATCATATTGATTTGGAAGGACTTCTTTGAGGTGACTTAGCTGGACTTTTTGAAGGGTTCTTGGCTGGAGTCTTCTCAGGAATCTTAGCTGCAGGTTTTTCTGGAGTCTTGTCTGCTTTCTTAAAGAAAGTATCCAAGGAAGTTTGGACAGATGTTCTCCAGGGAGATGAACAATGCAGCAAACTTGTTCGCTGGTGTGGTGTCGCATTGGATCAAGTGTTGTTAAGTTGAAACTGACATCATAAAGTTGAAACCGTGTCAATTTATAATCGTTTTAAGTGAGAAACATTGTAATTTGAAATGTAAGTCTACTGCCTGTAGTGCTTTGCAGGTTTCTCTCTCATATTATAGCTCTCCCAGCCCTTTTCCTATGCTAAAGCAAATGTAATGAAACATTTCTGCCCAAACAGTTGATTTGGCAAAAGTATAGTCAACTGAAGAACATTGAACACCTTGAAGAGAAATTTGGATGCTTCTCTTGCTGGGATTCTATGACCCCAGCTGACCTCCTGCCCCTTGGGCAGGGGGCTGGACTCAATGATCTTCTGAGCTTCCTTCCAGCCCTAACGTCTGTGACTCTATGAAGAGTATGTTATATTGGAAAGTGTTGGAGAACTGTCTCTGTGTGTGGCATTACCTGCCATTTTATTTGTGTTTGTGGCCGTGGAAGGGCATTTTTATGTTGGTAGTTACTTTGTTCAGACTAATATTATCACAAGCATATTTTTTTATCTTTTTGCATCCTCCTTCATCTTTTCTGTATTATCTGTGATGTTGGATTTCATGCCTGGTTTATCTAGTCCTACATTTGTCTGCTTCATGCTTTCAGACTCTCTTGTCTGTACATGCCTAAAAGTACCTGCAAAGTCACTCCTTCACCTCATATGAATCCCTTTTGAAGAACAGCCACAGAATTTCAGACACTCATCCTCACCCTGACTGGTGATCTTTAATACTGTATTTCTTTTCCACCTACATTTTGTTTTTCTTACTCAACAAAAAGACTGTCTTTCAGTTGTAAAAAGTGCCTAGTCCACTGTGAGTTCATATCTCAGTATAAACAATATGATGATGATGATATAGCAATATCATTCAAATGTCCGGTCCTTTTTTGGGCTATGTTACTAATCTTTAAAGACTCAAATGGATTAGGACCTGGGTAGCTTGCATCCTTTATTTTCTTCAGCATCCCTATCATGTCAGGTTTATCTCTTAGCGATGGTACATTTTCAGGGCCAGTTACCCTAAGGCCCTGCAACAATGAATTACTTAGTGACTGTGACCTATAATTTGGTTGTGTTTCTCCAACTTGTGAAGTGAATCACAAGATATATTTTCATCTTGTTATGTTTATGTGCTTTATGTAATGAGGTCTTCACCTATGACTGAGCTTATTGGATATGTTTTCACTCTGATGGCAGAACGTTCAGTCACCCTGCTGAGGTACTAAGCCCTGACCACTTATTCCTGCTGCATGTATATTAACTTCCAAAAGGAGGTGGAGAAGGAGGTGGTGTGGACAAACTGGGGTACCCAAAGCTGCTGCACTTAAGCAGACTAGAAACCCAGGTCTTGAGCATAGTGTTCCCTGTAGGACATCCATGCTGCCTTCTAGGGTCGTGGGCAGAAGTGGGTGGGCAGGACTTATTGCCTCAGTGTTGTTACTGAGCACTCCACCTCCATGATGTAGACATACCTTTAAGCACTACAACATACCAAATATTAGTAATAAATAGTAAGCAATAATTAAGCTAAAAAGATTTCTCTCTTGGGTTGGGGCATGGGGGGAGATCACCCAACCCAACCCAAAGAAGCACCCAAAACAGAGCAAGCTGCACTCTGAATCTGAGAAGGCTGTATACATTTAATCTGACCATTAAGAGAAATTGAGATCTTATCCTAGAAGGTACTTGTGTTTTTCTATGCTTTGTATTGAGCTTAGATGCAATTAGATTGGGTACCTCTTTATATTACAAGAGAAGGCAGGACACCTCCCTGCCTTCTGCCTGACTTCAGACTACTATGGCTAACTACTTCTCTCTATATTATAACATATACTCTTCTCTTAGCAGAACTCTTGAAAGTCATTTAATTAAGGGCCAGCAATTCCTTTCTTATAGTTTGATTATAGCAGAACTTACTGTCCAGATCCAATTCCACCTCTAAAACATCTACTTGGTATTTACATAATTTTTAAACAGCTCAGGCACTAAACATGATGCTTTCCCACCTCAAGCAACAGCCAGGATTTCATTAAAGTACCTGGATTACTTATGTGTTCTTGTTTCAGCTTGATGAATTGACTAGACTTGGCATTCTGTGCATGCCCAGAAATAATCTAATATATGGTGTTGTGATGTATTTGGGGGGGGTGCAAATAAATTATGCATGAGTCCATGAATCCTTAGTTGGTACTATGCAGAGCAACTGGTGCAGACATTGCTCCATATACCCTAGAGAGGAGAGATGCCATCACCTTTTTCCAGCAGCCTAATTGTTAAGATACTTCCTTATTAAATAGGTATTTAGACTCTTGATCTCTTCAGCCACAGGTGAGTTTGAACCCATTTCCAATTTCCCAAGACAGTACTCTAAATATCAGCCCATGAACAAGGTGGCGTTGAGAGTATTCTCTACTGTTATTGAAGTTAGGCTATTGGGCAGCTTAAATGGGAAGATTCAGGGGCTAAAACAAGGGGATGCAAGGGATCATAGGTCTGTGGCCCAGTGAGATGGGCTCACTGGAAAAGTGGGAATCTGCCCTGAGTTTTAGCCTCTGAGGTAGATCTCAAAATGATGGAGTCTGCTACGGCTATACAGAGGCTGTCCATTGAGAACATGAAGAGTTATTTACTTCTCTGGGTAGAATAGATCTGCCTCTAGAGTTGAATAAGACTGTCCACTGGAAGTATAAGAAGGCTCCATAAATCTATAGGGTAGTCTCTAGAGTCACTTAAGGCTTCTCATTGTCTGAATGGAAGAGTCTGGTTATTCTTTGTGGTGGAATAGGGTTATTTTATGGAAGCACACTAGGCTGTCTAGAATGGGAGGGTCTGTGCAGCTTTCTGGGTAAAATAGGATTCTTCTCTGGAGATAGACAGAGACTTGGGATGAGCAGGAGGCTAAGTCCTAAGACATCTTTTGGGGAGAATAGTAACTGGGTCTACATGTTCTAAAATTCATACTCTTATACAGATTTCTTGAAATTAGCTGTTCTGTGTATTGTTATGAGGTTGGAATAGGATTAGTGGACCAAATTTGTGTTCCTTTGATCAAAGAATTGCCGATATAAAGTGCCTCTCCCCTGACAGCAGATTCAAAATAATCAGATGCTGTTGACGGTTTGTTTTGTTTTTTGCCCACATGGGGCTCAATCTGTCTTCCTCCAAAACTGATCTTAACCACTTGGGATTTATACAGGGCATCCACTGCCCCTTTGGCACAGAAGTTACATTGAAAGAGATTTAACTTTCGTAACTTGAAATCTTTGCCTATGGCATGCTTGAACATTGGTGGGGGTCACCCTTAGAGTGGCTTCAGTGACCTTGGAACAGGTACAAGTAGGTAAGTTGTGTTTTTCAGCAGTGCTCTTTTAAGTGCTGTGGAAGGAAAAGGGGTGTACCTGTCTCTCTTGAAGTAATATGGCTTTCAGATAGCCTGTTGTCATAGTAACTGTGTAGCTGTAGGTGATACATTGTAGTCCTTGAACTTGAGCTGTACCCATGCACTGTAAGATTCAGCTTCTGGCACTTTTCAAACAGTATGGGAATATTGGTTGCTTGCTGCAGAGATTTCCTTCCCTTTGGAAGCATTTTGCCTGAAACCAGAATTTCTGATTTAAGAATATTTATTCTAAGGTGTCTGAAAATCCACATTCAGAATCTGATTTTACTTTGCATTGTCACAGAAATTACTGTTGACATATATGGAAGAAGGAAGGTAGACTCAAGTAAAAAGTTAGGCTAATGCAGTCTTGTTTTTTGACCCAGTGAACCAAGTATGATCAAAGGAAAACAAGTCACTAAGGCAGGAAGAGAGGAAAAACTGGAGCTGGGTTGGGGTATAGTAGAGGCAAGGATTAAGGCTACTTGCCTACTTTAATTATTACACATTGTCCCCTCCCATTTTAAGCTGTGCCTTCTTCCTGGTCCCCTTGTCCATGTCAGGCCATTTAGGAAGACAGCCTGCCATTCTCTGTCAGATCTATGGCTGGGATCTGGAAGGAGGATAAACTTCATGTAAAGGTGGAAATGTGTGAGTTAAGACCTGGGGGACCCTGTTCACCATGTGAACCAGCACCTGAGTTATTCTTCACTGAAGGAGTCAGAGTGTGGACAAACAGACGTTTGGAGCAGCTGGGGAGTTGCTGCTCAGGGGCGTGCAGCAATTGCTAGGCTTAACAGCTATGTGTGCATGGTCCCATCCCACATGATACAAGTGAGTTAAACTGCCCCAGTTTTGACCCTGGCTGAAGCAGACTTGAAGTTGAATCCGTTTTGCTAGATTTGTGTTGCTACGTGTTCATACACACAACTGTCACAGTGCAGAAGGCTTCCCCTTTTGAAGCCGCTCCAAGTGTATATTTGTCCATACTCTCAGCTTCTTTTCCTGCCTCTCTGCAAGGCTACCAAATATCTGAAGGACTAGACATGAAAACATGCACTTGAGATGAATGGAGCAGTTTATTCCTCTCAGAACTGCTGCTTCAGGCTGTATTCATCTCCAGGGTGTGTTCTCATTCTAGATGCTCAGTGAAGCTGTGCATCCTTCCAAAACATGCAGAGTGGATAAATGTAAATCTCTGGGTGAGATTGTTTAGAGCAGGGGTGGACAAAATACAGCCTGTGGACTGAATGCAGCCCACCAGACCATTCTGTCCAGCCCACGGGGCCCCTAGAAATGTGTTAAAAATTAATATTTATTTGCCTCTGGCTCCTGTCAAAAGTGACTGGAGTCAGGGGCAGTAGGACCCAGGGGAAGCTACAGCAGACCCCTGGAAGAGCATGGCCCTCCCTGCCCTGCCCTGCCCCCCGTCCGAGCCAGAGGGACCGTGGGGCTGTTCCTGCCTGTGCTGGAGCAGGAAACTCTGGTAAGAGGGGGCCGGGGGGCATGGTGGTCCCTGCCTGGCCACTGGGCTGGAGTGGGGGGCTGGAAGCAAGGGGACATGTGGGAGTGCTGGTGGGGCCCAGGCGGGGTGGCTCCCCTCTCTCCATGCTGGGGCAGCCCAGCTCAGCTTTATAGAGCGCAGCCAGCTGCACCCTGGGCTCCTGTCAGCCTGCTTTGGGCCCCACCGGCACCACCCGGCTGTCACTGGCTCCCAACTCTCTTGTCTGGCCCTGGGCGCAGCATGGGGGTGCCTGGGGCTGCTGGGAGCAGCATGACCTGGTGGAGATGTAGTCCAGGGCGCGTGAGGTGGCACGGAAATTCCATCCTGCACCTGAGGCTTGGGGCAGCAACAGCCCAGCTGTCCTCCCCCCCCACAGGAGGCTCTGGTGGGTGCTGCCACCCAGGAGGGAATGCCCAGGCCCCCAGCCCTTCTGGGACCCAGTGGCAGCTCGCTCCTCGGCCCCAGGATGGTCAGCGTGGCTGCGCCAGAAGTAGAAGTGGAGCCGCAGCCACTTTTGTGCTCCAGAAGTTCCTGCAGCCGCGAGGGCCCAGGTGCCCTTGGGAAGCTCCTGGCCAGTCCCTGAGGCAGCATTGGTCACCTCCCGAGGCTGCTGAGGGTGGCATGACCTGGCAGGGTCCTGGCCAAGGGTGTGGGAAGCTCCAAGAGGCCACAGGAGCTTTGAGAGGAAAAAAGCAGCTACGGCTTCGCTCCAGCTCCTGGCGCAGCCTTCCGCCTGTCCTGGGGCCAGGGGGTGAGCTGCTGCCCAGCCACTGAGCCCCTGCTGGGTGGGGGGACTGGGCCTTCCTCCCAGGGTGGCAGCACCTGCTGGGGATGCTGGGCGGGGCAGCCAGGCTGTTTCCATCCAAAGCCTCAGGCACAGGATACAACTTCCATGCTTCATCCTTGGACTTTCTATGTCCTGGGCCACATGCCACTCCCAGCAGCCTCAGGTGGTCCCCTCCAATGCCCCCAGGGCCTCAATCCTCCTAGAAGGTGTAGGAGCTTCTGAAGCAGAAAAGCATTCGTGGCTCTACACTGGCTCCTGGTGCAGCCTCCCTGCCTGTCCCATGGCCAGGGAGCAAGCTACTGTCAGGCTGCTGTGACCCTGGCTGGGCCATCCCCCTGGGGTGGTGACAACCCCCGGGCCTCCCGTGGAGGGGGTGGGGAGGCAGACAGGCTTTTGCTGCCCCAAGCCTCAGACGCCTGAAGCAAGTTCTGTACCACCTCCTTGGGCATTCTGCATCTTGGGCCACGTTCTCACTGACTTGTGCCACCCGCAGTGACTCCACCCCCGCACTGCCCCCCCGAGACTGCCAGGCCCTTCCCCAGCAGCCCCCAGCCTCCTGGCAGCAGCAAGAGCTTCTGGAGGGCAAACACAACCATGAGGCTTCAGGCAGCAAGGGCCCAGCTGGCTCCCCCCTTGCAACCCTTCCTGCAAACCTCACAGCCACACCCTCCTCCAGACAAATTCACAGATCCCACAAATACACACACACACACATACACATATCCACAGCTCCCCACAAATCCCACATCCACCCACCCATACCCCCCCAACACCACTGCACACCCCACACACTATACAAGAGTAAGACTACATTTTGAGTTATTATGCAATCACTTCTACATATAAAGCACAAACACACAGGTATCAGGAAAAAATATATTTTTTTAATTGAATTAAAATATAATATTATAGGTATTTGATTTTTAGTACATAATTTGTTTTTTCCTGGTTCTAAGATAGCAAACCCTCTTCTCCGAAGAAGTACTTCCGGTGGGAAAGATCAGAGGTCGAGGCAGGACTTCCAGTCCCAAGATGGCGACCAGGGGGCAGGGCACCTGTCAAGGGGCAGGGCTACCCATGTGGCCCTTGACAGCTTGCCAAAACTTGCTAAGTGGCCCTCTGCCCAAAATAATTGCCCACCCCTGGTTTAGAGTATAAAGTGCTAATGCTAAGGATTATTAGTCTGTGTTAAGGTTAACTAGTGCTAGTGATCAGTCACATTTGGAGTTAATACTGTCTAAACATGCGCTGCTCACACCCGTCACAAGGACTAGGGAAAGACTTTACATATAAACCAGTTTAAGTGATCAGAAACTGGTTTAAACCTGTAACAAAACAGACATTCAGTGCACACAAACTGGTTTAAAAATGGTCGAAACCAGTTTGAGATGAACCCGGTTGAATTTAATATCAGACTTAATTGATTTGGCTCAAACTGGTTTATGCAATGTCTGTCCCACATGCCTTGCTGGTTTAAGTTAAATCAGAGACCCCGGCATCCCAGCATGCTTTCTGGGCTGGGCTGTGCTCCAGAGAGCTGGGCTGGCCCCTCCCCTCTGCTTTCTAGCTGGAGCAGGGGTGGGGCATTGCCAGATGCTGGTCTGCTATGGCCCCTGAGGCAAATTTCTTCCCTCCTCATCCCCTCCTCCCCCATTGCTGCTGGCAAATCCTGCAGATCTTCATGTCTTTCCTTCAGCCTAGCAGAGACAGAGTTAACTCCTTCCTCTGTCGAGCTTGCTTGCAGCAAGGGTGGGTGTTAGTTCCACAGCAGTCCTGGAGTGGGAGGGAGAGAGGCAAGCCAGTCCCCTGTGAACCCAGAGCTAAGACCTGCAGGACCAGACTGAGAGGTGAGAAGTGTTGGCAAAGACCTGACAATCATCACACATATGTGCTGGAGATGGAGCTATGGGAAGCTGCAGACAGATTCTGGTTGGAAGTTGCAGACCAAGGAATGCAGAGAGCTACATTTACATTATAAAGCAGAACCTGTGAAACCTAAACAAAGCCCTTCTGAATGCCTGGCTGTAAGGAGACACTCTGCCCTCAGGATTAGTAAGGTTTATGCAAGCTTTATTCTTGTCTTCCTGCTTTACATTTTAAGTTAGACTAAGTTGTGTATGCTCTGTTTTATTGGGCTGTAGTTTAGCATAGGCAGATTTTTGGTAGTTCCTTGTTGTATGCTTTGCAAATTACCGTGTTCAATACATGCTTGCTTCAGAGAGAGGACTTCTTTCCCATCCACACTAGTTAGTCTGGCAGCAGCAACACTGCCCCCCCCCGGCTGGTGGCTGGCTTCCCGGCTGGTGCTTGGCCATGCCCCCTCCACTCTAACAGGGAGGGGTGAGAGTCTTGGAGAGTGTCTCTCTTTCTTCCCCCTTGGCAGTGGCTGTCAGGCATGCCCTAACACCCCCAGGCTTCTGGCTTGAGCCACTGCAGGCACATGCAGTGTGGTTTGCAGGGACTCCTGGAGCAGGTAGCATGGGAAAACCCTCCCCACTGGCACCTCCACCACTCTCAGGTGATTGGGGCAGCAGGGCAGTGATCCAGGGTGGAGGTACTGATGGGGAGCATAGGGGGCAATTGGGGTGACAAGAAAGTGATCTGGGGGTGGAGGGGATGATTTGGGTGTCACTGGGGGGAGAACAGGGGGCAACAGTCTGGCAGCTCCCCACCCTCTCACTTGTTCTTTCCACCTCCCTGGTCCCCTGCTCCAGGCCTGACCCCTTCACTCCTTCCCTATGCCTTCCTTTCCCTAGCTCCAGTACTCCTCTGTACCCTTTTATCCTCTCTTCCCACTCACCCCATCCCCACCCACCTATTGCCCAACTGTTCCCAGCTGTCAGTCCATGACTAAAGTCCTGGATGGTAGCTAGTCACCCTGGAAACAGGGTCTCCTGGAATACTGGAGCATTGCAAATTGGTGGTTTTATCAGCTGAACATCCAGACAGTCATTTAAGCCAGGTAGCACAGCTCGAAGACATTCCTTGTCCAAAGTGGCATAATTGTAAAATGCCTAGATGAAGGGAAAGTTGATCTGGTGACAGAACATTCCTCCTACTTCCTCACTACCTATCTCACACCCATTGGCTCTTATCACCTCTGATCCTCACTGCCATACATTTGCATTTTCACAGACCTGTATTTTGCTTATTGACTTCTATTCCACTATGGAGAACATAAAATACCAGTAGACTCTCTATGCCTAAAGAAAGGGTGTTTGTGCCCAAAATCTTACAAAGACCGCTTTTTCCAACTATTTAGTTGGTCTAATAAAAGTATCACATTTACCCAAAGAACCTTGTCTTCCTATGTCCTTAGACCAACACGGATACAACCAACAAACACCTCTGAAACATGGAAGTTGCTTCGTTGTAATGTATAATTTCACCTTTAAACTATGAAATAAAGGTTAAATTATAGCAAATTTTCAAGAGCCTTAATTCTGGTATCTTAATACACTAGCATTCTGTTTTCTCATAGAGCCCACTTTGGGAACAGAGCACAGGGGCATGGTAGGGTAAAGTCTAATAGCACCTCTTTTCCATGGCAGAATAGGAGTTTTTATTACTGTTTGTATTATGCTAATCTCCAGAAGCCCTGGTCATGGACCAGAGCTTTGCTGGTTAAACACAGAACCTAAAGGCAGTTCCTGTATGAAAAGGTCATTGCCTCCATTGGTCTCTGGAGACCCTGGAGATTGTGCCTTTGGTGGGTTACCCGGTACCACCACACATTCTTCACTGACTGAGGAGTCTGATGTTCAATGGGCAGACTTGCCAGCAAGTTGCATATGCAAATTGGTTGCGCTAGCACTGGCATGCTGAGTACTGTTTTGTCTTGCCTGGCTCTGACATCTCTGATGAAACAGCTTACAGTTTCTATATAAGACAAGAAATAATGATGTCAGGTGCTTTGCAAGCATCCTGGCAAAAGAGAGCTTTAAGGGGGATTTGAAGTAAAATAATGAAGTGGCTTTGCAGATGCTTATAGGAACTCCTCCTGAATTCAGGGGGGCCATGAAAGGATATGTTTGAAACTATAAAAAGTGAATGATGAGAGCTGGTATTATGGGCTGATCAGAATGGGAAGTGACTGCTCAATACCCAGTGAAAAATAGCTAGACTGCAACTAAATCATGAAGGGCCCAACCACATATAACAAACAAGGACTTACCTATGCCTGGTCTTTACTTAAACACAGACCCTGCTTCACACTGATTTCCCCTGACTTATAAAATATAACACCCTTGAGCTTTTGTCCAGAGGTTCCCTTCTGAGATCCCCTCACTAAGCCCAGGAGAACAATATCATCTCCATTGCCACACTGGTGCACATCCCCATGGCAAGAAGACACTTTCTAGAATTTACAGACACAAGCAGAATCCATCACTGAACTGAGGGATTCTTGATCCCTCATGGTATACAGTCACTTCTCTTCACACCACAGTCTAAGCTCTGCCAAACTCTTAATTCCTCCGCCAGTCACTACAGCTATGCCTAACAGTGAACACAGCTAATTCAAATAAATTAATAGATTCGTATATTGTTAGGGGCTGGAAGGGACCTTGCGGATCATTGAGTCTAGCCTCCCCCGTCCCCCGGCTAGGAAAACAACTGGGGTTAAGTGACCCCAGCAAGGTGACTGACTAGTCTCTTGAAAACCTCTAGGGTAGGTGACTGCACCACCTCTGGACGGAGTTTATTCCATAGTCTGGACACCCTGACTATGAAGGAATTTTTTCTGGTATTAAGCCTGAAGTGGTCTTCCAGAAGTTTGTATCCATTGGTCCTGGTCTTCTCTAAGACGTGCTCTGGTGAACAGCTGTTCACTGAGCTCCTGATGCACTCCTCTGATGTAGTGGTAAGCTGCTATAAAGTCCCCTTTCAACCTTCTCTTCTTTAGGCTAAAGAGGCCCAGGTCCTTCAGGCTTTTCTCATATGGCTTGCCTGGCAAGTCCCTGATCATCTGGGTGCCTCTTCTCTGGACCTTCTCAAGTTTTTCCACATCCTTATTGAAGTGCAGCACCCAGAACTGGACACAGTACTCCAACTGCGGTACTCACAGCCAGTACTCAACAGTGCTGAGTACAGCAGGAGTATCACTTCCTTAGTTTTACATTAGATACATCGATTGATGCATGCCAGCGTGTTGTTTGCCCTGCTGACCACCACCTCGCACTGACGGCTCATATTCCTGTGATGGTCAGTCATTACCCACTAGGTCCCTTTCGGTCGTGGTGCAAGTCAAGCTGTCACCAACAAGCCTATATGTATGTTGAGAGTTGTTTGCCTCCAGATGGAGCACCTTACACGTGGAAGTGTTAAACTTCATCTGGTTCTAGTCTGCCCAGCACTCGAGCCTGTCTAGATCTGCCTTTATCTGCAACTTACCTTCTGACATGACCACACTGCCCCATTACTTGGTGTTGTCTGCAAACTTGGCCAGAGAGCTTTTCACTGCCCATCCAAATCATTGATAAAGATGTTGAAAAGCACCAGATCAAACACGGACCCCTGAGGGACACCACTGGCCACTTCGCACCAGGATGATACAGATCCATTCATGAGAACTCTCTGGGTCCTACTGTGTATCCACTAAACTGAACTGAACCCACTGAACTGTCCAGCAGCTGAGCCCACCATCTTCCAGTTTTCCCACAAGGATATTGTGGGATACTAGACCAAAAGCCTTTTGGAAGCCTAGGTATATAACGTCTACGATGTCTCCCGTGTGCAGGTGGTGAAAGACCTGATCGTAGAAAGAGATGAGATTGGTAAGACAAGATCTACCTGCAACAAAGCCATGCTGGCTGTCATTCAGAATCTTACCTGTTGCAAGCATATCACATATACATTCTTTAATGAGCTTTTCCAGGATTTTCCCTGAGATGGAAGTTAGGCTGATTGGCCTATAGTTGCCCTGGTCCTCTCTCTTCCCCTTCTTGAAGATGAGCATAATGTTGGCCCTCTTCCAATCCTCAGAGATTTTCCTTGTGGACATTGAATGTTTGCCAGGGGTTCCACGATTACCTCAGCCAGCTCCTTCAGCACTTTCAGATGGAATCCATCCAGCTCTTCTGACTTATAAATGTCTAGCTTTTCTAATTGGTGTTGCTCCAGCTCAGCATCCACAGGGGGGAGGTTGTCAGTCCTGGCATGTCCCCTATGAGCCTTATCTTGCTTGCCTTTCACCTTAGTCTGGTGAAATACCAAAGCAAAGTGGGTATTCAGGAGTTCAGTTTTTTCAGAATGATCAAATATCAGAATTCAGATCATTGGAGCACAACAATGCCATACTATTTTTTCTTCATACCTAATTATTGCAGTTTCAGATTTTTAAAGCTAAAGGGGGCCATTACTTAGAGTCTGACCTCTGGCCTCAATGGGTGCCATGTGCAGTGCATCCTGGGACACTGCCCCAGTGAACTCTGTGTACAGCATAGTCTGGGACTGGCCCCAGTGAGCATTGAAGGTGGCACATGTCTCAGGCATTGCACACAAGACTGGTCTCGTGCAGTGTGTGGGTCAGTGGGACAGCACCAGGGTTGGATAATGGGACTCCATGGGTTAGATCCAGCCTAAGGGCTGTATGTTTGATACACTTGTGTTTAGTGAACCTTACAATTGATGAAAACGGGATTATCATTGACATTGCCACAGGCATGATCCAGCTGCTGGAACACTTCTATCCAGCCTACAGGTCTCAGAATAACCCCATGTATCACATATGCCTTCCCTGGCCCCACATACTGCATGAGGTGCTTAAGTCTGGACCTGGTACTTAGGATGCTGCTTGTGGCACAGGAGGCCAATTGGGACTGCATGTTGTATGTAGTACGTGTGCCAGACTGCCTTGAGTGCTGGCTCCAGGGCTAGTTTAGATTGGACCCACAGACTGTACTTGTGTGCTGGAGCTAGTGCACAAGGCTGGTCTGGTGTAGGTGCCTCATGCAGTGTGAGCCCAAAACTGGGACTGGTATGTTCTGCATGTGGTTCACAAGGCTGGACTTGGGTGCATATGCTAATTACAGCATGGGGCAATTTAGGGTGCTTGCTCCATGCAGTTCCCCTCCAGACCAGCTCTGTATGCTGAGGGGCTAGTCTGGATCAGACCTACAGACCCATGCACCACAGCAGTCAGGGCTGGTTTGATGCAGTATGCACCCCATGCTGGCTTAGTGCGCGAGCCCCAGACTGAGGCCAACGTGCACTGCACACAGTGTGCAGTGCTGGTCCAGGGCATCCAGTTCCTATGTCAGACAGTACCTGTCATGAGTTTGACACCCCTGGAAGAAAGACTTTGCTGGTAATACATCCAGGCTCTATTTGGTGCCATCAGCAGTTGGAGAATAAGTTACTTCTCTTGGTACATTATTAACCTTTGTATGATCCTTATTGAGCTATTCTTCATGGCTGCTCTAAGTTTGAAGGGACAGATTTATGTTGCCATTGCAATGTGGTGAGGACCTCAACTTGGTTTATCTTGCTTTCTAAAGGTTTCAGTTAAGCTGCTTTCTATCTCATGAAAGGGTACGAGGCATCTTGGGGCATTCTTCTTGCTGTGATAATGAAGTTTGGGGACATTTAATCTTAATAAATGAGAGCACTGAACCTGCAATGGACTCCATTTCCCAGCAGCCCCTGCCTATATCGCTGTGGCCAGTTTCCATGGAGACCCCAGGGCGTGCAAGTAGCAGATTCCAGCTCTGCCGTGGCTCCAGACCATGCTATCACCACTGCAAGATCCTGGCTCCAGAGCAGGACTCTCTCAAACTCAGAAAGACCACAGCACATCAGAATGGTTTTAACACTATGAATTCCTATTTGGAATCTCTGGATTTATCTTATGAGTCATGTGTGCATCGTGTGGCACCCCACAGCACCCACAGTTCTGGGCGCCGCACTTCAAGAGGGACGTGGATGATATGGAGAGGGTCCAGCGGAGGGCCACCCGTATGATCGGGGGTCAGCAGGGCAGGCCTTAT
>JAGPOW010001296.1:87394028-87451395 GCA_030014935.1 Caiman crocodilus
GTCATCTGACCCCGGTGCTCTTTCCTGCCAAGGCAGGGGGTCAGACTAGATGATCTGCCCAGGTCCCTTCCGACTCTAACTACTATGATACTATGATACCCTTGAAAGAATTTCAAGGCACCACAAGGTGCTGTGGTACCATAGCTGAGAACCGCTGGATTACAGTGTGAATTCATTAACGTAGCCTGTTACCAGAAACTAGAATGAAAGCAAGATAATTTAATTACTTCACATAGTCTAGTGAGCAGATGCTGTGGTCCACTGTTTTGTGTGGACCTTTAGTCAGGTCTTCTGCTTTACTACTTTCATCAGTAACCTTGACCATATCCTAATTCTATCTTAAAGTTTAGGCAATAGTAACTATATATTATTTCTATCTGGGCCAAAGTTGCAGCACCCTGTAAAAAAAAAATAAATTAAGCAATTTAACTATTTTTAGTGTAACTCATTACACTAACTCATTTATTACATTAATTCATATTCTGCATTATGTAACATTGATAATAAGATTTCTTAACTACTCATGAGTCAGACAAAAATTAATTAAATGTTGTGAAAGATTAGTAATTAACAGTAATTATTGCACAGATAGGAGGGGGCCTCTACCGATTGTGGCATATCAAAGAGTATTCTACAAAATACAGAAAAAAATTAACTGCAGTAGGATACTTCATCTTACTCTCAGTGCAAAGTAAACAGAAATGATCCCTGTTTAAACAACAGCATGATGAAAGGAGTCATAATGAATAAACTTTGCATGCATTCAGAAGTTTGATACTGTAGATTCCTGCTGAAAGCATGAGAATTGATACAGAAACAGGGGGAGAAATGTTGTCAAATATATTGATTAAAAAAAAATCCCTTTTTATGGCAATGGGTGTAGGTTGTAGTCATGTTGGTCTCAGGTAGGGGTGGGCAAAATACAGCCCACAGTCCAGATCTGGCCTGCCAGGCCATTCTATCTGTCCCACGGGGCCCTGAAAAATTTAGAACATTAACAGTTGCCTGCTCTTGGCTGCCTGTCAAAGATGACAGGAGACAAGGGCAGTAGGATCCAGGGGAAGCTAACAGCAGGACCCAGCAACCGGGCCTACCCAGCTGAACCTCTAGCAAAGGCTTCTGGCCTGGGCCCCTTGGACTGTTTCTGCCTCCCTCCACTGGAGAAGGAAACTCAGATAAAAACCGTGTGTGTGGGGAGGGAGGGGGCATGACAGTCCTCAGGGCCAGGCTGGGCGGGCACCTGCTGAGTCTTGCAGTCGTGGCCATGCAGCCAGGAGCCATGTACAGGCAGTGAGCAGGCACATGGAAGCACAGTAGGAGCGCGGGGCCTATACCAGTGTCCCAGGGCCAGTGCTGGTGAGGCCCAGAGTGGAGCGGCAGGAGGGCGGGACCCCTGCCCCCCGCCCCCCCACCCTGTGCCAGACCCTGTGCTTCTATGACCCCCCTCTGGGCCCCATTGACAGTGGCCCCGGGATACTGGCACGGGCCCCACTCCAGTTCACTGCCATTCCCCCATACCTGTAGCTGCCATTTCCCTGCTTTCCTGTCCACTGCTGGCCACTCCAGCAACACGTGGCTCCTGGCTGCATCAGTACTATGTGTTGGTATCCCAGGGCCAGGAGTGTTTTGGCGGGTGGGTGCAGGGAGTGAGGGACAAGTGTGTGTGTGTGTGTTCATAGGACAAGTCCCACGTGCACTCCCCACCATATATATGCACCCACACCCCGCTCTCATTGCCATCCATGCAGACCCCTGCACCTACATCCCCTCACACACGCAAGACACAGCCCCCACAAACAGCATACCCACCCACACCCCACATATCCAAATACACACCCACATGCTCCCTCACAAGATGGGGGAAAACCCTCCCCCATAGCCCATGTACCCACAAACCCATGTGCCCCCATAAACTACCCTCATGACCCCCCTATATATAAGAATAAGACTTCATTTTAAGCTATTGTGCAATCACTTCTGTGTAAACTACACAAACACATGTAATCAGGACAAAAATATTTTTAAAAATCAAATTAATGAATGTTGTAGATGCTTGCTTTTTAGAATATAATTTGGTATTTTTCTGGTTCCAAGACAGCAAAACCTCTTGCTGAAATGAGTATTTCTCTGAGCAAGGGGAGGGACTTCTAGTGCCAAAAGTCAGGGGTAAGGGGCAGGACTTCTGGTCACAAGATGGCAACTAAGGGGTGGGGCACCTGTCAAGGGATGGGGCTACCCATGAGGCCCTCAAAAGCTTGTCAAAACTTGGTAAGTGGCCCTCCATCTGGAATAATTGCCTGTCCCTGTTCTAAGGACATAGGCAGACAAGGTTCTTTGGGTAAATCTACCGGATACAAAAAACGGTGGACAAAATAGAGACATTGGATCTATGACACATTATAACCTGCCCAACATCCGAGTCCCCAGGTAAACCCTCTACTTTTTACCAGCTATTCTTATACCCTTTCCCACCCCACCCTCATGTCTCTCATCCTTTGACTGCAGCCACTTTCATTCCCCCTCCCCCTGCCCTTGTCTCTCACCTACTGACCACTTCTATTTACATTGTAACTGACTGGTTTTCGTACATATGTACTGGCCTCTGGCTGTTTTACCACTTCATTCAGGAAGAGCACAAACCATCTACAGACACTTCCTCAGCCTGACAAAGGGTGTTTGTGCCTGAAAGCTTGCTAAGAAGAATGTTTTGAACTATTTGAGTTGGTTTAATAAAAGATTTCGGTTTTACCCAAAGAACTTTTCTGCCTTTTTTTGGCAAAGTATTTTAATGAAAAATGGTATCTTAATAAATTGTGACCGATAGGGTTGGTCTGAACAAGACTGGAACTTAAAAAAGCCAACACCTTTCAGCCTATTTCATCTAATTTTTAATATTAAACTAGCTAAAATCTGGAAGTAAGAAGAAAAACTTTCTTTTTTCACTCTGGCAAAAGTGTTTCTATTAAAATCAAATAGAGACATTTGAAATACAGATAAAATCCCAGGGTATTTTGGAATGTTATATTTAAAGCCTATAAGTCCTTATTAAAGGATGTGTGGTACTTCTTACTAGGTATAGTTCTTTTGACTTCAACACAAGTACCATATTTCATAGAACTGGATCCTGCTAGGAGCTCTGAAATGTAACAGTTGTCAGTCTTTAGCTACAGTGGGAGGCTTATATGAGCTCTTTCCTTCTTACATAAATTCCATTTTGTAAGGAAGGATACTACATTAACCTTGCTTGTAACTAAGAAGTAAAGATTTCCATCTCAATTAACTGGCAGCATTTGAGGGATTACCTTGTCAGGTTAGGATGGAAAATTAATCAAGTAGAAAGAAAAGCTCTCTTCCCAGGAGGGCAGAATGTTATTTCAAACTCTGTATTAAAAAGTAATTAAATGTAAAGAATTACATTTATTTTTCTGATCAAAGGCAATAAGTGTCAGTTTATTGTCATCATCATGAAAATAATGAGAGGTCTAATTGTGAAGAATTGTTGGGCTGATCTCAACATGGCTATGTGGTTTATGAATACTGGACCCAATTTTTTATTTTTCCCTGTGGCTCCTATTCTGTAAGGTACTAACATGTGTTGAAAAACTCACTAAAATCAACAGGACTTATAGAGCATGACCCAAAATGCTTTTCTCAGTTGACTTAAACAATGGGACAAATTGCAGTTGCAGGATCAAGTCTTTGGTGTTTTGCTTTCCATTACTTTTGTATGAACAAGTTTCAGTGGCAGCTATGATCTTCCTCAGTTTTGGTTGATACTAATGTTAGTATTAAAGCTAGCTGAAAATAATTGTGTAGTGGAAATGTTAGGTCTTTTTTCTATCCCTCTCCCCCCATGCTGTCTTTGGCCAGTGTCTTATATAGAAAGAAGTTTTCAGAATAAACAAACATATTTTAAATTCTACATCTTATTAATCAAAGAATGAATATGCTATCTTTATATAAATTACTAAAATTTAGCATCCTAAAAATCAGTATATCTCCATTTGTTTTCAGTTATCAACTATGGTTGTGGTTTTCAAAGATGCATAAAGGATTTAGATGCCAAAACACCACTGAAATTTACTACTAGTTTACTTCTAGTGTTTAACTTCCTTACGCTCTTTTGAAAATCCCAGTCTATTACAGTAATTCTAAAATCATTTGATGTAAAGTAGCGGAATATTTGAAAGCTAAAAATTACACAAATGCCATCTGTTAAACAACAGGAAAGACACCATTAAGATACTTGTACTACTTTAACTAAAAGATTGGTAGTATTTGGGAGTCTGGTTGTAATTAACACTGATTTATGTTAGCATTACCAGTAACTATAGAATAGATACGATTATATTTTGTAACTGCTTAAAGTATGCTTGGTACTTCAGTTGCATGGATAAAACAAGAACTTGCACTGTCTAAGGGCCACATTTTGCACCTGACCCTCTAAATATGGATGTTTACAGAGATCAGTGAAATAATATTGGATTACTATATTTACTCAATTCCAAGATGACCCCCCCATTCATCATGGGTAAAATGAAGCCTCATCTTAGAATCAAGTACTTGCAGGCAGTGGATCCTGGGATGTTTTCTGGCTCCCTGCTGAGCCAGGGAGCAGAGGGAGAATCCACCTAGAGCCAGGGGGCAGCCCAAGACCCAGGACTGATTCCCTTGCTGGTCTGGTTGCATTCTGTGTCCTGCATCTCTCTGGCTCTGGCCTTATTCTCCTACCACTCCCTGGAGCCAGAAAGCAGCAGGATGCAGAATGCAGTTGGAGAACCAGGAGGGAATCAGCTCTGCATCTCTCTGCTTTCTGTCTGCAGACCCATTCCCCCACTGCTCCCTGGCTCTGTGCTGAATCCTGCACTGCTCTTTGGCTCCCTGCTGAGCCAGGGAGTGAAAAAGGATACAACATAGTGCCATCCAGGATGGCAGCATTATTTTAGTTTGTAATTGAGATTTTCAGAACACTTTCCTAGGTATAGAAAAGAGTTCATGAAATGTATTTTCAGTAAGGTATGATGATTTCTGAAATGTACTAATTAATCTCATATAGCAATTTTTTATAGTCTCAGTCTACAGTTATATCAGATTACTTATTTTGTACCTAAGGAGAGCCTCCTGAGAGGCATTCATGTTTGACAGATAATGATGCATAATTACTTGTTTTATCATGTATACACTATTAGATGAATTAATGATTACATATTAAATAATCAGGAGATGTGGTTTGCAAAGTAAAACATAATAATGGCAGGCAATATTTTTGTTTACTCACAGACTTCCTGTGTTAGATATGCTAGTGACTTTTCAATGAGGCAGGGTCCAGGTACCTTTTGTTTATCAGAAGTAAATATTTTATTTTTCTAAAAATGGCAATTAAACACGCACACAGTCTGAGGTAATATCTTTAATAATTATATTATTTCTTTGCAATAGTTTTGCCCTTCCTCAGAAATGGGGTCAAGTATTTACTAGCTGAAATAAAAACAAGTCCCCAAAATAACTCTTCTTTTCCAAATGCGGTCTTGTTGAGTTGTGGCACTTCACAAATTGGAAGATCCTGTTCCAAAGAAGAAATATCTTAACTTTGTTGCCTTCTGTTATGCAAGCTGTACTCTGAGGGTTGGTACAAAAGTTGAGAGACCTGTTATGATAAATTTAACAAAAAATGTGAATGAAGAAACAGCATGTATAGTGCCTAGATACCAGGGCCTCTATGGCAGCCCCTGCCTCAGGCCTTTAAAAGGCTGTGGGCATTTTGAGCCCCGGGGCACACCAGCAGGCAGCCTGAGTCAACTCCCAAGCTCTGTGTCCCCCTGGGCAGGCTGCAGGCTAGCCTCACCAGGCTGCCTGCACCCTGGCACCACTGCCCAGCACCACAGTGCTGCACAACTTCTAGGCCTGCAGGCTGTTGCAGCTTCCCCATCCTCACCTGCAGTCAGCTTCTGGCCAGGAGGCCACCACCACCTGCCCACAGCACCCCTGTAAACAGCCTACCTAGAGCTTGTAGGTGCTGTGGTTCATTGCCTCTGTACCATGGCTGCCAGTCCTGGGCTGTGCCCCTGCTCTTGGTGCTGCAGGCAGCTGCCCAGGCCCAGCAGCACAGGGACAGCTGCATGGAGGCCCAGAAAGCTGGCGTGGGATCCCTGCTTGCCTCCTCAGAGTCCATGACCTTGCCCACATCTGTGCCTGCCACCTGGGGCTTCAGTTGGATGCAGGAAGAGACTGGTGACCTTGTGGCACTGAGAGGCAAGGCAGAGGTGCAGTACCAGTTTGAGCTGGGTGGGTGCTCCAATGCCAATGTCTGTGAGGGGTTGTCAGGCTGGATGCAGGAGCTTGAGCAGAACAGGTTGGCATGGCAGTGCCACATAAAGGTCAAGGCCTTGTGGGCCCAGTGGGTTTCCATCACTGACCACAATAGTCAGTCTGGGAGTGCCCATAAGTCCATGCCCTTTATGCAGCAGCTGATGGACATCATCACACCCAGGGACCCAGGCAACAGCTGTGCTGTCTACAGCAGCACAGGTGGCCTGCCTGAGCCCCCACCCTGGCCTGGCACCCATGGTGATGTGTTGCCAGGGGAGGGCCCCTTGGACTTCCAGCTGGCTGTCCCACCAAGCTACCTGGCTGCACCTTCCACCAGCAGCTTAGAGAGCCTGGGCCAGCACCTGTCATGCCAGCTCCAAAGCCCCAGCCCCCACGGTGAGGAATGGCTGGCTGGCTATGACACCACTGGCTGTCAGCCCCTCCCTGGTGGTGGCCCCTGGTGGGGTGCCCTCCTGCCATGCTCTGGCATCTAAGGATACCACCTACAGCCATGTGCCATCACTGGCAGCTATGACTGCATGGAGCTGCCAGCCCAGCCACCTGGTAAGCCTTGCACTAGGGGGAGAGGCCCCTCTCTGCCCTGGCCTCTGCTCCACCCTCCCCACCCAGCTTGCCTGCACTCCCCTGGCCCTGGGTTCTCCCTCCAAATCACGTGGGAAGGTGGGAGATTGTGCAAAACTTCACTAGCAGCCCATGCCCCCGCAGTTAGGTGAGCACTGTTCTCTTGGGCCAAGGAACACGTTGATGCTGGCAGTAATGTACTCCTTGGCTATGGAGGGCAGGGACATGTAGCCTAGCCATAGGTAACCTTCCAGGCAGTGGCAGAGGTTGCGGAGTAGCCCAGGCTTGCCCTCCATGCTGTCATAACTTGGTGTCCCATGCCAGGTTGCGCACCATGGGCATGGGTTTGCCCTGGGCACCATGGCCATCAGCAGCAGAAGGATGTATTGGGTCAGGCACCCCTCAGTCCATGCAAACAGCTCCTTATGCAATGCCAACAACACATTCAGCAGCAGCACACTCTGGGTGCAGGAGTAGCAGAGGGGTGCTAGCACCAGGGTGCCTTCCCAGAGGAGCAGAGGGGTCTGGAGCCATGGCAGTGCCAGGTGCCTGGTCTGTTCCACCCTGGGAATGGGGCAGGGCATGCAGGCTGCCTGTAGCCAGCAGCCTGCAGGCTACAGGGGATTGAGTGGGGATGGGGGGCTCGGCCCAGGCTTGCCCAGCTGATTTACCATGGCCCCTGGGTACCCATGCATGCCTGAACCCCCTCCCCCATCTGAGGCTGGGCAGTGCACAGCCCGTGGTACAGAGTATCTTATCTCTGAAATGTTACGAATTCACACAAGCAGCTTCTTTCTCATGGCTGTACAGGCGCTGCAGCTGCATGCGGGGAAGAGGCCGCATTTGGCTGCTGGGCTGCAGCCTCAGGGTCACCACCACCCAGAGCCAGGGCCCTGCAGTTGTGCTGGCTGTGCCAGCGGAGAAACCTTGATAGGCAGTCCAAGAGGAGGTTCCTGGTCACGGGGTTGGAGGATTGGTTGGTGGATGCTTGGGCCTGGTGGGTGGAAGATATGGTCTACCATGACAGGTGGTGGGTGGAGGGTATGTCCCATGAGTAGGTGCAGGACCAGGTGGACCAAGAGTTCTGGGAGCAGCTCCTGTCCCTGAAGCATGAGTGGGTGGAGGCCCTGCAGGAGCAGAGTTCAGTCCTTGTCAGGGCTGTGCAGAATGCTGACTGCCAACCCTAGTCCCACCTACCCCCTAGGAGCTACCCATTGCCTAGCAGCAGGCCCCCACATGGGCCAGGGAGGAGGTCCTGTGCTGCCTCCAGTAACCAGGAGCCCCTGGCCCAGCCCCCACCCCAGATCCAGTGCTACCCAGCCCCAGCACTCACCCCATTTCCACACAGCTGTGTAGCCAGAGCTGCATGCAGTGATGCCAGAACCACGCACTGGCCCTGCTGGTCCTGGACAGAGGCTGCAGCAGAGGGAGTCACCTGTGCCAGGAGAGCATCAGCTGCTGTCGCCCCTAAGCAAGCCCCCCACCCATCACAATCAGCACATCATGTGCACCCGTGGAAGAATGGCCAGAGGCTGGGGTGTTGTCTGTCCTGGGCTCTGCCCCCTAGGTGCCCCCACGCCATGACTCCCCATCCCAGAACAGTATGCTGAAAACTATGTTCAATGTCCTTCATGGGGAAGAAGGAGTTTTATTGATGGTGGGTAGGGCGGGTGGTGGAGGGCCTGTATTTGTTGCGGTGGGAGGAGGCAGGGTGACTATGTTTCATGTGAGGGGAATAAACACTTGTTCTTATGAAATGTGTCTGCAGTGAACCTGGTGCTGGGAGTGGGCAGGGGTGTGGGGGATCTGTGGGTGGTGCTTCAGGTGGATTAGAGCAGGGTATGCTTGAGGAGGTGGTCAGCAAACACCTCCTGAGCCCACTGTTTTGGCTCCTGCTGGTAAGTGTGTGGCTCTCCTGGGGCCTCAGTGGGCTGTTGCTGTGGCTGTTGCTACTGCAGCGGGTGGTACTGTCACTGTCAGGAGTCCTGCCTGCCTCACTTCCTCTGTCCAGGTCTCTTGGAAGAACTCCCCTGGGCCTCACAGATGCTACGCAGCATGCAGGCTGTGATGATGACTTGGGGAAAGTTGTCCTCAGCAAACCCAAGGTAGGCAGTGCGGGTACGCCAGCAGCCCTTGAAGCGGCCAAAGGCGCACTCCACTGGGTCCGACTGAGGCAGCAGTTAAAGTAGGCCTGGCAGGGGTCCAGCTGGTTGGTGTAGGGCTGCATGAGGTAGGATAGAAGTGGGTAGGTGGAATCTCTGATGAGTTGGTGCAGGACCACCACGGCACCCAGCTCCAGGTCCAGCACCCATGGTGCAAAGTGCCCACTCTACCATGTCCAGCAGGATGGAGTTCCTAAAGATGTGGGCATCATAGGCGCTGGACCTGCAGACCTTGCCTCTCCCAGCTGGCGCTCTTATGTGCGAAGGCCCTTCAGTGGTCCAGAATGGCCTGAAGCGCTATGGATTGAAAGCTCACCTGGCTGTAATAGGGGTGGTCTCTGTGGGGCAGGCAGGTGATGGGGATGTGGGTCCCGTCCAGGGCACTGATGCATTGGGAGAATGCCAGGGCATGAAACCCTGCCACCACCAGGTGGTCATACACACAGAGCATGGTGTCCCCCAGCATGTCCTGTAGGAGTCTGCACACCTCCAGGATGGCCTCCCTGACAGTGGCCTTGCCCCCATCCAACAGGTGGCCAACATACCACAGGCTGGTGGGTGTGGCCAGCTTGAGCAGGGCGAGGCTGAGGTGGGCATCCGCAGAGAGGGGCGGCCGCATGCTGGTGTTCTGCTCCAGGTGTGATTGGATCTGCTCCTGTAGATCCCAGAAGGTGGCCTGGGTTGTTCAGAAGGCCTTCAGCCACTGCTCATTGACTCAGGTGTGCTGGCACAGCTGGCCCAGAGGTGGTAGGGCTGGAGGCCCCAGTGGTGGCATCCTGGAACCTGTCATTGGATTCCCTGCCAGGGTCCAACCCGGTGGGCAGGATCGAGGTCTCGGGTGTATGGTGGAGGTCCTGGGCTGGTGCACAGCAGCCAGTTAGGCAGTTGCTGTGAGTGGGGGAGCCAGGAGGAGCAAGATGGCCTTGGACCAGCCAACGGTTGGTGTGGTGGGCCGGCAGGAGCGTGGGACACTGGTCATCGCTGCCAGGGGCAGGCTGGAGGAGTTGTAGCATGGGGAGGCACAGGCAGCGAGGAGAGTGCTGCTGTGTGCTCTGTCTGTGCTGCTCACACTGCTCCTGACCAGGGAGGTGGGTGGCCAGAGAGTAGTGAGCGGGGCTGACTTTTGAAGAGGGCTGCTGGCTTCCAGCAGCTGCAGCCGGAACCTGGTGGCTCCATTGTGGGGCCCTGGGAAGTGGGGGTAGATTGGCAGCAAATCTGCTCCCACTTCCCTACACAAGTAGATGCCTGCCTGGAACCGTAATTTACTCGCGAGTAAACTGGTGCCATATCAAATGCACATATAGATGCACCCATAGAATCATGCAATCACAGCAAAATAGATCCTGGAAGGGAGGGACTGCCAGAGGTCATCTACTTCAAACCCTTGCTTAAGGCATGATTATTCCTTTCCAAACCAATCCATACAAGTTTTTGCCTACCTAAAATGATATGGTCAGCTTGGTTGCACAGGTACAAGATATTTTGCCAAAGATGCCAAAAACACCTACCCTGCCACAAGTAATGCAGTGGGGAAAGAATCCAAGGAAGAGGGCTATGCCATCTGCTGCCTAGGATGGCAAATAGTATGTTTTGGGCACATTCCATACCACTGTAACACCATGGGGTGAAATTCCTTCCTGATCCCAAATGTGACAATCAGTCTGACCTTTAGTAGAAGGGCAAAACCCTCTAAGTAGGAACCTCTGGGTTTTAGTTTTAGGGCTGGCAGAAGCATTGGCATGCCTCAGGCAAAATCCCCAGCCTTGGGTGCAGCTGACACCCAATACTTCTGAAGAAGGTGAAATTTCCTCTGCTCTCCCTTCATCCAAATCCTGTAGCAACTTGACAGTAAAAATTCTTCCCAGGCCCATGTGTCAACTGGCACAGGCCAGAAGCATAGGGAAAACCAAGCACCGTCCATTCTACTCTGCAGCCAGGGGACAACAAGCATGACTCCTCACATCTCACCCTTACCTGAAAAGCCAGAATTTCCTTTCCTGAACTTCCTTCATTCCTGCTGTAAAAACACCCTAGCTGTTTTTAATCTTCTTTCATAACTAAGCTGGTTGGGGAGTTGTTCTTCATTCTCCTGTTGCTGAGCATGATCCTTTCAATACCTACTTGCGTTAGGTTCCAGAACTCTTCTTGTTATCTCCCAGCAATCGGGGAAAGCTGGGGTGGCACTCCTGGATTTCTGACGATCTCTTTACAGAGCATTTCAGACATAGTTCATCCAGCCTCTTCTTGAAAGCCTCCAATAAAGGATATTCCACAGCTTCCCTTTTCCATTAACAGTGAAGAAGTTTTTCCTGATTTCCAATCTAAAACTAATTTGCTGCAACTTCAGGTCATTGGTAACCATCCTGCTATCTGCAACAAAGGAAAAAGGTGCCCTCTCCTATGGAAGCCCTTCAGATATTGAAAACTGCTATTATATCCCCTCTTATTTTCCTTTTCCACAAGCTGAACATGCCTAGATCCTTCAGTCTCTCCTTATTACTTGCTTTCCAAGCCCTTCATCACTTCTGTTGCCTATCTCTGGATCTTCTCCATGTCCTTTTAAAAATATGGAGCTCAAACCAGCACACAGGACTCTAGATGTGGCCTAACCAGTCTTGAGTAAAGAGGCATTATCACCTCTCATGTTTTGCATCTAATGATCCTATTGATGCAGCCCCAAACTGCATTTGCTATTTTTATTGCTGCACCTAACGCAAGTAGGTATTGAAAGGATCATGCTCATTTTGTATTCATGTTTTTGATTTTTTTTTCCAAGGTGTATAACCTGTATTTGTCAGTTTTGAATGTCATTTCGTTGTCTATAACTCAGCTTCCAATATATCAAGATCCTTTTGAATTGTCCATTTATAATTACCCTTTGTTTGTAACAGTTGAGCCAATTTTATATCCATCCTGTAGTGGTTTTATTGAGCATACATCTCTCCAACAGGTAAAATAAGATTTTGAGGATAGAAGCAGATGAAAAACTTTTGGTATCAGAATTGGGGGAAGAAGAAAGAGGGAGGTATTGGGGTAAGGAAGGAAGGCGAACGGATTTTGTATTCTTTTGAAGAAGACTTTGGGGTCCTGAAAGAAATGGAGGAGAGTGAAGGAGCTGGGGATAGTTTTAGAAGGAAGTTGAAATCTGCAAATATGTCATTGGGTTGTGAGAAATATGTAGAAAAACAGTGTTGTTTAGCAAGGGGTAGAGCAGCTCTAATCGTCATGTGGAAGAAGTCTGCGTGATCATGGTGTTCTGTCCAGGAGGGAGGACAAAGGCACTGGAAAGCAATACGGAGCAGAAGCATAGTGCAGTATGCTATTGTCTGTTGTATGAAGAACATAGTAGGCAGGATGCTGCATATTGGTAGCAAGTGTGTAATATATTAGTTGCCTCCTGAGTCAGTCTCAATAAGAACAATGAGTTAGGGTGGCTATTCTGGGATAGGCAGCATAGTTTACAAATAGTTACAAATAGTCACCTTACTTGTAACTCTTTAAAAATTATTCTCTCACCTTTCGTAGCAACAATAAGGGGTCATTGTACTCTACTCCTGTGATTCTTTTGTAGCTGAATAACAAAACTCATGGTGCACTAAGATTCAAAATATATTTTTTTGGCACAGGTGATTGATAGTGAGATATATCAATACCACAGTATTTCTCAACTAGTTTGTCTTTTTCAAATAAGCCAGTATTAATCGTGTTATTAGTTAACACCTGATGGGTTTTCAGCAGTATACAGAGGTGGAATTTTCTGCTCTCCCATCACTTCCTAATGGTCTCACTTCAGTTCCCAATTGAGAATTATGCACTTCACATAAATCGCTGTTGGAAATGGTGACCTTGTTTAGCAGCTTCAGCAGAGAGGTCAAAGAGTGCATAGGAAAGGAGCGTGAATTACATCCTTGTACTTAGCAGCAGATCCTTCAGGTTAAGATTGAGGCTCACTGGTGAGGCTGTGTGGGAGAGCTGGCCCATACTGTTCCTATTCAGTGAATAAATTTAGAGCTTCATTCTCCAAAGCTGTCAAGGCGCAGAACCTTTTACAAGCACTAAAATTCATAGGGTTATTTTAAAAAAGAATAATGTTCTAACTTCTTCTTCAGTTCTGAAAAGTCTCATTTTTTGGCTTTTCCATGATTGCTGAGTTACGTGGACTTTAACTATGTATTTAAACATGCACCATATGCTTAGCTGTGACTATGTTGTAAAAGCTTAATTGTTGCAGTGATGTGAAAAGTTTTTCTTGTATTCGTAGGGTTAATTTATTCTGCATCTTTATTCTGGACATCATTCAGGGAAATATCTTTGTGCTTGCTATAAAAAAAAAAGAGAAAGAGAGAAAGAGACATGTTCTCTCTACTCAGGGAGACACTTCTGAGGTTGCAAACAATGAAAACCCTAGACATAGACCCTGATCATTTTAAAAAGAAAGAGGCTGGAGGGAGGGTATGAGGGAATGTGTGCATTTCCTATCTTAATCCTCTAGAGCTCAGATTTATTGGAATTAGTGTCACACATCAATTTTGTGAGGTCTTTGTAGGCAGCAAAGGGATTAAAGAAAAGGGATGCCTGAAGATAGGGCTTTGTTTGTTAACCTGGACAATTATGATGTTTTAGTGAGGACTACCAATCAAATTCTCCTGTTATATAGGAGGTAATAAGGTGCAAATAAAAGGAAAATGTTGCCTTAAGATGCAAATCTAAGGTGTTTTTCATTCTGAGTTGCATGCTTCATAGAGTTTCTGTAGAGGTATCCTGAGTGATCTGGATAGGTGCGTAAATTAAAAAAATTAAAGTACAATTTCAAATACTCGCCCTTCCAACCATTTTCCTTTTTAGCTCTTTCTCTAGGCATCTAGCATGTTGTTCTGCATAGTTACACTGCCATATGAATATGTCACAGCTAGTGGCCTACTGTCTAGTCACAGACTTAAAGCATACTTGTCTCTTTTGTTCTCAGGTATGTAGAACAATTGGAGTGATGCATTCATTCTATTGAAACAGTTGACTAAAGGATTTTATTGGCTTAGTGATAAAACATTAATGGTTATTAATATGCTAATAGGATCTTTTGGTAGGATAAAATTAAGATATATGCTATAGAATGCTTAGCTTTTTTAATACATTAAGAGTTTCTGCATCTAAAGGTGAATAAAAGTCTAAATCCCCATTTCAGTTAGCAAATATGACAAAAATACTCTTATTCTGATAGCTTATAAAATACATGGTTGGATTTTTTTCTCTCTCTGAGCAGTCTTCCTGGATTTGTGGACCCCCAAAATAATATATATTAATGTTCTGTATAGTATACTAGCATGGGAGCTGAATCATTTGACTCAGATGCTTTTTGTCATGATTCTTAGGCACCTAATGCATACAACTTTTGGCTATCATTTCACTGCTACCATGTCCTTTCATTCTCTCTGTCTCTCTCCCACATATCTGTTGTATCTCATTATGTGCTAAGATTGTAAATTCTTTGCAGATGGACTCATTTTGATCAAGAATGTGTACAAAGCCTGGTGTAATGGGCCTTGGCATCTGATTAGGGCCTCTGTGTACTACTCTACTGCAAATAAGTTATAATAATATTTCCCCTTGCTTTTCCTAATGGATATTCAGGCCTCTTTTCCTGTCACGTGATAATTTTTCTTGTCATAAATTAGGGCAAAAATTAAAAATCAGAATAATATTTGCAAACCAATAATAAGAAGAATTTGTTCAGATCCATTCGATTGAAACAGTTTATTTCAGTTTGATCTTTTTAATTTTAAAACTTTTAGTATAAATTGACATTTCTGATTAATTCAAAATTAAAAAAATGATTCATTTACAAAATGTAAAGGCAGGATGTTTTGAGAATTTGAAAATGTTTCTTTGAAGACTTTTCAAATTGGGAGGTTTTTCAAAACTGACCCTAACCAAAACAGCTTTGGTTCGACATGTTTTATTAGAAAAATCCCATTGAGTACTAGTGTTCTTTATCATCCATGGGTTTTTACACACCATTAGATCCTCTAATACTATCCTTTGAGAATTGTATTTAATATTTTTCTAGCTCTGTTGAAGTGTTTGTAAATTGAAGCCATTTTTCAATGAGTAAGATCTTGCTGTTGTGTAGTTTGTTGGATTTTAGGGCGAAAGTCAGAAAGTGTGGTCTGATTATTTATAAGTCTTCGCTGTCAATTCCATATTGAATTTCCCAGGTTTTCTGAGTTATGGCAACATGATGCATCTGTTACATAACCCGTTGCAATAATAGCAGTTTGTATGGCTGTTGCTTTTTTCCCCCCTGTGTTCTGTTTCTTAAATATCAGCAAATCTGTTGTTGTATGATCTAGGATCCAGTGCAAAAAATGCATCCCATGTGTTGCTTTAATAGAGACTTCACTTTTCCATATTTTTAGTGTTCATAAAATATATTGCCTGAAAATGCTGATGTTAAGTAAACACTTGCTCTTTGTGTATAGAAATACATAAAAATAATGACTGCTGCCCTAAATCAGTGCCATGTTATTGCTGTTGGTTTTCTTCCTCTAGCACCTTACAAGGAAGGGAAAATAAAATAAAATAAAATGGAAAATAAAATATCATGGTCAGAAATGTTATGGACGGTATTTGTGCAGAACAAAGACCCTAATACTCAGTTTTAACGACCAAGACCTTTGTAATATATGGCAAGTGAGAGCTAATATCTGCAGGAGCTCCTGGCTTTCTGTAGTTTTAGATGCATACAAATATTGTTTTTTTAGCTGAATTAATGTAGTACTGAACATGGACTCGCTTAGGGCCATATCCTATTAAATCTATTAAGCACCTAAGGATGATTTTGATTCCACACTGTTAAAGTTCCTGAAAATCTATTCATCTACTTTTGTACAATACCATCATCTTACCTATAAGACTGAATCCCAAACAAGCATCAAGAAGGACAAACCCACCTTTTGTATAAATAGTTTTTCAGCAACCCTAGGGGAGGTGGAGTAGGATTACATATGCGCACCCCAATCCACTCACATGCCTTATAGGCTTGTGTCCATTTGATGTTTATTTGATTTACTTCCTGGTTTTAAATGTTAAGTATGTCCAAGAATTTTACATTAACAGTGAAAAATTGCATTGTGGGAATGTAAAGGGAGCTGTTTTATTTAGCAGCTGAGAAAGCTGCAGGAGTGGTATGAAATGAATATATTAGCTAAAAATGATAAGTAGTAAAAGTACAATGATTAACAGTGTGAAAATTACATTTATTATTATGTCATTGTTAAAGCAGTACCCAGCTGAGTTTAAAACTCTAGCCATTTTGGATTTGTTAGCCTGTGCCGGGACCTAGCATTGCAAAAACAGATTTTGTTTTAAAATTATAATTCTGCTAGCAAGTTTTGATCCATTGGTCAATTCAGAATAGCAGAATCAGAAAGAATGCATGAGTCCATGCTTTCTAATATTTAATGTACAGAACATCTCCATGACATCAGCCTGAGCATTAATAGTATAGGGACAGTTTGCTAGCGATCACTTTTAAATCAGTATGACTCTTTTCTGCAGCAGCAGCACATACCACATCATAAGATACAGATGTTGGTGTGTTACACCTGTTTTGCCTCTTTATCTCTTTATTTCAGGATATTATTGCACCACAAATTAAACTAATTTTATGTAAAAAATGAGCCCCAAATCAGCCAGGTTTTCAACCTTCAAGTCTACAAAACTTTGTACTAATAACTTGCTCTGTAAATGAATAGGATAGCAGGTGTTCAGTCTGAACTGATATTTTACCAGGTTACAAATTCCTCTATCAGACTAGATCCACATAAGTCAGCTCTGTTCAGGCATCTGCAAAAAAGGTCCAACTATGACTGCATATTTATATACATTTCAGATAAATTACCAATTGATGACTCAACATTTCTAAGGAAAACTTTTATTAAAGTCCACTATCTATTTACCACTAGCCACCCTGTGGTATAGAAACAAAAATACCCATTGGATCAAAGGTAGCGTATATGAGTGCATCCACACATGCAAGCATGTGTGCTTGCAGCAGCTCAAATAGAAGCAGTGCAAATTTGATCCGGGGCTTTTTGCCTCAGTGCACATGCTTGGACGTGCACTTTGGTGTGGAGCAAATTGTGCCACTTGGGGCAAAATAACCCTGCCTGGCTCCTCCTGCATCTGCAGCCAGGGAGAGCTAGAACCTGAGGCCAGTACCTGTGCTGTCCCCAGCAGTATAAAAAGCTGCCGTGTCCTGGCCCCATCCATACAAAAAGCTGCCCTGACAAGCAGCTCAGGGCTACTTGCTCCCTGGAGCTTCTGGCGCCCAGCCAATTGATACCTGGGGACACTATCCCTTGTGCCAGCTGGGCTGCTACAGCAGCATCCCAAATCCATTTTTAAAAATACCCCAAAATCCATGTTCTTCCACATTTAAAACAAAAAACTACTCTATATACACAACCACACACACATACGCACGCACGCATGCGTGCACACACATACACACACCTAGAGAGAGAGAGAGAGACAGTGATAAGTTGGGTAATGCTTTTTGGTATATTTACAATGTTAAAACAATGTGGAAGCCTACCAATGACTCTATCATCATGAAAAAATGAATTCTAAATACCTATATGTGTTGGTGTATGCTTTTGGTTTTCTTCATACATGATGGGTGTGTGATAGGGTTATGTGGTGTTTGTAGAAAGGGGGTGATAAAGTGTATGGGGGAAGGTGGGTGGGTGGATGTGGAGGGATGTCAGTGGGTTAGTCTGTGGGTAGGAGTCGGGCAATTGCTGGGGGCACTGTGGGTGTGGGGGACCTTTGTGTAGGCTGCTCAGGAGGGGTGGGTCCCTTGGCCCCCACAGGGTGCAGGCCCCCTAGCACATGGAATGCCCAGCACGTGGAGGGCCACAGGCCCTATCCCCCACAGGGTCCCAGCCCCCCTGCCCAGGGTCCCAGCTCCACCCTGGAGGGTTCTAACCCCTATCCCCCACAGGGCTCCAGCCCCCCTGCCCAGGGCCCATAACTAATCTTTAACAGCAGCAGCAGGGGGACGATACGCTTTGCCCAGCCTGGTTCTACCAGCCCTGGGGCTGCTTTTGCTGCCTAGCTGGGCTGGTCTTGTGGCAGCAGGACCCAGTGTGGCACGTGGGGTCTGAGTGCCAGGCCCAGCCAGGTCCTGGGACCCCTCTGCAGCACAGCTGGGCTGGGCCCAGATACATGAGGCTCACTAGTCCAGGTTTGCACCAGGGTGGGTCACATGGCTCTGGGAGGCATGCACAGGAGCTGCACCTCCCGGAGCCCCGTGACCCGCTCCAGTGCAAGGCTGGACTAGCAAGCCATATGGGGCTGGGACTGGGGCTGGGGCTGGGCCAGGTCCTCACCAGTGTCCCCCCCAGCGTGTAGCCGAGCCAAGTCCTGCTGGCCTTGGGGCTGCTTGTGCCACCCGGCTACCAGGCGACACAAGCAGCCCCAGGGCCAGCAGGACCTGGCTTGGCTAAGTGCAGTCCCCATGCACCAGGCTAGGTCCTGTAGCTATAGGAAGGACCCAGCTGCGACAGGACCCGGTGCAGCATGCGGGAACTACATATCACACCGGCTCCTGTCTGCAGGGCTAGGCCCCAGGGCCAGCTCCCACCTCTGCTCCCTGTGTCGGGGAGGGGAGGGGTGAGGACCTGGCCCAGCTCCATGTGGCTTGCTAGTCCAGTCTTGTACCGGAGTAGGTCACAGGGCTCCGGGAGGCGTGGCTTCTGTTCATACCTCCCAGAGCTGTGCGACCACTCCCCACCACTCTCCAACCATGCCCCACACATCCTTGCCACCCCTCACCTCCGCCCTCCCAACACCCATGAACCCCCACCTCTTCCCCAACTTACCTTGAACAGTACCGGGGGCAGCAGAGGCACCAAAGAGACGCTCTGGCCAAAACCAGAGCATCTGTTTTGGAGGACTGGCTCGAGGCATGTTCTTGAACTGTGCCTTATTTCGCTCTATTTTAGAGCATTTTTTTTAGACCCCTGGAGATAACATTTTTTCATTCCTTTATATGCCCGTTGCCCCACCTCAAATGGGTTTGAGGTTATCACGTTCACGCTCTTCTGGACATGCACTATTTGTGTATATGCAATCTATATGTATATAGATTGATGACACTGCATTGTAGAGACAATCCATCTGGTCATTAGGTCCTTAAACCAACTGGTCTTATTTAAATCATAGGACCAACAACTTAGACACTTCAAAAGAAGTTAGGAAAGATCTAAGCCAATGTAATCGTCTTTGTATCTCCACTACCAGCTGTTCAGAAAAAGTCACGCTGTTCCTGTTGTTTGAACACTTCAGACTGGAATTTTAAAAAGAAGAACCTAAAAACTTTCCCAAATGCTTTGCTGTTCAAGTAACTTCTTAGTCTGAAAAAATATTGATAGAAGTGAGTGGTACAATTTATTGAGTGATTCTGGAGAATTCAGCAACCTCAAGTCTCCTTCACTGCTTTGTTCACAGATATTGATGAATGCGCTGAAGGACGGCACTACTGTCGTGAGAATACTATGTGCGTAAATACTCCAGGATCTTTCATGTGCATCTGCAAAACAGGATATATCCGGATTGATGATTACTCTTGTACAGGTAAGAGATGATTATTTATGAAACAAAAAGACCTGAATCATATCAATGCATTTTAAATGCTATTCTGCATTAATTAATTTTAATTAACTTAACATTTCATATAGAAATCCTGTGGAACAAAAAAATAAGTGAATAATTACAGGAGTACAGTTTGCATAAAAGTTGGTACACCCTGCAAATCATAAATAACTTGTATCATTTGTCTAAAATAGGCAATTGAGCCAGTTTGCCATCACCTGTAGAAAGGTAATTGGAAGAGAGAGCCTGGCAGGGGGAAAAGACAACCATAGCACTTAGAGAGAAATTTGGAAGTGCAGTGGAAGTATTCTGGGGATCTGAGTGCACTTACACAGCTAAATTTCCTGCCTCTTAGAGGCTGTTTTTTCCCCTCCTTGGAATTCTACAGTTGCCATTGTGCTGCTGAACTGCATTATCTATCCTCCTCTGTACCTCTTCCACTTATGCTGTTCAGCTCATGGTTGTCTCTAGGCAGAGTGTCTGGGCTATGTGGATGTCTTTCACTGAAGCTTGTTCTCATCTTAAAAAAAACCCAGGTATAAAGTAACAATTTAACATCTAGTACAGCAGCATTTTAAAACAGCTGCTTCTATACTTGCTTCTGGGAGGAACTCATTTCTTTTTAACACTAGGCAGATGAGGCAGACGTGATTCAGAGGTTTGGGACATAGTCTTAGTGGGAAAAAAGGCTTTATTTGCCTTGTGGAATGCATTAGTTCTTTATGCAAAAGGATATTCAGCAAACATCAGAGCAGATTTGATTGAGTTGGCTCTGTGTCTACTGGAGCGGGCCATTTAGCACACTCCAGCAGCCTCTGCATCATGTGTATTCAACGTCCCTGCATTTCAAAACAGCAGCAGGAGCGCTTTAACTAAAGTTTGTTTAATGAGCTTTAGTTAAAGCACCCTAACTGCTATTTTGAAGTGTGGGATGCTGAATGCACATGACACTATGGGTGCTTTAATTAGAGTGGCTCTGAGAGCTGCTGTACTTAAAGCATGCTTCCCACCCTGATTAAGTGCGTAGATGCCCTATGACATTAGGAAAGTAATACCTTTCAGTGGTGAAATTTCTGCTAATGAACATTACCTTATGGTAATTATTAGAAATATATGCTGTGGAAGCACTGTATTTTTCTGGTACCACAATTACTTCTGACCACTTCCAGTATAGCCATTAGTATTTTTGTGATTTGTAGAAAACTGTGAGACTCCTTCATTGCATTTCAGTCACCAGTGAGATATTCTAAAAACCAGTGATCGAACATACAATTATTAAAAACCTGAGTTATAGTCACATTACGTTTTAAGTCACAGGCTCTGATCAGTAATAAAGCACTTTGCTTTTAGTAACCCATATTTCTAGCACAGAAGGCATTTATACTAGAGCAATTTGTTAAAGCAGGTCAGAAACATGGGAAGCTGCTGTGGCCTTGCAAATGAAGTATTCATTTCTTCAGTGTTTATTGTCTATTCACTTAGTAACATGTAGACATTAACATTCAGGGGTTTTTTTTTCATGTGAATCCCATTTCCTAAGTTTATAAGAAATAAAAATAATGAAGGTATGCTGTCATTACTTTACTTTGAGTAAACATGGACTTTGAGGATTTACTTGATACCCACCATTAAATTGAGTTATGTTTTCTCCCTTGAAGAACTTATTTGTGTTGTGTATAGCAAAACACTAATTCAGATTATGTTGCTTCAAGATTTGTTTGTAAACACATCGATGCCAAGAAGCACTGAGGGAGACCTAGTGCTTCATGAAAAGAAATAATAACTATATGTTGTTCTACAAAGAGTCCAATTAATTTCGTCTGGTCTGTTATTTTTATTTATATTTTTCCAAGCACAGTTTTCCCCCTGTAACATATAGTAGTACTTTTAAGCATGCAATTTAGAGAAAAAACTCATTATACTTTAATATATTGTGATCTCTATTTTTAAAAGTGATTTAATGAGATCTAGCCAATTAAATAATGGCCAGAGTTTGAGGAAGTAAAGTATAAAATGTTTTGTTCTGAGCAGAAAGTCACTGAAGTTTGTGGGAAGAATGTAGAATTTAATCTCTCCCTCCTCCCCCCGCCCCGGCCTGCCACCCCTCCTTCCACCATTTTAAGATGTGATCATCATCTGCCCATTATGAACGTAAAAGAGGGAAGAAAAAAAAATTGCAGGTGAGAGCACTCCACATTCTTAATTTGAATTGTGCTTATGGCATATGGTAATTTACTGTATTACGCAGTTATTTTGAACAGGATCTTATTTGGTGCTCTGTTGATGTGACGGGGCTGGTTTTCAGAGTAAAAAGGATGAATCAAGACTTGCTACCTGACTGCAAAGCAGTAGTAAAGCAATTTTAACAGTTCAGGGAGATTGAGAGGTCTCTAAACTTACTATTAAAAGACCCTGTTAGAAGTATAATATTTAACTAGTTATGTTTATGGGAGCTAAGCATATTCCTTGAAGAATTTTCAATGTGAGATTCTGAATTACAATTCTGATAGGAAGTTTTGATCATATGGTCTATTCAGGGTAGCAGAATCAGAGAGAATACATGAGTTCATGTTTCCTAATATTTCATGTACAGAACATCTACATGATACCAGTCAGAGCATTAATATTATCAGTTATAATAGTAATAATTTATAAATTATGTTTATTATTTTTTCACCCTAGTAATTGGCTTTGTTTCAGTTGTTTGGAACCTCTAATATACTGCATAGCAGGCAAAGATACCTGAGATAAGTCTGAATAGACAACTGTGAAGTGAGAATGATGTCCATAAATGGAACTGGTATTTCTGTATTACTTTAGACATTGGTACTTAAGTATTTCAAAATCCACTGAAATCAGGTGGGCTTTGTTGTACATGGATCTGTAACTGCAAGGAGTGGTTGCTGGTAGATTCTCCAATCCTCTACATTGTGATGAGTACCTATGACATCAATGAGTTAATCTAGACTTACACTTTTTTAACTGTATCACTTGTCAGCAACATCTAGAACATTTCCAGCAGCCAGAAATTGTCGTGGTATAATGGTGTCTTTGCTTTGCCCTCCTTTTGTATTAAGGACATCCTAAAGTGCCATTTTTAGGGCAGCTTAGCAATACTGGAGTGCCAAAATTACAAGAGTAAAGTTGGGTTAGCTGTGAAGAAAATGTGATTATATCATATATAACCCTGTCCTGACCCCCCTTTGCTGGTGAACAGATTATGAGTGCATTAACCTTTCCTGAACACTAATGTACTGTTTGTCGGATTTGCCACAATTGAATTAGGTCTTTAGCCCTATTTAACTTTCTGCTGCAGCTACTCTGTCCAAGTCTCTATTCAGATCCTGAACAGATTTGTGGTTTAACACACCTGCTAAAAAACTTTTAAAACAGTCAAAATAAAGAGTTGAAGGGTAGTTTCCTTGCCCTGTTCAGGAATCCAGGAAGCAGGCAACAATTGACTCCTGAGTTCTGAGGTGTAAACTCCAGCAAGTGTATTTCAGCTGTATCACTTGTGTTCTTGTGTGAATTGCATCAATGTGTGATATTTCACTATATAATGATAATTGATACACATGCTAATATAGAAGCTGACTTAGTGCAGAAGTCAGCTGACTTACTATAGAAGTTCTTACTGCACTGCAGGTTAAACTAAGAACTTCTGTGGCCTATGCTTAGGAGTGCTGTTAAATTATTCAATAAGAAACGTTGTTTGGCATTATTGCATCATTGTGTACAGGGGTTGCAAGAAAGGAATGAAATTGTGATGGCTTGCATGGGAAACCTTAAAATTAAATAAGTAATACCATTCAGCTTGCTAGTAGCATATTGTAAGATGTCCGTCGTTCCTTTCTGAAACATACATGTGCAGATACAAAGTCACTGCATAAAAAGGAACAAGTGCACAGAGGCAGGAAAACTTCATTTTTTTCCCCTAGATGCGAAAGCTTAAAAAAAAAAAATTCTACCTCTGTCAGTCTTGCACAAAAGAAATGATTTAGAGGCAAAATAAATTTCCAGATCAGCCAGTCTCTCCCTGCCATGTTTATGGAAATGTTTCATTCATATCTGTATTACATCTTGATTCTTACAACAGAAGTTGTAATGAATACAGAAATTCAAGATTTTGTTAGTTGCTGTTGCTTTTTAGTGGTGAGTTTTACTCTCCACTAAAGAAAAAATATATGAAAAATATATGCAGTGTGGGCTCTATTATTCTTGACTTTTTATATTCAGAGGTTGATCATGCAAGCTTGTATGTGGTATGGATAGGAAATGAATACTGAACTACAGTAAAAGCTGTGTTATCCAGCACCTCACAAACCGGCATGCTGTACTAACCGGCATGCCAGTTGATGCGGCAAAAGCGAAACCGGAAGTTCCCACTGTGGCACTTCTGGTTTCACTGAGTGCCCACAGCCCAGGGCAAAGCAGCCTGCGCTGCTGAGCTCCCACAGCCCGGGGCTTAGCAGCCTTTCCCCAGTGTGCCCAGGGCCCTCTCCCTGTCCCCTGACACACTGATGTGGTGGGAGGGGCAGTGACCTGAGCAGGCAAAGACGCCTCTTTGGTCCTCTCAGGTAACGGGCATATTTGGTTATCCGGCACCTCCCATTTCCCATGGGTGCTGGATAACAAAGCTTTTGCTGTACATCAAATTTTCAGAGGTACACAAGCAACAAATGCTAAACTGAAAAGCTGTGCCCTGTTACATACATTCCCTGTATTTTCTCTCTCCCCCTTTGCCTGGCTGCACAGAGCCTGTAGGATGGGCATGGCTATCTAATAAGACTGTTGTTTTGAGGTTCATATATGGTACCCCTTCTATGTAGTATTTGAGGGCCAGATCCAGGTCATTCTTGTGGACACCCCGACTTAGGTGACTAATATTTCAATTCCTTACTCCCAAAAGATGACTAGATTTGGCCTCTAGAATTCCTGTGTATTGAATAAGGAGAGGTGGGCTCCTTCAAGGGATAACCAAGTATCTGAGTGCTGAGTAGGGAGGCACCTACAGGTAGCCAGTAAAAAATGCTGAGCATGGGAGTGTGCCTGAACTCCTGCTCCTCTTCAGAAGTTAGGCACCTGATTCCAGGCTGTCCATTGGGTGCCTCCATCAGCTCAGGAGCCAGAGGAGGAGACATATTATTCATACTGAGGTCATTGAATTCATTACAAAGTGAAATAGACCCTCAGGGTCGTGTCCCCCTACTGCACTTTGGTCTAATAGTCAGAGAAGAAACTCTGACTATGTTTGGCAGTGGCTATGATTGCTACGTTCTGTACTTAATGCTCTTGGTATCCGTCTGGGATTAAGTGCACAGTGGATATCTAACAGACTGAGAATCTGGGTGGTCTGTAAGTGCCTCACCAGTATGATCTGGATGAGACTGGAGTTTAACCAAAAGTTTGTCATCTAGGCAATTGTGTCTGGGCATGAATAGAATATTACTTCTAGGCCCCTACTGAATCTTTCAGGCCAAAAGGGAGTTAGTTGCCTAAATAGCTTTATAGCCATTGGAAATCTAGTCGGTCTGGATTGCTGTTTGTGAATTAGGTGCCTAAATTTTACCTCAGTCATGTGTGCTGGCACTGGATTTAGGACCTAGATACCTTGTTCTGGGCAGACCCAAACCCTCAGACCGACCATGTTATTTCCATTTAATAATAGGCAAATTGTATTGATACATAGTGATAACAGAAAAGAATAATGCAAGCAGTTCTATATATCTCCTAATCCTAGGGCTGTCATCAAAGTCAAGAAATGTCTGGCCAGTATGTGAGCTTCACTCTGAGGTTCTCTCTTGAATGTCAGATGTCCGGTGGTTTGAGACAGGCCCACTTCCCTCCCCCGACCCCATGGTGTGAATGGGACAGGCTGGTGGTATACCCTCTGTTGTGGTGCCTCAGGTTCCCCCCTTGGGAACCTCTCTCAGAGATGGGAACCCTTTGTTGCTCTACAGTCTCTACTTTTATATTCTTTTTCCCTCCTGATGATTCTTCATCCATGGCTGTGCTGATTGATCTCTCTCTGGTCATTATACTATCCATGTTCTCTCCTATCAGCATATTTCTTTGTTATATAAGCCCATCGCATGTACACATCTTAATTTGTTTTTTCTGGGCCTTCTCTTAATTTGGTGTGTTTCCCCAAAACTGGAACTCGCAAACCCCCTTTCTTGGGCCTTGTGAGCTGGTGCCACCCTATCATGTTATGAAACAGTATGGTACATGCCCAGAATTTCCTAGGCTATGTGTATGTCCACTGAACTTGTTGCTTGCCTGGGTTAGACACCCTGTCTGCTTTGAAGGCTGTGTGAAACTGTGCAGCAACCAGGCCTTTAGAAATCAGTTAACCCTTGTCATTGCCCTGGATCATTCTTTTAAAACATATATTTTACCTACAAGCCAGTTCCCAAAAAACAAACTTCTAAGTACCATTTTCTAGCCATCGATGTTTAGAAGCCCAAGTGATCTGGATAGGATCCTCTGTGCCTTAGTATCCAGTGGGAGCAAAAGTAATGAAGCCTTTACTGCACCAGTTTAAGAAACTTCTGTATCTGTCATGGGAGAAGAAGATAGCCGTATGAGGGAAAGAGAAGGGAAGCTGAAAATAACCAAGAGAGTCAGTTGGAGGCAAAGGAAAATGAAGCATGGAATAAATCAGCAACTCCCAAGAAGAGAGAGCACAAGACAAGAAGGCTGAGGAGAGAAGAAGTCATCAAGATGGATGCAGCAGCAGTCACAGGAAAGTGAAATGAAGGATGCCTGACAGAAAGAAAGAAAAAACATGTGTTGATTAGATAAAGGAAATCCAGAAACAGGTCAGAGAGGAAGCAGGTTTAGGAGAAGACTACATTATGTATAATTTTTATTTCCAGTATTTTTTCTTTTTGTTGGAGAGCATTATATGAAAACAAGATAGGTCTTGTGCGGAGAGCTAATCAGCTTAAGATAGCTTGTTGCTTCATCAGATCAGTGGTGTTTGTTTGTGGTTCCTTAGTTCCAGAGTTCAAATGATTAAGAGTTTGAAAATGATTACCATCAGGAAAAGATGAATTCTTAAGCACATTATCCATTATCTATGTGCATGTATAATAAAAGTGGACATACAAGCAGAATTGCAATATAGGCATTACTGTTCTAAAGAGTGATTGTTGTCCAGAAGTATTCCTCAGAACTGATGGTTGAGTTTGTCTTACTCTGGTGTGATATCAGGCTAATTTTTAATGTTTATCTCCTCTTAGATAGACTGACAATGACCAGTTGTGTCTTTCCATAGGTTGAGTTAGCATTCAGAATTATATTGCTAATGTTGAAGTCTGTGGCCTTTGTCTCAAAAACACCCAATTACATGAGTACTTCAGCTTTATCCATCCAAATAGCTGCACTGAATTTAACAGGACTATACCCTTGTAGAAAGTTAGTCACTTACACAGTTATTTTCAGAATGGTGCAGAACATTAATCCTTTCATTGAATGGCTTTCAGAAGATTTTCTTTCTTTTTTATTTTAATTTGAGCACATAGTACTTGAAGTTTAGATACAACTTGCATGTAAAGGAAAAGCTTAGGCTATAGAAAAATGGCAAAATATGCTGACATTTTTAAGGGAGATGAAAATATTATGCATTAGTAATAAGTGCTGACAGGCTCCTGATTCCCCCCACCCCGATCTTTCAAAGAAAATAGCAAAGGATTTTTTAAAAATAAAATTATCCCTCAATAGCTACCTTTTGATACAAGTTAGTTTTGAGTAGGCTATATGCTACAATCGTTTTTCTAACATGCGAGACTATTATAACCAGCTCGTCTAAATAGCACTTAGAATTTTTTTCACAGCAAGTCTTGAACATTATTAAGTAAAAGGAATGAATTGCCCCTTGAAATCATTATTATGTTGAGGTTTTTCTGGGCTGGTAAATGTTGTGTTTACATTGACATGCTCAGCAGATGATAGAGTTATGCACTTTAGAAACGCAGTTTTAATTTTTTCTTTGCAAAGTTCCCTATTTATGTCAACAAAACCTCAATGCTGAAAATGCAGGGCATTTTAACAGAACATTTTGTCTCTGCTAGAACCAACATATTGGAAATTGGCTATTCAGAGAAATGTTAATGTCACTGCACAAACAAGTTGCAGAGTAATGAAGAGATGCTACCGCTGCCATGAACTATTTGAGAAAAGGCTAGTAGTCTGAGAGGGGGAAACAAATCCATATGAATCAAAGGGGATGGTCCTTAAGTAGAAGGGAAGGAATAGTACATGCATGGATTTCAATTTTGTTCTTTTTGGTTTCTGGGCCTACTGTAATATCTGTTAAACTCAATGGAAGGGTCTACCAGAGATTTGCCTGGAGTTTGGATTAAGCTTATACAGCATGTATAAGGCCTTTGACAGACTTTCATTTAAAGGTATGAGGGATCTGATCCCTGGTCCCAACAGTCGCATCAGCTTCCATGCCATATGTGCATAGCAGGAGGTGCAATTATGGGATCAGGGATCAGATCCCAATTGTGATGTAGTTGGCAGTGTAGGGGTTGCCCAACGATCTTGGACTCCCTCTGAACTGGCAAGTTGAAAGCTGGCTGCCCAACAATGAGCTGACTGTCGGCTTGAGTAGGGGATTGCTCCAGCCAGTGCTGCTCAGCATGGGATTTAAAGTCCCTGGTCTGGGGGAAACCTGTGCTTCCCCCCATGGGGAGCCTCTGCTAGCCTGCTTCAGGTTACCTGACCAGAACTGCTTAGCACAGGGTTTAGAGTTCTGTCAGATGAAGCCAATGGCTCCCCCTCCATTGCCAGAAGCCTCCTGTTTCTAGCAAGTAGTGAGTAGTCTAGGATGGACTGCCTGTTACAGGATTTAAAGCCCCTATAAGATGAAGTTATTCAGCTTCCCCACCCAAGCCTCCAGTAGGGTTGACAATTAGATGATTGCCAGTTACTGGTCACACACAAAATTTAAGGCTCCATACAAATGAGTCAAAAATATTTTATGCTGTGTAGAACATTCTTATGGCTCATTCCTCACTTTCTATGCTTTAAATTGGGTATACATATAGTACCCTTCCTATTTATGCCATGATTAACATGTGAATTGTGCCATAAATGTAACGTGTGTGGAGACTAAATCATTACATTGCTCAGAAATTAAACAGCACTTTCCACAATACTCTTAGTAATTTTTTTAGCATTTAATATTTTTTTCTGACTAGTCCTTCATAGTAAACTGAAATGTAATAATTATTTCCACCCAAATTGTGATTGAATAGCACCTGAAGTGTTACTACTCTGAAATGTTGGCAGCTATGCACATAGCACAAATCAAATTAAACCACAAATCTGGCAAATAGAAGGAATTCTGAGAACAGCAAGAAAATAATTGATTGTCTAGAGAGATTGACTTGACGTATGGGAAACATGCATAGAGATAAATAAGCATGTTGTATTTTAGTTAATGATGAGGAATGTTTGAAGTGGAGATTGTCATAAAAATCAATAAAACTAAGTAATAATTATTTGAATGGTATAAGCAACAGGCCCTCAGAAGGTCTGCACAATTGCACACCAGCATACTCTACTTTTTGACTGCCTTGTATTGCATATCTCTCATCCCTCTCTGCTCTAGAAGTAAAGCTATCCTCTAGAAATAAAGCTAGCCTAAGCGGTTATTCGTCTGCTACTGGAATCCCTGTCTTTGTGCCTTCTTTCATAAACCACTCCTTTCTCCCCATTCCATTCCCCCTTTTTTCCTGATAGATTACATCCTTAAAGACTTGGTTTTACTTTATCCCAGTCTTAGGTTTATAGTTATCAATAGATTTGCCCCTAGAAGCCCTCTCAATTGGTGTGATTCTTGTACAGAACCTATAACAGAAAAAGGATCATGTTTAGATTACTGGTGGAGACTTATTGACCGGATTATGCATTCAGTGTTTTTCCTTTCTCTCTCTCCAATTTTGTGAGGTTGTTCTCTTGAAGATGAAAATAGTTTCTTTGCTTTTTGCATAGTATCTCCAGACAGTGGGACTGTTCCTGATGGTGCTTAATTTGATAAATTGATTTTTTTCCCCTCAATCAAAATAACTTTTTCTTTCATCAAAATAATCAATTGGATTCTGTCAGAGTCATCTTCTACTTTTGTTTCTGAGTGGTATTGTGTGGCAACAACAATTTCTTCTCTCCATGAGGTACAAATAGGGTAATTTGACATACCTATGGAGATGTTGGTGATGGGGAACTGAGAACTACTATATTTGTTTGATGTGTTTGATAGGACAAATGATAAGCCCTTGGACCCATTGGTAATGGAATTTGGTGGGCTGTCCTCAATGACCAGGTAATCCCTTATGGTTCTTTGTTCCTATGAGATTGTCAGTGCCTCTCTTTGTAAGAAAGGTGCTGGTGAAGCCCATCTTTGAAAATGGTCTGCTGAGATAAATTGTTTAGCCAACATTGATCTACATCTAGTCTCCGTTTGTGGCAAAGATTGAGAGGCTTGTGAAAGAACCACTCTAGAAATCTCATGTATCATTTTGGTGACAGTGATGAGTTATTTTCTTCAAGAAGTAGATGATGATGCCTGTTTTTTGCTCTCTTAGCTGTCATTAAAAACTCTGAATGTGAACTATTGCTAGTACTCCAGTAGTTTCTTGTGGAAATGGGTAGAGTTATACCTTAGTGGTTTTACTCAATTTTTAGGGGTCTTAGTGATTTGGGAGCTTTTGCTTCTGTGTCCCAAATCCTCTAGGAGGTGGGTTTTCAAAAAATTCCTCAGTATGATGGTGATACTAGATGGTAACTGTTTAGCTGTGACTCAGTAAAGATTCATAGATTCATATTCATAGATTCATAGATGCTAGGATCAGAAGGGACCTAAAAGGATCAACAAATCTGACCCTCTGCCAGTGGCAGGAAAAAGTGCTGGGGTAATGTGTCCCCAGCCAAGTGCTTGTCCAGTCTTCTCGTGAAGACCCCCAAGGTTGGGGAGAACACCACCTCCCTTGGGAGCCCATTCCAGATTCTGGCAACCCTAATCATGACGAAGTTCTTTCTGATGTCCAACCTAAACCTACTGTCCATCAGCTTGTGGCCGTTGTTTCTGGTTATTCCAAGGAGTGCTCTGGGAAACAGAGCATCTCCTATTCCCTGCTGCCCCCCACTGGTGAATTTGTATACTGCCACAAGATCCCCCCTCAGCCTTCTCTTGAGAAGTTTGAAAAGGCCAGGTTCCTTCAGCCTTTCCTCATAAGGCCTTCCCTGCAGGCCTCTAACCATATAAGTAGCCCTTGTCTGGACCCTCTCAAGGTTGTCCACATCCTTCTTGAATTGCAGTGCTCAGAATTGGACACGGTGCTCTAGCTGTGGCCTGATCAGTGCCACATAGAAGGGGAGCATCACTTCTCTGGACCTGTTCATGATGCACCTACTAATGCATGACAAAGCGCGGTTAGCTCTGCTAATTGCTTCATCACATTGATGACTCATATTCATCTTGGAGTCAACAACAACTGTGAGATCTCTTTCTGTCGCTGTGCTGCTGAGAAGGTCATCCTGTAGGTGTGCTGGTGAATCCCTCTCCCTAGGTGCAGCATCTTGCACTTGTCCTTGTTGAACTGCATCCTATTGTTCTCTGCCCAGTTCTCTAATCTGTCCAGGTCCACCTGGATTTGGTTTCTTCCCATTAATGTGTTTGCTTTGCACCATAGTTTGGTGTCATCTGCGAACTTGAACAGAGTGCTTTCCATGCCCTCATCCAGGTCGCTGATGAAGATATTGAACAGCACCGGCCCAAGAACCAAGCCTTGGGGGACCCCACTGCCCACATCTTTCGAGGTTGATACTGACCCATCCATCACCACTCTCTGGGTACTACTCTTTAGCCGATTTGCCACCCGTATGATAGTGTAATCATCTATGGCACAGCTGTTCAATTTGCTTATAAGAATAGGATGGGAGACTGTGTCAAAGGCCTTTGTAAGGTTCAAATAGATGACATCTACTTTGACACCTGCATCTAAGCTTTTAGTAACTTGGTCATAGTAAGAAACAAGGTTAGTCAGGCAGGATCTACCTGCTGTGAACCTGTGCTGGATGTCCTTCAGCATTATATTACTCATTGGACTCCTACAAATGTGATACTTGATAAAATGAAATGGAGCTAATATATTGGTTTATTTAGAAAGAAGATAATGTGTCTGATTCAGGGTGGGTACCAGTATTTGTGACCTGGGTTTACATACACAGTCAGATAATTTGGGAGAATTCTCCCACATTTGTTCTCCTGATCGAGAAACTTACCCAGACCTGCATACACAGACATTTGAATGCTGAGGCTCTGAAAAGTGAAGAGCATACAGTGCTGACCCTGTGCTGCCAGTGGGGGTGCACCTCAGCTTCTTTGCAGGCTTCCTTAGTCTGCCTGGCAACAGATAGCAGCAGTGCATAGGGGAGCTCTGATTGTCTTATCCAGATTACCCATGGTCAGTCTGTGTTTTCCAGCAGCACAATATGGGGATTGTGAGGGAGACATGTTCTGCTCTCTGCTGGAGCAGCAGAGTCCAACAAGGGGGACACTGTCACCCTGGGACAGAGTGGGGTAAATGCAGGAGGACGATGTTCTCTTCTGAGAACATGTGGACATTTGCTCTCCCAGGAAGAACTCTCTGAAGAATGATTTAACCTTGATTTAACCCTGATTGTTCCTAGGATCTTTTTGTCCTGGAGTGGCCAATTTTACTGTAGGAGAAAGAGCCTGAGAATCTGCACACTTATGGCTTCTCCTCAGAGAGCAACAACTCTCCCAGGACAAACTGCATGTCTTTACAAGGCCTGTGTGTCTTGTTTAAATCCTTTACTGTTATAAGCCTTAAGTAACAAGGGTAGTTACCATTGTTGGTACTCTGTACCATCTACACCTAAAGAGAGAGATATTGTCATTTCTTTTTGATTTGGTACTTATCCTTCACTATACTTATCTCACCTGGGTGTTAGAGTAACTGTGATGCACTGTACAAGGGATTGAATTTTGACACCATTCAGAAACAGCAGCTGTGCAGAATACAGCTATCCATAGAATACTGAGTAAACTTTTAAAGGTTTCCTTTTGACCTGTAAGCTCCCAAACTATTTTGGAAATTAGGTTCTAATGGATGCCCTCTGTTTCTATGCCCTACTGCAGCAACTACCAGTATGTTCAGTGTTGGTAGTGCTCTGGCTGAAATTTTCTTGCTGTTGTTCTCCAATGAAACTGATGGCAAGGTGCATCTTTGATTTCTTAGAGTCGACGTCAAACATCAAACAAAGCCCATCTATTTTTTTCTTCCAAACAGTTAGGAGGGAGGCACTTTAGGGGGTTCTGAGATGTGTCTGAGAGGTTATTTAAACTAGTATTTAGTCATATAGTTTTCATTCAGTTTACGTGTATTAATGGTTTTTACTCTGTCATAATTTTTGCTTATATATTTTCTGCATATTTTCATTATTTAAATGCTTTTAGAGCTGTTAAATGAGAGCTTATTTCTATTTAGAAATAAAAAATAGAAATTTATTTGCAAAGGAGAAATGACACCAACATTTTTGAGCTCTAATTCAGTAGAGAACTGCTCTCATCATACACAAGGATAGCTGTTGATTTCAGCAGAGCAAACTTGCAGTTAGACTGGAGAAATACAAGGTTGAATCAGGCCTTCAACATGATGTTCATATAATGATGACTTTAAATCCATACTTAATTAACTATATAAAACTGATCTGCTTTTTTCAGAGGTACCTGAGTGTCTTCAACTTATACGCAGGATAATGTGAGATGCTGATGCTCAGGACCTCTGAAAATCAGCTGCATTTATAAATAATACTACACAATTTTAACTGTTCTTCATCCCCTCTTCCCTTCACAGCCATGAAGAAGAGGAAATAAAAAATTGCACCTCTGAGACTCCAGATAATTATTGGCTTCTTGGTTTAGTAGCCTCATGTTAGTTGGTATGTTTGAAATTGTAATTGTATAAATTATAACAATATTAATAAAATATTATAGTTAATTTCTTCCAGTGAATATTGTACGTCTTTTGTGATTTCATAACATTTCCAGTTTTTCAAAGCATGGGAGATTAGAATATTTCTGTATTTAAATAACAAAAGACAAATTATAATTGTGCAGGGTGATGTAAAAAGTAGCAGATATATTAAGCATAATAGGATAAAATTAAAGAAAAGAAGAAAAACCCAGACCTAGCACGAGGGACAAATTCCTCACCACAAAGTATGTTAAAACACAGAAGTGCCATGGTTTGAGTAATGTGGGCTAGCAAGCCACCTAAGAAAATAGAGGGGCAAGTAATTCTGTACTGGCAGTGAAGTAAACAAGAGCAATGTTTCTTTCATCTCTTATTCCGCAATTTCTTTCAAAAAATATATTGGAAATAGTAAAAAGCTACATAAAATATGAAGGCAATATATAATCCTGTATATTCTAAACCCACTTAAAATAATGTCAGTGCTTATGAGATTGCTGATTATAACAAACAATGCAAAAGTCAGTTTACATATGCAAAGCCTTGCAATTCAAAACAAATTTGATTCTGGGTTGCTTCTTTTGGCATAGTTTTTATCTATTTTATATTAATTTAATCCACATAAAGAGCTCAAATGTCTTTCAAGATAAATGATCTCATAATATCTTGTACAATGGCCATTTTCTAGCCATATCTGGTAGTGGAACGATGCTTCTGAGTGAGCTTGTTGCTATGCTACGACATTATACTAAAATAGCAACAAAGTCAGAATTATCAACCTGCTAGATCTCTACAAAGAAGCTCATATTTCTGCTTCATTTGAATTGTCTTGGGTTATCAGTGGAGATCAAAGTTCAGACCTTTATTTAATCTGAAACCAAATCTTTTTTCTTCCCTTCTTTTCCAGTGGCTATTTATTTTCCAGATTCTTTTTTCCTCTGCAGCTACCAACCCAGCTCTATGCAACTGTTCATCAACTATCCAATTATAGGAGGGTCTGTTTCTTTTCCTAACCCACCTGCTCTCCTAACCTTTACCTATTACTCAAGCATATCTGGAATCCAGATGCAGTTTTGTTCACCTGCCACAGCCACTTTTAGCATAAGCTAATGTGTTTAAGAATTTCCATCCATGGCCAAATAGTATCTCAGAAATCTGCACATATTACGGGAGAACTGACAGTCACAGAAATCTCCAGTTTTTCCTAAATGAGAAGAGTTAAAAGAAGCAACTGAGGATAGGGAGGATTAGTACGTGGTAAAAGGATTTTCTATATGGCTAACAGATGTTCAGAAAAGAGGAATAGGACCAAAAGAATTGGTTTGAGGGTGATTTAAAAAGATTGCCTTTTATGGATATTTTTATTGAATATGACTGAGATTGAGAGGTTGTCCTTTTAACAAATATATAAAAGGGTGTCATCAGCCAGGCAGGTGGCACCATAAATAATACTGTACTCTATACTAAATGACATGAGATGTGGGTTTTCTGGTGGACTTTTACGCTTGAATTACTCAGGCTTAGAAAGGCTGAGATAATTAAGTGAATACTTCTTAAGTAAAAAAGAGAAGACAGGTAGAAGGTATTACTTGGATTCATTTCCTCAGGTATTCTGTAGTTCCACTGGTGCGCTGTGACCAGTGGGGTCCCCCAAGGCTCTGTCCTTGGGTCTGTACTTTTTAACATCTTCATCAATGATGTAGACATTGGTGTCAGAAATGGGCTGGCCAAGTTTGCCGACAGCATCAAACTCTGGGGAAAGCATCCACACCTGAGGACAGTAGGGTGATCCAGGCAGATGTTGACAGGCTCATGAATGGGCGGATGAGAACCTGATGGTGTTTAACACTGAAAAATGCAAGGTTCTCCACGTTGGGAGGAAAAACCTGCAGCATGCTTATAGGCTTGGCAGTGCTACACTGGTTAGCTCTACAGATGAAAGGGACTTGGGGGTTATGATTGACCACAAGATGCACATAAGCCTTCAATGTGATGCTGCAGCTAGTAAAGCGAGCAAAACGCTGGCTTGCATCCATAGATGCTTCTCAGATAAATGCTGGGACATCATTCTCCTGTTGTACTCAGCCTTGGTGAGACCGTAGCTGGAGTACTGCATCCAGTTTTGGGCTCCACAATTCAAAAAGGATGTGGAGAAGCTTGAGAGAGTGCAGAGGAGAGCCACGTGTATGATCAGAGGTCAGGAAAAGAGACCTTATGAGGAGAGGCTGAGAGTCATGGGACTCTTCAGCCTGGAAAATTGCAGGCTCAGGGGTGATCTGGTGGCTACCTATAAGTTTATCGGGGTGTTTATCAGGATCTGGGGGAACAATTGTTCACCAGAGCACCCCAAGGGATGACAAGATCAAATGATCACAAACTCTGCCGCGACCGATTCAGGCTGGACACAAGGAAGAATTTCTTTACTGTCTGAGCCCCCAAGGTTTGCAACAGACTGCCGACAGAGGTGGTTCAAGCACCCTTTGAATGCCTTCAGGACACATTTGGATGTTTATCTTGCTGGGATCCTATGAACCTTGCTGACTTCCTGCCCCTGGGGCAGGGGTCTGGACTTGATGATCCTTCAGGGTCCCTTCCAGCCCGAATGTCTATGAAATTATAGGCACAGAATTCATGCATTATTGCAAAATTGAACTCCAAAATCTATGCCTTATGCTTTCACTTTAGCTTAAATTTCACCAAAGAGAACGTCCCAAATATAAAAGGATGCAGTGGTGTCTACCTGAGCTCTAGAAAGCTTGAAACAATGGCTCTCGAAGAGTGATGTATCTCCATTCATCTCAATGGCCTGTTAACTCTGAAACTACTTATAAAATGTTGATACCATTGTCCCTGGTGCTCTCTGCCGGGCTACTTCCAAGCATACTTTTCCCATGCACTCCTGCTATATTCTCCAAACTAGAAAATATAACAGTAAAGCTACTCTAGGCCATTCCATGCAGGTGCTTTCCTGATCTCTGTCTTCAGTGCATTGGAGAATAGTCATGTTAGCACCCTGTAACATTAGCCAGGGAAGAGGGCTCCCAGAAGAAGAAAATCTATCCAAGATGGTTTTGGGTAATAGAAGACATTCCCACTTTCTTCCCCAGCTTTTGTCTGGAACTGACCAGCAATAATGCATTGTCATTGATATAGGCTAGAAATCTGACTAGGTAATTCACTGGTTCATTTCATCTGCAGGCTGGGGTTGGAATGCCACAAAGAGGCAGTGTAAATCCAATGGATTACACCATGAGAAGGCTGCAATGATTAAAAAAATAAAGATCCCCTGATTTCTTTAAGGGTGATCTCTTCAGGGTATCTTAGTCCTGCTGTTTTACAAAACTGAAATCTGCCCCTATCTCCCTGAGGCAACAAGGATGAACTTATATCCACAGACTGATACAATGACAGTACAACATGGTTTTATTTTGAATGGAATAGACTGTTTTCACAAATTCTTTAACATCATGTACTACAATTAGGGCTAAGTCATGGTCATCTTATGAATACAAATCTATTAAATCAATTAACATTTTATGAATTGAGAAGAGACTTTTTCAGACATTAAAATTAAGAGGTGTTTATACAAGGGAAGAAGGTATAATTACATTGGAAATGAGGTGAGAGTCAGTTAATTGGAGAGAAGCCTGGTCTAGGCAGCAGAAGTTGCAGAACAATGTGTGCTCTCACCAAAAGAAGTATGATACTGTAAAGGAAAAGCTAGACCTTGGTGAGAATGAGGAGTTTAAAGAAAGACAAAGAGCTGACATCTTAGCTGCAACTGTTATCCACAAAAGGGGCAGCTGCTTCTTTCTGACCTTGGAGTTGGTTTTCTCCAAATCTTGTCCTTGACCTGATGAGAACAATTTCAGGGCTGCTCTCAGTATATTATGTCAGTTGGGGTAATGATCCTGTGGCTCAGGTAATTACCCTTTCCAGGGCTCCACTTGTATTCCAGGACTATGAATATAAGCTGTCGTAGATGAGACCAGTTCTGTGCCAGTTGAGGATTTCCTCATCAACAAGGAGTTCATGGGTGGCAGAGTCGATGTTATTTGACATGACATAGAATCTGTCCCAAGGTCAATAGGAGAGTCTAGAGCCAGATTTTAAGTAGGGATAGAGGGTGTTAAAGGTTATGTAGTTATGCTCTGTTAAAGACTGGCAACAGCTTTTGGCTCATATGTAGGTAGGCCATGTTTTGAATCCAGAAGGTATTGCAAACTGGATACAGATAATTTAGCAACACTATTTTCAGCCTCAATTTTTGTCAGTCAGCTGTCAAGTTACTGATTAAAAATACTTCTAATCTTAAAGTAATAGAGTAGTAAGAAGGGTGGAAAAGAAGGGGGCAGGGGAGGAAAGAGAAAGAGAGAGAGAGAAAGTAACTACCCATCCATCAAGACTCATAAGAAGAAATTTTTTTTTTCCTAAGGCTATGGAGGCATTTTCCCTTAATGATTTTCTGTTATACCCTAGATTTTAGACGGTACTTTCCTTCAAAATATAGGAATTTCAGTATAACTTCTGTATTGACATTTTTAAAGGAGACACTATAGGAGTCCAGTAAATAACTGATCCTGTAACAACATATACACTTTGCCGTTTGCCACTTCTCTAGAAAAAACAAACCTATCTTTTTCAAAATTATAATTCCTTTGCTGCTTCTTTGCACTACTATCCATCAGCTTTTTAGGTTTTGTCCTTTTTGGTAGATTGCCACATCTGTAAGATATGGTAGATATATGGTAGATCCATATCTGCAGGATAAATCTTATCTATAATAATTTCCCCCTCTCTGTCTTCTGAACTGGTAACTTTTGATTAATTTGTTGAAATAGATTTCACCTAAATACTGTATCAAGCTCTGCCTTTAAATTAAAGGTCACTGTTCATGGAACAATTCACAAATATTTTCTTAGGCTGGAAAAGTCTCCTCTGAGCATGTGTTGGAATTAGTGGCCTTGCTTGTTATGATGGTGCCACCAGTTAACAGCAACATGAGTTGTATACTTGCTGGTATTTCCTAGCATATTGGTTTATGCTAAAATTTACCCTGAAATGGTTTGTTTCATAAAATGAACATAGTGTCTATTCTGTTCACTCACTGGCTCATTCATTTAAGAGTTTATGTTCCCATGTGTAATTCCAAAAAGCACATATTTTTACTGCTGCATTTTATTTCCAGTTTATGATGAAATTTGCAAGTGATTCTAAAGGCCAGGTTGCAGTTGGTTCTGCAGGGGTGCAGGAAGAGAGTGAGAAGAAGCCATGAACCTCTCCTCTCCTTGCAGTCCTGCACAAAGGTTTTCTGCAATTCTAAACCTTTCCGTCCCTGAAGTCATGAGGTTACCAAAAGTGAGAAAGAGATTTGGAGAGGCTTGAGAATATAGCTCCCTCCTCACTAATCAGAGGAACTAGACTGGCAAAAATGAGGAAATGCTGCCTGCTGTGAAAACTCATCTTCAGGCACATGCTCTGTTGGGCTAGGAACAGACATTACACATAAACCAATTTAAGTGATCAGAAACTGGTTTAAACCTATAACAGAACAGACATTCAGTGCGCATAAATCAGTTTGAAAATGGTTGGAACTGGTCTGAGATAAACCTGGTTCAGTGTAATATCAGACTTAACTGATTTGGCTCAAACCAGTTTATGCAATGTCTGTCCCAGACCCCTTGCTATTTTAAGATAAATCAGACTCCCCCAGCATCCTGGCATGCTCTCTGGGCTGGGTGGGGCTCTGTCCTCCACAGGAGAGCTGGCCCATCCTCTCTGCTCCCTGGCTGCAGCTCTTTACCCCCTCCTCACCACTCCCTGCTAAGCAGGAATTCTCCTTTCCCCTCGGCCTTGCTGAGGAGGTGTCTGTGTAGTAGCTTGCAGAGCACAAGCTAGCTACAGTTGGTTCTGAATCAACAGGCAGAATCAACAAGTAGCTGGTAATGTCCCTGTTTTCTTACTTGGGTGATAAAACCTGTTATCAATTTCCTGCTGGGCTAATCACAGCATCCTGCCAGAGTCTGCCCATGCCCCCTCTCAGCTCAGTGCTGTAGAAGGGAAGAGAGGGCTGCTCCAGCACCCCCTGGCTTCTAGCCTGTGCCACTGCAGGCATGTGCCTGCATTTCTGGGATGTCTGTCTGGTTACAAAACTGATTTAGCCTAGCCAGGTTAGACTAACCTGCAAAGATCGAATCAGTTTAGGCTCAGGCTTTTTTAATATTTGTCCCTAGCCTTGGTGTCCTGAGGAACTCTGGCTGAGTGAGCAAAATTTTTGTGGCAAGTAGCATTGGTTCAGAATATTTCTTCACTGATCTGATATAAGCTGTTTCTTATCAATCACAGTATAGTTTTGAATTGGGAAAAGTTTCAGGTACCTAAAAGGTACAGTTATAATGGAAAGGGACAATAGATTAGTACTGGGAAATAAAAATTAAGATTCAGTTTGGGAAAACTCAGTTATATGTTTATGTCTAACAGCCTGAAACTCAGAAGCTCAGCAGAATGAAGACACTTGAAAAGGAGGAAGGCTGAAAGAGACTTAGTGATGATAAGGAACAGCAGTCAAACTTAGGTTTCCAATGTGATATTCCAGCCAGAAATGCCTGTGCAAGCATGTTAATTAAAAGCCTGTCTCTATGCAAATGTTCAGAAACTACACCTATACATTGTGCTCAGTGCTAGGCATCTTGTTACCAGAAGAACACGGATAAATAGAGAAGAATAAAGAAAACAGCTAAAATAATTAAGGTGGTAGACTGATACATAAAAACAGATTATGAACAGAACTTTCTCCCTGCTTAGTATCAGACTCAAACTCATTTTTATTTGATAGAGAGGATTTCCGTAACAGTTTCTCAAAATAAACTCTGTCCTTAGAGAGGCACAAACCCAAATGGAAAAACCATTCTATTACTGCTACTACTGCTGCCTGCAGTAGCTCTAGTAAAGAATTCTATCACATAACAAAAAGCCAACAAATTCAATCATCTATAAACGGTCTTGATAAAATTCTATAGAATTTGAGGCCCAAACTAGCTTAAATACACTGAAAATGTCCTTGCATTTTATATGTTAATATAGGGGACTACTAAATAGTTCTGGGATGAATGTTAAGCTACTAATAGATAAAAGTCTAAAGATATTGGAAAGTTCATTACATATACTAAGCACTTATACAATCCAGATCTCATTAACAGTGGAAAGGTTCTAAAACAAATGCATCTCTAAAATGCACTTGATTTACAGCAGTTCCCTTTTAATATGTAAAAATGTAGGCACCCAACCTGAAAAAAGTGAAGAGGAGATAAATTTAGAAAGTGTTGGTAAAATTGTCCTTGAGATGTGTCAAATTGTACACTTAGATAGAGGTACCCAACTCACTCAACACATTTTTGGTATCTTATCTCTTCTCTTAAGAATTGAGATTAGGATATATGATTTTTCTAGTACAGAATATGTCTGTTTTGCCTATAGATTTTTAAGAGCTTTTTTTTCATTTTGCTGATAAGCCACTTGTTAACCTATGGAGGACCATGGCCATCTGCCAGACATGACAGCAGCAAACCATGACAATCCGTTAGGCTAGGTACAGACATTCAAAAAGCTTGAGGTGGAATTGATCTAAGTTATGTGTATTTCTGTAAGTGGCATAGTTTAGATCAATAGCAAACAAAACTCATATTCTCCCTTTGGTGGGGCCATGCAAATGTTAAACTGGGTTCTACCATTTCTAAACCAATTTATGTATCCCAGACTTCTTTTCTGTTACGAGCATATGATTTCTGATCACTTACACCAGTAAAAGTGTAATATCTGTACCTGGCTCTAATGACTGCATAAGTAGTGTTGTACATCCATAGGTGAAATGCAACAAGAATTTTTTGCTTTTATTTTGAAAGATGTCTCAATAAAATCTTTGCACACAGATGGTTTCATTATCCTGTAATTAGTAGTGTAAATCAGGAGTAAATCTATTGGCCTCTATAATTATATTTAAAAATTGGTATGAGGGACAAATGTGGACTGGCATACCTTAATGTATGCTACCATATCTTTTTAAATTGGCTTTTGCTTTCACAAATTAAGATTTTTTGAATATTTTTATTTACCTGGTTTATGAGATATTCTCTTACAGAATCTTAGCAATATAAAATAAAATTAAGCACAATAGAACAGAAAACAGATTTGCATTATATTTTTTTCCTAATGTGAAACAACATTAAAATTATACAATAGTTAATCATACAAAAATAAATTTTCACTACTTCTACCATTCTAAATATGTATCTCTAGATATTGGAACTAATTCTTAAATACTTAGGAAGTTAATGTCTGCTTAATTTAGAAAGTAGAGTTTGTATTGGACTGACAAAGATAAGCAGCTCTGAATCTCATAAGCCAATCACTAGGGAAAATATATTGTCAGCAACAGTAATTAAAGGAGGTAATTGTGTCATTTACCCTGTTACAGACCACTGAATGTGACGAGCATGGGACATACCAGCTGTCACACCCTGTTAGCTTTGATGTTCAGGGGCTTGAAAAACTCAACAGTGCCTTAGTGATAGTGCAGTCAAAAATATTAATGAAGACAAAGGTTTTAAAATATTAGATTGTATATCAGTGGACAGTTGTTTTCAAGATAGGAGGATAGATTTATTGTGGAAAGTTTGGCTTCATCAAATATATTGGGGTGTGGCGTTAGTTTTTTGTTGTGTTTTTAACAAGTTCAGAAACATTATGCTTGGTGACTTAAAGGAGTGCATGATGTTTGATTTTATCACCAATATAAAAACTTACACATAATTTTTGCCTAAAAAGCTTTTTTGATATTAGGAGGAGGGTAAGATGAGAACATGATTAATCTAAAATTGCTAGTCCTAACAGGTTTGTCATTCTGACTTGGTTTCAGAGATTGAATACAAATTTAAGCCCCCATTATAATGTTAATGCAACACTGTCAGTTCAGGGCCCCCTGGAGCACAACAGCTTGTAGGATCAAGCTATAAGTGGTCTAGACAGATAAGACCACATGAAGGCAAAGGCGATCTGATTTGAAAGGCAAGTACATCCTGTAACATGAGTAAAGTGAGATGAATAATTCAGGGAACATATTTGGTTAGTTTGGGGCTTGTTTGTTTGTTTAACTCCAGGGATTAAATGTGAATTTCTTTTTGAGCCTTTACAGTGTAAACAATACTTTGAAATGTAAGCTTTAGTTCTGTTTGAGAAAAACTTTTTGTAGGATTCAGCCAGACCACTGCAGTTTAACTTTTATGTTACCTTCTATGCATTTATTTCAATTAATCTACTTTTCCAATAAAACCTTTTTTCCCTAAGAGCAGATTTTATTGGAAAATTATTTCTGTGTGTTAATGCAGACAAGGTTCTTTGGGTAAATGTGATATCTTTTATTAGACCAACTGAATAGTTGGAAAATTTGTTCTCTGCAAGTTTTCAGGCACAAACACCCATCTTCAGACATAGGTAGAGTCTGCTGTTATTTTGTGTTCTCCTGGATGGAATAGAAGCCAATAAGTAAAATGCAGGTCTGTGAACATGCAAATGTGTGGCAGTAAGGATCAGAATCCATGGAAGACAATAGGTCTGTGAGAGAGGTAGGTGGCGGGGAGGGGTAGAAAAGGGAGATGTTGACTTGGTGATAGAATGTATCTGGCAAAATGCAGAGGTTATCTGGGGTTATCAGACGGCAGACAGGTTATAATGTACCATAAATCAATATCTATGTTTAGTCTATGATTTTTTGTATCCAGTAGATTTATGAAGTGAAGTTCATAGGCTCATCTACAAAAGGTGTTTTGTCAATTCCCTTTGAGGATTAGAACTGACAGATTGGAGAGAAAGTGTGCAGTATATGTTCATTCTGGTCCGTAGTTGTTGTTTAGTTTATCCTACATGTTTTCCATCAAGGCATTTAGTTCATTGGATGAAATATATTACATTTCTGGAGGTGCAGGTGTAAGATCTAAGAAAGGTGATGGTTCTATTGTGGGGGTGTAGTTATTGTGGGAGTGGTGGAGATATGTTGACAGGTTTTACATTTTTTGACCTGACATGGTCTAGATCCTTTTGGTGCGTTTTGGGCCATCGGAATTTTGCTTCTGGTGATAAGATTAGTAAGGTATGATGCTTGTTTAAAGGCTAGGATGGGTGGTTCTGGGAAGGTCTTTAAGAACTGGGTCTTTCTTCTACTATGGGTTGCAATTGTTTGAGGATTTTCCATATAGGTTCCAGGGAAAGATATGTCATAACTAATGGTGTGTGATTCATAGGAATTTTCTCTTTGTACTGCAGCAATTCTTCATGTGGTATCTGGTAAATCCCTGTGGTAAATCTTCATGTGGTTCTTGCAAAAGTATGATCTGTCTTTTTGGAGAAGTGTCCTTATTGAATGAAAACCCTTTTGAGATTTGTGAGGTGACTATCACAGGTGTTCTCTTCAGTGCAAATTCAGTAGTATTGGAGGGCTTGGCTTTATATTACAGCTTTTTGGTGTGTTTAGGGTGATTGCTGGTTCTGTGCAGATATGTATGTTGGTCCATGGGTTGGTTTCTTGTATATAGTGGTTTGTATTTTACCATTCCAGATACTGATCATAGTGTCTAAAAAGGAAATGTTGGTGCTGGAAAATTCAAGAGATAGTCTGTTGGATGGTTGATAGTTATTGAATTTGTGCTGAAAATCAATCAGAGTTTCCAGGTTTTCTGTCCAAAGTATGAAGATGTCATCTATATATCTTAAGTATAGCATGGGTTTGATGGTGCAGTTCTTGAGGAATTCTTCCAGGTGGGCCATAAAAGGTTGGCATATTGTGGGGCTGTTTGGGTGCCCATAGCTGTGCCCATGGTCTGGAGGAAGTGTTGCTTATTGAAAGTGAAGCTTTTGTTTCATAGTTTCATAGTTGGTAGGGTCAGAAGGGACCTGAGTAGATCATCAAGTCCAACCCCCTGCCATGGACAGGAAAGAATGCTGGGGTCAAATGATTCTGGCTAGGTGATTAGCCTCCTTTTGAAGACCCCCGGGGTAGGAGGAAGCACCACTTACCTTGGAAGTTAGTTCCAGCTCCTAGCTGCCCTGACTGAAGTAGTGCCTCCTGGTATCTAGCCTGAATCTACTTTCTTATGCCTTTTGTTCATTGCCTGCTGGTCCCCCTTGGCAAGTTTATAGGTGGCCACCAGATCCCCTCTCAGCCTTCTTTTGTGGAGGCTGAACAGGTTCAGATCCTGCAGCCTTTCCTCATAGGGCCTGTCCTGCTGACCCCTGACCATACGAATGGCCCTCCTTTGGACCCTCTGAATGCTGTCCACACCCCTCCTGAAGTACGGTGTCCAGAACTGGATGCAGTACTCCAACTGCGGCCTGACCAATGTTGCATAGAGGGGGAGGATCACCATTTTAGACCTGCTTGTGATACATCTGTGGATGCATGACAAAGTGCAGTTAGCCTTCCTGACCGTGTCCCCACATTGGCTGTCCATTTTCATCTTGGAATCAATAGTGGTACCAAGATCCTTCTCTGCCTCTGTGCTGATAAGAAGGGAGTTCCCCAGCCTGTAGGTATGCTGCTGGTTCTTCCACCCCAGGTGCAGTACCTTGCACTTCTCCGTATTGAAATCCATCCTATTCTTATCCACCCACCTCTGTAACCTGTTGGATGTAGTTGTAGCCTGTCCCTCTCTTCTAACATGCTCACTTGTCCACACATCTTAGTGTCATCTGCGAACTAGAACAAGGTGCTTTTCACCCCCTCGTCCAAATCGCCGATGAGGGTATTGAACTGTGTGGGCCTGAGAACCAAGCCCTGGGGAACCCCACTGCCCACATCTCTCCAGGTTGAAAATGACTCGTCCACCAGCACTCTTTGGGTGCGGCCCTCCAGCCAATTTGTGACCCATCTGACTTTGTAGGCATCGACACCACAGATGCCTAATTTTTAATGAGAATGGGGTGAGAGACAGTGTCGAAGGCCTTCTTAAAGTCCAGGAAAACTACATCCACCATGACACCTACATCCAAGGCTTTTGTGACCTGGTCATAGAAGACCACCTGGTTGGTCTGACAGGACATGCCTCTAATGAATCCGTGTTGATTGCCCCTCAGCATAATTCCCCTGCTGGCCCCTCGCAGATGTGCTCCTGGATAATTTTCTCAAAGAGCTTCCCCAGGACCGAGATAACACTAATGGGCCTATAGTTTCCTGGGTCCTCTTTCCTCCCTTTTTTGAAAATGAGGAACACATTGGCCCTTTTCCAGTTGTCAGGCACCTCACCAGAGCACCACGAGTGCTTGTAGAGCTGTGCCGGGGTCCTGCAATGACTTCTGCCAGTTCCCTAAGCACTCTGGGGTGGAGATCATCAGGACCTGCTGATTTGAACACATCTAGTGCCTGGCTGCACCTCCCCTGGATCCGTCTGGAATCCCAGTGGGAGAGGATGTCCCTGTCCCTGCTCAGAAAAATGGAAGCAAAGAATCTGTTAAAGAGATTAGCTTTGTTATCTGGTGCTACCACCAGATTACCAAGCATGTCCTGCAGAGGCCCGACATGATTTGGCACCTTCTTTTTACCCCCTATTTATTTAAAAAAGGACTTCTTGTTATCTTTGATCCGAGTCACTAGTCCCAGTTCCACCACTGCCTTAGGCTTCCTAATAGCTCCCCTACAATCTCAAGCCAAGGAGGTATAATCTTCCTTGGTGATGGCCCCTTTCTTCCATTGGGTGTACCCCTCCTTTTTTGGCATTGAGACATTCGTGGATGCTTTTGGTGAGCCACGGGGGCTTTTGAGCACTCTTGCCCCCTTTGATCCCCATGGGGATTGTCACGCTTTGGGCTTCAAAGATTGTCTTCTTAAGGAACAACCACTCTTCCTGGACTCCCAACTCCTCTCCCCTCCAGGACCTCAGTGCCTCCCCAACTAGTCTCCTTACCTCATTGAAATCTGCCCTCCTGAAGTCCAGGGCTGCTGCCTTGCTACAGGCCTTTGACACGCCGTACTGGACGGTAAATTCCAGTAGGTGATTGTCACTATCGCCCAGGTGGTCAAGCACCCACAGTCCCCTCACCAGGTCATCGCCTGTAGCCAGGGCCAACAAGACATTTTCTTGGGTGGGACTGTGCACCTCCTGGGTTAGGTGGAGGTCCTGTAACTCGGCTAGGAACCTATGTGAGTGGTCAGACTTGGCTGACTGCTCTTCCCAGAAGATGTTCGGGTAGTTTAGGTTACCCATGGTGACCACGTCCCTTGACTTAACTGCCTCTGTGAGCTGACCTGAGAATTCCTGGTCCAGCTCTTCTCCCTGGTTAGGTGGCTTGTAGTAGACCCCCACTGTTAGGTCCCTTTCCCCCCCACCCCATTGTATTCTGACTGAGAGCACCTCCATCTCCTCTACCTCAGACCCAATGCTGTGTATTGCTCTTAGACATAGAGTGCCACGCCCCCACCTTTCCTCCCTGTTCTGTCCTGCCTATACAGCCTATAGCCCTTGATGTTTACCACCCAGTCACGCGTTGGATCCCACCAAGTTTCAGTGAGCCCCACTATGTCTGGGTTTGTGTTAGCTATTAGGAAGACAAGTTCCTCCTGCTTGTTCCCCATACTGCAAGCCTTATTGTAGAGGCATTTAAGACGTTCTGAGGGTGTATGCGCCTCCCCCACAATCCCCAGACTGTCCAGGCCCCTGTCTCTTACCTGGGTATTTCTTGTGCTCGTTGCCTGACTTGGCTGGGCTGTTCTTATGGGTGTCTCTTTTGGTGTTCTGTGGCTCCCTTGGTCCTCTTCCTCCCCCTCCCCTGACTTGCCTACTTTAAAGCCTACCCAGAGGAGATCAGCCAACCTGGAAGAGAACACATGCTTACCTTTGGGGGAGAGGTGAAGCCCATCCCATCTGAGCATGTTTCTCTTTCTGAAGTGAGTGTCATGGTCCAGAAAGCCGAAGCCCACCGTGAGACACCATTCCTGAAGCCACAAGTTGATGTCCCAGATGCAGGTCTCATGGCATCTTCCACGCCTGCTCACTGGAAGGATCAATAAGAAAACCACCTGTGCCCCTGTCTCCTTCAGCTTGCCCCCCAACGGTTGGTAGTCCTTCATCAGGTGGTCTGGACTGGTCCTGGCTGCACCATTAGTGCCCACCTGGATTAGGACCATGGGGTAGTAATCAGTGGGCTGCATGAAGGCTGCGATCATCTCTGTCTCATTATGAATCTGCACTCCAGGGAGACAGTAGACCTCACGTGTCATGGGATCCTGGCAGCAGAAAGGACCCTCTGTTCCTCTCAGGATGGAGTCACCTATGATGAGTACCCATCATCTCTTCCTCTGGGTCAGCTTGCCTCCTTCAGCCTGTTCTGTGCATGGAGTGACCTCCTCACCAGAGGTTTCCTCCTTACATTCCTCTTCCTCCAATGTCACCAGGGCCTTGTACCTCTTCCCCAGCTGGACTTCTTTCTGAGAGGGAGCTTTTATTATGGTAGCGTCTGTTGATTATTTCATTATTCATTCTTCCTTTGAAACAATCAATATAGTGGTCAAGGTTTGAATTTTGTCCACTGTGGGGTGTCGAATCTGATTTTTGTTTTTTGTTTTTGGGGGATTAATCTTTTCCTCAGTGTTGTCAAAGGATGAAGTGTTGTTGGAAATGGATTTATTTTGGTTGTGGAAATATTCTTTGAGACAGAGGCATTGGAAAAATTCTTCTAGTTCTCCACATTGTGGTAGTTTATTAGGGTATTTTTCTGGACAGAAATGAAGGCCTTTATTGTGGGTAGATGTTTTAGTTTTGCTAAGTGTATGCATGGAGAGATTAATAATATTTGAGGGTTGATTGGTTCTTTCAGTTTCATTGAGTATTTGGTTGGAATGTTGTATGGTATTTGTATTGTTTCTCTGATGGTTGTTTTGTGGCTGGGAAGTTGTTCCTGTAGTAATTGGTTCCATTTCTTCTTTTTATGTTGGATGGATGTTGTAAAAAATGCTTGGTAGTCTCCTTGTATATATTGTATAATGTTTGGGAAGGTATCTGGATTTCTCTCTTTAAGTTGTCACAATATGTCTTTATTGAGTTGATTTCTTTTAGAGTAGGTGATGTGAATGAGATGATCTCTAACCTTTTCTGAATTTCTCCTGCATAATTGTAAAGCATATTTGGAGTTGTGTGTAGTGTTAAATATTTTTAGACATAATTCTTTATTTATGCAAATGTATTAGTGTATTCATAGCTGCTATCTATGGGCAGCTATGCATATAATAACCTGAATAACCTGATTAACCTAATGACCCAACTCTCATTAGGAATACATACTGATGAGCTTCCTAGAAAAAGTGCAGCTAACTGTTCTCAGGGATGCAGAGTCAGGAGTGAGAAACAGTGGAATTGTTAGTTGTCATCTCCTTCCTTGAGTAGTGCTTTAAGAGACTGTGGAGCCATAGCTAAGTGCTGTCTCACAATTAGTTCTTTCTTTGTTGCATATGCCTCATATGCTGGATCCCACTTTTGACACACAACGCCTCATTTGCACAAGATTGGATTGTTTTTTAATATTAGCATCCATTAGGGTCACAGCTGTTCTGTGTTCTTCCACATGCTCCTATACAAGGATGCAAGGGCAGGACTGCTGTGATCTTCCCTGTTTCCTTGTAATGCCTGTGACTGAGGAAGAACCTGGTGAGTGGTCAACTTTGTAGTTTTGCTTTGGCTAAACCTTCTCAAAATCTTCTATAACATTCAGAACCCTTTTGTTCCTTTGACACACAAATACCATGATCTTTATCATTTTGTCTGGACTAAGTATTAAGAATTAGAGTTCCTTGTGTGCAGGCTTCTGGTTTTGGGGATATGTTATAATGTCAAATGACTTCTGGCCCCCATACAAATATCAGAGGGCCTCTGCAGTAATGACTACCCTGTACGGGGCTACTTAACATGGTTGCCTTCAAGTCTGCAGTCTGTAAGTCCTGTGTTTCTTTGAAAGATGGGTAGAGCAGATATCTTTTTTTTTTAGGGAAGTCACAGATATTAAATAAATAGTAAGTGTGTTGATCATTCTGTTGAAGAACATGTAAGTTTCATGAAGCTTCCTCTTCTATAGCAGTCTATGAAGATCTTATGAAAGACAACATTCATACTCCTGTGAGAAGACAGATCTGCTTTACCCATACATGAGGCAAGTGAAGCTTGAGTCTTTCTCTGAGAAGAAGCTCATCAGCAGCTTCAGCACTCATGTCCCCAACACCAAAACTGACCCTAGTATTAGCAGCACCAAAGCCAGCACTGGCAACGTCAGCATTGAATTCCAGCGCTGAGACTCCATTGCAAAGTTCCTATTTTAAGACAGACCACGTAAAACCTTTGAAAGCAAATGTGCCAGCTCCTGCCTGGCCTCAAGAGTGGATTTCAAAGTGTAGAGATGTGTAGTGAGATTTCAAAGCTAGCATTTAAATTAGCTAACTCAGATAACAGATAATTAGCATTTTATCTGTGGCAGTGCAGACCTCAGCAGGAACAGGTCTGCCTGAGAATCAGGGTAAATTAGTGTGTTCTAAACTGCCTGCTACCAGAGCTTGGTTACTACCAGTTTTTAAGGGAATTTGTTAAAGCTAGCTTTGGTATATCAATGTTTTGCTGCAGTCAGTGTAGTGAAGATGTATCCTATGACACAGAGACAGACTGCTCTAGCATTGCTGTCAGTTCCAGCAGCATCACTGTGGAAGCACCTATCAGGAGTAGTACACCCCTGAGTGAAGGTCATTTTGCCTCATCATCACCAGGGCACAGATATTCTCCATCTTCTGACAGAAAACCCTCTTCTCTGAGGTAAGTGGTTAATACCACATATTTCCCTGCAGAATTCAACTGCCACCTGTTCTAGCTGATATCAAGCAGGTCAGCTGTATTCCAATGATAGTCTGGCATTTTACAGTACCACTGTCCACACTACCTCATGCCTCAAGGCCCAGTGCACATGTCTCCACTGCACAATAATAAAAGTTCACTTAACCTTTATCTCTGACCAGATGACCCATGCAAGAGTACCAGAAAAAAACTGATTGAGGGGCAGGGCAACAGCAGTGCATATATCACCACCAAAGCACCACTCATCTTCAGTTGACAATAATAAGAATCCTCTGTAATGGTACTGGTGCCAGAAAATTATAAGTCAGTCAAGGAGCCCCTTGTATGAATCAGTGAGTTGATGGAGTAGACATTGGTCATACTGAAGTAATTCCTCAGACTGTAGATTCCTTGTTCTCAAGTTCTTTGATTTCTTGTCTTGCCAGGATTGTCCTCCCCATAACTGGGAAATTGTGGGACTTCTTAGCTCAACTCTGGCCCTTTGGCAGGTGCTGTCCATGGTGACACTGAAAAATCATAGGGTCATTGGAAAGTAGAGCACGAAGGGACTTTATTGAGGTTGTCAGTCTGTCCCCCTACTCAAGGCAGGATCATTCCTGACTAATCGCCCCAGCCAAGTGTCTGTCTAAACTGCTCTTGAAAAATTCCAAGCTTGACAATTCCACAACCTCTCTAGATAGGCTGTTTCATTGCTTAACGACCTTCGCAGTCAGGAGGTTCTTCCTAATCTCAACCTAAATGTTTTCTGTTGTAGTTTGAGGCTACTGTTCCTAGTCCTGTCCCCTATAACCACTCCATCCTCTTTACAATCATCCTTCACGTGTTTAAGACATATCAAATCCCCTTCATTCTTCTCTTTTCAGACTAAATAATCCTAGTTCTTCCAGCCTTTTCTCAAAAGTTGTTTCCCAGCCTCTGTATCTGCAGTTGTGGTCTGCTGGACTTTCTGATCTGTCCACATCTTTCTTGAAGTGTGGGGCCCAAAACTGGACACAGTATTTCAAATGAGGCCTTACAAGGGCCAAATCAAGTGGAGTGGAAGAATTACTTTCTTTGATTTGCAAAAGCGTCACTCAAGTTAATATAACCCAGTATACTGTTGGCCTGTAGGGAACCCCACTTTATACCTCCTCCCAACTAGCCATTGTGCTATTCCTGATGATTCAAAGCAATCACCTTTGTCAAATATTACTCCCAGCATGTGGCAGTTAGACTTGATTCTGAGTTCAGCAGGACATTATTCCAGTTGTTATTTAGAATCATAGAAGATTCGGGTTGGAAGGGACCTCAGAAGGTAATCTAGTCCAACCCCTCTGCTCAAGGCAAGACCATCCCCAACTAGGGCATCATGGCCAAAGTTTTGTCTAGCCTCATCTTAAAAACCTCCAAGGATGGATATTCTGTCACCTCTCTGGGTAACATTTTATAGTGTTTTACTTCCCTCCTAGTAAAAAAATTCTTCCTAATATCTAACCTAAACTTCCCTTGCTCAAACTTGAGACTGTTGCTCCTTGTTCTGTCATCCACCACCACTGAGAACACTGTAGCTCCATTCTCTTTTGAACCTCACTTCAGATAGTTGTAGGCTGCTATTGAATTTCCTCTTAGTCTCCTCTTCTCTAGATTAAATAAACCCAGTTCCCTCAGTCTTTCCTTATAAGTCATGTCCCCCAGCCCCCTCAACATTTTTGTTGCCCTCTGCTGGACCCTCTCCAATTTGTCCACAACCTTTGGGAGGGGAGGAGGATGGGGGCAACTGAACACAGTACTCCAGATGTGCCTCACCAGTGCTGAATAAAAGGGAATAATCACTTTGCTTGACCTGCTGGCAACACTCCTACCAACGCAGCCCAGTATGCCACTAGCTTTCTTTTCAACAAGGGCACACTGTTATCTTATATCCAGCATATTGTCCACTCTTACCCTCAGGTCCTTTTTTGCAGAGCAGCTGCCAAGCCAGTCAGCCCTTAACCTGTACTGGTGCATGGGATCATTCCATCCTAAGTGCAAGACTTTGCACTTGTCCTTATTGAACCTCATGAGTTTTTTTTGGCCCAGTCCTCCAATTTGTCTAGGTCATTCTGAATCATAGCCCTACCCTCCAGCATACCTACTACTTTCCTCAGCTTGGTGTCATCTGCAAACTTGCTGATGGTGTACTCTATGCCATCCTCCAGGTTGATGAAGACATTGAACAAAACTGGCCCCTGGGGTACTCCACTTGATACTGGCTGCCAAGTAGACCTTGAATCATTGATTATTATTCTTTCAGCCTGATGCTGCAGCCAGTTTTGTATCCACGTTATAGTCTATTCATCCAAGCTATGTTTCCTTAGCTTGCCTGTGAGAATGTTGTGGGAGACTGTATCAAACACCTTGCTGAAATCAAGGTATATCACATCTGCTGGTCTTCCCACATCCAAAAAGCCAGTCACATTGTCATAGAAGGCAATCAGGTTGGTCAGGCATGACTTGCTCTTGGTGAATCCATGCTGACTGTTCCTAATCACTTTCTTCTCCTCCAAGTGCCTAGAAATGGATTTCTTGAGGATCTGCTCCATGATTTTTCCAGGGACTATCCAATATGTAGTTCCCCGGATCCTCCCTTTTACTTTTTTGAAGTATGGACACTATGTTTGCCCTTTCCCAATCATCCAGGACCTCCCCTTAACCCCACGAGTTTTCAAAGATGATAGTCAGTGGCTGTGCAGGCTTATCAACCAATGACCTCAGCACCTTCAGGTGCATCCCATCTGGCCCAATGGACTTGCATACATCCAGCTTTTCTAAATAGTTCCTAACCTGTTTTTTTGCTAGTCTTGGCTGCTCACCTCCTCCCTAAACTGTGCTACCTGGTGCAGTAGTCTAGGAGCTGAGCTTGCTTGTGAAGACTTAGGCATAGAAGGCATTGGGCACTTCATCCTTTTCTGCATCATTGTCACTAGGTTGCCTCCCCCATTCAGTAAGGGACCCACACTTTCCCTGATCCTCATCTTGCTACCAACATACTTGTAGAAACCCTTCTTGTTACTCTTAACGCCCCTTGCTAGCTGCAGATTCAGTTGCACTTTGGCCTTCCTGCATGCCCAAGCAATGTATCTTTTATATTTAATGTTATATAATGTTATATATGTTATCCCTGCATGCCCAAGCAATGCTCTTATACTCCTCCCTATTTATTTGTCCAAGTGTCCACTTCTTATAAGCTTCCTTTTGCAACTTATCAGGGAACTCTTCAGTACACTAAGCCAAGCTGGTCTTCTGCCAAACTTGCTAGTCTTCCTGCGCATCAGGATGGTTTGTTCCTGCATTCTCAGTAAGGCTTCCTTAAAGTATAGCCAGCTGTCCTGGACTCTTCTCTTACTCAGACTGGCTTCCCAGGGGATCCTGCCCATGAGTTCCCTGCGCAAGTCCAAGTCTATGCAAGCTGTCCCAAACAGTCTCCAAAAACTTTCCGGATTGTCTGCACACTGAAGTATTGCCTTCCTAGCAGATGCCAAGGTCATTGAAGTCCCCCATGAGAACTAGGGCTTGTGATTGGGAAACTTCTGCTGGCTGTTTGAAGAAAGCCTCATCCACCACTTCCTCCTGGTCTGGTGGTCTATAAGAGATTCCCACTACCACATGACCTTGGTTGCTGTCCCCTCTAACCTTAATCCAGAGATTTTCAATAGGCCTATCTCCAGTTTCATACTGGAGCTCTGAGCAATCATATGGTTCTTTTACATAAAGTGCAACTCCTTCTCTTCTCCCCTGCCTGCCCTTCCTGAACAGTTTGTACCCATTCGTGACAGTGCTCCAGTCATGCAAGCTATCCCACCAAGTCTCTGTTATTCCAATCATGTCATAGTTCCATGACTGTGTGAGGACTTCCAATTTTTCCTGCTTGTTTCCCAGGCTCTGTGCATTTGTGTACAGGCACCTAAAGTAACTGTTAGTGGACTGCCCTGATTTCTTAGGAAGTATGAGAACACCTTCCCTATTGCCCCCTCCTGCTTGCTCTTCCTTCAGGGCTCCTGCTTCCCCACTTACCTCAGGGCTTTGGTCTCCATCCAAACCTAGTGTAAAGCCCTCCTCACTGAGTTAGCAGGCCTGACTGCAAAAATATTCTTCTCTCTCTTCATCAAGTGGATCCTAATTCTTTGCCTAATGCAGCTGACTTCTCTTTCCCATGGTGCAGGGCAGATATTGCTTGCCTGTTGCCTACAATGGCACACACACAAATTCAAAGAAAAGACAGTTGTTTGCCTGCCATATGGTAGTTGTGGTTCTTTGAGGTACTGTGGTCAGTCTGCATCCCACACCCTGATTTTTGGAGACCTCAGCTAACTGGCTTTGGATTGTTAGACTGCTGATGGAGAGTCACAGCCATTCCACCCTTTCTGCCCTTAAACAGAAATACAAAGAAGCACTGGAAATGTACATAAGCCTAGGTGGACACTGATATATATTTTTTTAATTGAACCTGTAGACATGAAGTACATACCCACCTGCAGTGGAATGCACTCATGAATGTAACAGTTGAAGAGCCATAGTTTCTGCCAGTCTAGTTAAGTAACTATTGTTTTTAGGACTATACAGAGCTGCCATTCTGTTCTAAGGAACAGCTTCTCTGTTTCTTAGAAGAGCTTTTGCATTACTTGATTGCTGAATATAACATTATATAGAAAAATATCATTTTCTAAGTGATGTGTTCCACAATGGTACATTGGTGTATTGTGTAGGATAATCACATGAGTCTCTATTCTCCCCTGCCAACCACTCATGCCCGTTACTCATTTAGAATTCTCTACTGAAAAGGGGTGTTTCAGAGAGACATTTCTGAAAGGGCCTCGGGCTAGCTAGATAACAAGGAAATATGAGAACAGACAAGAAACTATGAACCTGAACAAGTCTAAGAGCCATCTCTCTGTTACCCTTATCCCCATCCCCACTTCCATATAGCAGAAATTAATACAGGATTAAGGTTTGGTATCTAATACAGGAATTTGTCCTTGATGTCATAGCCATATATAACATGACAGCATTTGGTAATGAATTAGTAAATTAAAAGCTTTGAAATTTGGGTAAATAATAAAATCAGTGGTATTGTGTTGACCAAGGGAGAGAAAGGAAGATATCTTTAATTTTATTCTGGCCATATTTCTTCTAGTATCTGAATAAGACACTAGATAAATCTGGATTCAGACTCATTATCCTCATCAATTTTGACAATAGAATAGAAAATGTTAAGGCATCAATTTATCATATTACCTGTGAGGAAAAGTATGCAATACACCTTAGGATTTATTAATATTTACATGCAAACTAGCATAACAGTTAGCCAAATAAGGCAGTGAAAAGAATGTGTTGCAAAACCACATTAAATTGATAAAATATTCCAAAAAGGTAGAAACATTTATGTTAAAAATGAAAAAGATGAAGGAGGCAAAGTATTAACTAAGAGATAACTTTGGGCTCTGGCAGGAATGAAGTGAGCAATAAGGCCATGCACCTTTTATCCAGGCAGAACCCTCTTTAGGTGGGATTTTCAAAAGCACTTGACCTAAGTGCTGCTCCTGTTGAAAGTCAGATCCAGCTTCACTGTTGCCTTCAGGGGGAACAGTTAGACTAATACTAAGCTCTTTGGAAATCCCTTCCTTAAACTTTCCTCTTTAAGAACAAATATAAAAAATGGCAGGCATGAAGGAATCTGAAGGCTAAATTAAAGCTTGTTTTATTTTAACTGTCAACCTATATATTTTTCTGAACATTTCTTCAGCTTAACTTATTGAACATTGTAAAGATTCACAGGATGTTGAATTTAACTTTCAATAGAATTTCCCACATGAGGGCTGCAAACAATCTTATAATTTATAATTAAGCTTCACAGTGCTTCTGTAAAGTGAGGGACTTTTGTTTCTTCTTATTCACATTCTAAGCATAGGGAAGCCAAGGGACTCTAAGTCACAGAAAGTGCAGAGGGCAAATTGAAGATTGAGTAGTCTGACTTGAGGTAGAAATACTTCATTCTTACCCTGACCAATAATTGTGGGGAGATACTGGGTTCCATTAGACTCTCAGAGGTCATAAAACTAGTAGAGAATTGGGAGATGGCACAGGAAGCCTGGTCTGCTAGTAATGACTATATCACATTGAGAGCTGGAGAGAAAAGAGAAAGCATCAGCCACTACCCAAATTGGAGTGTATATCTTAAGTGAGGAAAATGATTTTCTGCTTAAAACAGAAGCATGAAGGTGCTGTAGATGGATGCAGCTTCTTCTCCCTCTCTTCTCTCCAGCAGTTTCATGAAGGGAGTAGCAGAGTCCAGTGAGGGTAGATCAAAGGTTCATGCACTGGTGCCAGTTGCACTCTGCTTTGATTCCTGCCAACTTCCCAGCAGCAGCAGTATTTCAATTCAGGCAGCAGTGATGGAATTGATTTAGTATCATGGTTCATTATTATCTTCCTTTAATTACTCTTCCTATTAATTCCTATTATTCCTATTAATTACTCTTCACACCGCAGATGTTAACAAACTTCTCTCATTTTAATGGTTTTGATCTACTAATCAAGTCATCTTTTCTTCAGTAATGTTCAGCCAAGTCTGTTGGCTTCTCCTAGTCTCTCTTCTCTTATTTAGCAGCTCTGCAGACTGTGTTCAGCAATTTTCAAAATCTTAAATCCACCCATTCAGTCAAATCTTCAGCAACTAGTTTCAGCTTTTTGGCTGAGCAGAGAAAAGTTCTTGACAATTCAGATGTGAAAGGGTTAAAACTGGCTGCTTTTTTTTTTTTTT
>JAGPOW010001296.1:87451495-87484868 GCA_030014935.1 Caiman crocodilus
TTTTTTTTTTTTTTGCCCAGTCAGGCTTTTTGTCTAAGGAAGGGTAAGTTAACTTAAGATTAGTCTCTGTCCCTCCTCTGTGAGGCTATAGCTCTGAAAAAGGATCTTTCTTCTTCATTCTGTCTTCCCAGAAAAATGTATTGTGAGATGTGTCTGATCTGTGAGAACATATGGTAACACTGTTACATTTCTCTTTGGCATAGGTGGCTTAGGTGCTCTGGCTTGTCAGCCAGTTAGTGGCCTTACTGTATGTTTCATTGTTAGAGAAACTGATATAACAGAATTCTTAATTTCTCCATATTGTGTATTCCAGTTCTGTTAAACTTACTGAAATAGACCATACTGCACATGTGCAACAAGATAAACTCCATATCAGTCACTACAGCCAGCCAATGCCTGTCTTTATTACTATCCCTTGAAGTCTCTATATTCCTCCTGCCTCCTAGATCTTTTCACTCCACAAAATGGCTTATAGTCAAAATCTAGAAGAGTAGTGCATATTCATCATACTGTTTCCCATTGACCTGTGACTGAATCCAGAGCTTTTATTCAATAATATATTCTCCTCCTCCTTGTCTCTCATTATTACTGAATTTATTACAGTCTTGTATCTTTGTTGTAATGGATCAGAAAAAGGACGCTGCACTTTTACCAGCTCCAACAGTAGAGTTTAATGCTTGAAGTTTTGCTGACTCTTATATTATTTCATTTGATTTTTTTGTTGTATTAACACCAAGTGTAGATTAAGTAAGCAAGCTAATACATAAAAAAGAGAAGTTAACATTTGGATGGGAATGATTGCAGCTGTTGTCCCTGAAGAACAGTGATGGACTAAGTAACTACATGCAGAAATAGTATTTCAGAAAAAAAGATTGTCTGTCATTTGCCACTGAGAAAAAAACTGTTTCAGGCAGCTAGCATACATGTGGCATAACTATTTATTGATATTACTACTGTATTCTACAAATACAGAATAGTGTGACTCCGTAGTTTAAAGGGTGAGTTCCAGTTTGCACTAGAAGCAGAGATATATAGCCTCTTTGTTAGCAGCGGGAAAATGTAACACATCTCCCTAAATGTTCTGTATATATTCTTCTAAGCATAGCATGAATTTTCGAAGCCTGTTAATTAGAGTTTAAGTTAATTAAAACAATATAAAGTAATTTAGCATCTGTCCATTCCTGAAATATATTAATAGAATAAGTCTTTCACACTCTCCTTATATTTAATTTGTATTTTGTATATGAGCTATATGTGAAGAAACTGATCTTAATTAAGCAGTTATTAATGATTTATATCTTTAGGTAGGCAATTAGTTTGTTGTGTAGCTTTTAAATGGTATCTTTAAATGGTATCAATTTGATATCAACATAAATCCAACCAGTCACCACAATTATATTTGATTGTATTTGTAGTGAGTCAGTGATGCCAGGAAAACTGAATTCATGTTACGATTTCTCGGATAGATTACTTGACCCACCTTTCACTGCTCATCAAAGATTTTCCTATGCTAGTTTGGAAATCAGGCTCAAAGTTTTCTTGGCTTTTCTGTTTCTGGTCCACTCTGAGGTACAGGTAGAACCCATCAGGAACAACAAGACTGGATTTTAGGGATCCTGTGCCATCATCAGGAGGAAAAAATATGAAAAATATCTAATGTATTCAAAAAGTATTTTTATATGGCAAAGAAGACTGAGGAGATATTTGACAATGATTGTAAATACCCACAAGATGATTCTGAAGATGATGGGTATAGATTTTATCTGTCTTCCCAGAAAAATGTGTTGTGAGATGTGTCTGATCTGTGAGAATATATGGTAACACTGTCACATTTCTCTTTGGATTACGTGTGATTGTATGGGACAGGATAAGCAATAAATAGCCTCACATTGCAGCAAAGAAAATTTAGGTTAGAGATTAGGAACAAATTTCCTGATGTGACTAATGAAGGTGGGCAAGCATTGGAACAGTCTGCCTAGAGAAGTGGAATCTTCATTCCTGGAAATTTTCAGTATCAGGTTAGACAAATACTTGGGATGGCTTAGTCAGGAACATTTCTTGCTTGATCAGGGGGCTGGACTAGATGATTTCATGAGATCCTTTCCAACTCATAGGAGCTCCTACCTGATCTGAGCCCACCAATATATTCATCTTAATTAAATCTGGAGCATCATTGCAGGGCAAACTTGTATGGGTGCCTTGGTATATTTCCATGTCTTAATCAGTTGATTTTTTTTGGTGTGTGAATTCCCGGCATTGGTAGTGCTGGTTTGGGGAATAATAATGATAGCACTGATGTGTTTTATTCTGAAGTTTATGATGTACTTTCAACCTTAAGTCCTCTCTAAAGTAAGATTGGGGTGGGAGGGTGAAGTGAAGAGAGTGGTTTATTGATTGTTTTTTTCTTGTCTTTGATAATGAGCCAGTGCCTTAAGTGATCTAAAAAAACAAACCAAAAGTGGGAAGAAAAGACACAACAAATAAGCTGAGTGATGCGTGGCAAATGTCATGCTAGTTTAAATTATATTTTATTTGAAATATATATGGACAGAGCAAGAGATGATGGTGATTTGAGAAGAGATGAGATAACAGTACTATAGTACGAAAAGAAAGGTATGATATTTTGTAATGAAATGAAACAGAATGCATCAGTAAAGGCATCTCAATTGTGTGTTAAGGTATATAGGTAAAGACAAATGGATTGCAGTTACACCATTTTCATATTTCTTTCACTGAAGTATTTGTGTTCTGAAGGACAGAAAGGAACATTCATATGCAGTTATCAGGGCCATCCCTGGGGAGGGGTGGGGGCTGAATCAGGGCAACGGCACCAGGCCCTGCAATTTTGGGGAGCCCTGCAGAGCCAAGCAGAGAAGCCATGGCTTTCCATGTTTGAAGTTTAGCCCACCCTCCTGCCCCATGCGTTGGGCATCTCTTTGTCTGTTCTGGCCAGAAGTTTCAGCTACTGCCCCTCCATTTCATTCCCTAGCATAAGTGTGCCGTGGGATGTGGATGAGATCTCGCACAGGCTGCTTTGCCTTGGGCCCTGCATCTGCTGGGATAGTCTCTGGCAATTTTTGTGACTGTGAAATTGTAGCAAAACCTTGGTAAATTTTGGAGTTAAAACACTTTTTGTAAGAATAAAGTTTGTTATTGTGGAAAAAGTTAAATCAATATTCCTGCTATATTTAAACCTTCAAAGCAGAACTATCAAGAATTCTAACACTTTTGAGCACAGAGTCCTACCCAGCCCGAAAAAGATTTTAGAAATATTAGCTAATATACCGTTAGAAGAAATAACTGAAACCAGCGCATTTTCTTTTTATGGAAAGTATATTTATGCAAATTCAGATTTGTACATCATTAAAATTTCTCTGCAAAAGTAATCTTATCATTATGACTCTTTATTATTTTTATAGCAGGCATGACCATGCCATCAACATAATGATGTATAGCAAAGTGAATATTGGACCTCTGTTAATTGTTTGCTGCATTATTTCTAGATGTGCTGAAACAGTAGCTTAAGCATTTTTAAGTAGCTGAATAGTGTTGGCCCCTCAAGATCCAGGAGTGCCTGCTCAGGGTGGCTGAAGAACGCAGGTATCTCCAGACTATAAACCTAGCAGACATCTGCCACAATAAAACAGCACAAATTGATACCACCTGAATTGTGACATGACAAAGGCCTGTCTAGCTTTCCTTGCTTACAGAGACACATTCTGGGAAATCTCTGATGCATGTACCTGTAAGTGGGGAATGCTCTACTCATTGTCCTGCTTGATGGGGGACAATAGGCAATGTGTATTTCACCCGGTGTTGCAGATCATCTGTGGTGTGATATTTTAAAACTATTTTATAACTTACTCGCAGCAATTTCCCAGTAATGAAGCTGGGCTGACTAATTCTCCAGGTCCTTCTTTTTCCCCTTTTTAACATGGGCACTTTGTTAGCCCTTCTTTAATCTTTGGGAGTCTTTCCTGACATCCACAAGTTTGCATATATTATTCTGTATAGTTAAGAAGGTCCAGACGACTTAAATTGAGTCAAATTAGTCAGAACTTCTCTAGTATATCCTTCACTTGTGATGATATCAATAAAATCATTATCTGTTAACTGTAACTGGCTTCTTCAGAAGTTTTGTGGATTATATTTAGGGTGAAGGCACCAGCCATCCTTGTATATAGTAGTTTTTGTATTCAGTTTAACAGTTTGTCATCTGTCTATTGAACTGGTGGTTCTATGGCTGCCCTTGAAGAAAGTATATAGACAAGTCAACCAACATGAAACATAAATACATTTTATAAACATTAAATGTATATAATATACAATTTTAAGCTAAGTAGGATGGAAAGGACAAATGCTTGTTCTTCCCACTTGTAGTCATTTAAAAGATGTCCCTTTCTGTAACTAAGTGTAAAATCTGCAAGTTGTTTGTAGACATTTTCTTCTGGATTAGCAAATGTGAAGTCACAGTCTGAGAATCATTCATAAGAATCATGTGTTATAATAATGCCAGTTCAAAATAAATAATATAGCATCATTTTGGACAATTTATGCAGCTATTTTGATTAACTACTATTCTGGTGTGTTGCTGTCTTTTCATTATGAAATGCTGTTAAAGGAATCTTCTATCAAGTTTTCTACAGCAGTATACTAAACACTTAGAACTTACTCAATTGAAGAATGAGAGAAAAGACACAGAAAACTCCCCTTCTGTTCCTCTGTTGCTTAGCTGTTCATTTATGCCATGAATTTAAAGGAAAATTCCCTTTAGACTCCAGACAATGCATGCTTATAATATAATTTTCTGAGCTAAAAAATTCGAGGACTGTAATTTTTGTTTCCTTGAAGGATCAGTATCATGCCAGATACTCTCTGAGGTCCCAATTCAGCATGGCTATGTAAGTCAGTAATCATCTTCATTTCGCTGGAACTATTCATATGTTTAAATCTTGCTGTATTGGAGATTGAACGCCTAGTTTCCTGGTATGAAAACTATAATCTCTTTGTGACATCATAACGCTGAATGTCTCTCCAGACTTTTAGAACTGTTCCAGGAGCACCACCTTTCAAGAGCAATAGTTGGACTGTGACTAATTCCTTTCTCCAATGTGCAATACAGGCTAGGAGTGGAGACTATTGTGGATTATCACCAGGGATCCAGGTTTTCTAGTTCCTGTGGGAAAAATGTGGATTTTCTCCTTTAAAGAAGAAAAACCCAGGGAAATGTAGGTTTCTCCTTACAGGCTGGCAGAGTTCCAGCCTGAAAGGGGCTGCTTGGGGCTGAAGGAAGTGGGAGGAGGAAGATCAGGGGATTAGCAATAGTGAAGTCACAATCTGAGAATCAGCCATGCATGTGGCTGGCCATACAGCCAGGCAGCATGGTGGAGCTCCCACAGCTCCCTGCAGGTAGGTCTTTGGGGTGGGAATAGGTGATGCATGAGAGGGCAGAAGGGGCCTAGGCAATGCAAGGGGAGACTGAGGTGGTGGTGGCTTGTGCCAAGCCTACATGGTAAAGGAAGGAATATGGCAGGGTTGGCAGCTGGGGCTGGGGGCACTGCCGAGCTGGTTGGGGCCAGGACTGGGGCCAGGGCAGGAGCAGGCTTAAAAGTGGCTGCAGCGAGAGGGGGAAGCAGCTCCCTGCTACTGTGTGCACTCACAGGGAGGGGTCAGGCCCATAGGGCCTGCATCAGGGAGGCCTGGGTGTGGGAGGCAGGCCCCTTTAGATTTCTGTGCCCACAGCAGAGTACAGGCCTGCAGCCTGGCTGGACCAGCACCAGGCAGGAGCCATGTTCATGGCCCAGCAGGTGGGATCTGGTATGGGTGGGGAGGCTTGGTTCTGTCACCACTGGAAGCTCTGTGCTGCCATGGCCAACAAGGTAAGGTGTCCTCTGCCTGCCTGGCAGCAGCAGGTGGGCACAATTCTGTGCCTACTGCAGTGCCTCACCTTGGCAGCCATGGCATCATGCCTGACATGAGGCTCTTGGTGGTGGCAGAGTTGTGCCCCTCCCGGCTGCTGCCAGGTAAGCAGGGGGCACCTTACCTTGGTGGCCATGGCAGTGTGGGCCTACCTCCTGTGCTGGATCCTGTCCACTGGGCCATGGAGGCAGCCCTTGCCTGGTGCCAGTTCAGTCAGGGTGCAATCCCATGTCCTGCTGTAGGCTCAGAAATCTGGGGACACGTGTCCCCCCTCCATTCCCCCTGATGTGTTGCTTATGGTGTTACCTATGCCCACACACCCCCTGCCCCACACATATACTCCCTTCTCCATACACTGGGGGCTGGGGCCTGGAGGCGGAGGCAGAGGCAGTGGGTTGGGAGTGAGGGGCACCAGCAGAGCTGGGGTAGGGAGGGGGGACTGTGGGTTAGGAGTGAAGGGCACCAGCAGAGCCAGGGGGCTGCAAATTGGGAGTGAGGAGTACCAGCAAGGTTGTGGGGGTAGGGTACTGTGGGTCAGGAATAAAGGGCACCTCAGGGACAGGTGACTGCAGGTCAGGAGTCAGGAGCAGGGCTGCAGGAGGTCAGGGTATGTGGGTTGGGAGTGAGGAGCAACAGCATTGGCAAGGGTAGAGCACTGGCATGTCAGGGTTGCTCAATGCCACAAAGCAGCAAGGGGGACAGCTTCAGCTGAACCTGTGTCTTGATCAAAAGGGGCAGGGGAGCCCTGATATTTTTATAATAAAAAAAACCCAAACGAAAAGCCAAAATATATAGGTATTTAGAATGTGTTTTATTATAATGATTGAGGTACTGGTAGACTTCCAAATTGCTTTTAAATTGTAAATATATCAATAAAACATTGTGTTCAACTGATACCTGTGTATGTGTGTGTGTGTGAGTGTGTGTGTGTGTATATAATGGCATTTCATATTAATCATGGGGAAAATGCAGATTGTGGTGTTTTTAATCAGAGAATTTTGGACTTTTTAACAGCGAAAACTAGAATCCCTTGTACTGCAGAATCTGCAAGTAATGGGGCAGATGGGCACTCTCCTTGGTTTGAATGATAGTTTCATTATAATGTGCTGTGTTTTGCATCCTTCAAGTAATAACAAAGTATTGCCATTTTACTGTCTGTATTTCCTGCTACCCAAGATACTGTTATACTGGCACTGAAAGATATTTGGGACTGTCAAATAAATAATGTTTTTAATAGTTCCATGGTTACTTCTCTGTTTTAGATTATATTAAATAAAATGTGAGGGAAATTGTATATTCAAATAACATGAGGAAACACAAGATAAGGTTACCTCCCAGTTGACCTCCCAGTTGACATTCATATTTAATTTGCAGCTGTGATTTTTTCCTTTATTCTAATGAACTGATCTAACATAAATACGGCTTCAAACCAGCATGAATTCAGTCTGTGGAATTCACTGCTGCAGGAGTTCAAAGTCAAATACTGTAACTTGTAACTTGGCTTTCAAGAAGGACCAGATTTTTTTTGTGAACAATAACATTTTTAGTTATTGTTGCTGAGATTAGGATAATTAGATTTCATGCTTGAGTCCTTCAGTCTTTACTCATTGCATTCAGTGAGAGACTCAGCTCAGCAGGAGACTTCAGTAAAAATGGCAGGATCAGGATCCGAGGTTGTTCTGATGACATGGCCCTACTCAGAATCTGTCATGGCTGATGCTATGCAAAGATAAGGCTTTTCTCTTTGTGTACAATGTTGTACAATTAGCTAGTTGCATTATGGGGCCTTTGGCTTTGTCTGAAGCAAAAAATATTTGTCATTATAAGAGGTAGAATTTCAGCCTTGTATCAGAGATCAGAGGCAGTATAGCAAATAATATATTCTTGTAATTTATGTCCAGTAAATTAGTGTCTAGTTGTTGTAATCATCATCACATATTTAGTGCTTTGCAAACTAAAATTAAGTCTCGTGCCATCCCATGAGGTAGATAAGCGTTAGTTCTCATTTACCCAGTGGAAATTGTATAGTGAAATGACATACTCAACATCATCAAAGAGATGCCATCTAAGTTTAGGATGAACACTTGGAGTTCCTGACTGCCTTCATGCAGAGGCCTCTGGACCACTTAGTTGGCCAGAATAAGGAAGGGTATTGGGAAAGGTACATTTGTAACAGCTTCAGAAGGTGAGAGGCAGTGGCTGCTCAGGAGTACACACAAGCTGTTAAGTGTGCATGAGCCTGTAGCAATGAAGTGAACTAAATCACCCTAACTTTTATTCCTGGATGAAGCAGAGTCAAAGGTGGAGCAGTTTGGCTACAGTTGTATTGTTTCAGGCTCATGCAGCACTATAACAAAGCAGCAGCTCCCCTTCTCCTTTTGTAGCTTGTGCAAGTGCAGATTCCATCTATACCTTAAGGCACGGGTGTCAGACATATTGGCTGAAGGCCAAATCCAGCCCATGGAGCCCTGCCATCTGGAGGAGGCCTGTGAGGATATCCCAAGTTGTGGAGGATAGGATCTGAAATATGCTGAATGACATTGTTGTGGCATTTTCTAAATGAAATGTTTTGCTTCAGTGATGCCAGCATTTTTGACGTTTCTTTAAAATAAGCTTTTTTACTTGATTTCAAATGTATTTTTGGTTTACACATTGACTTACATTTTAAAAGGGCGAAAGAATATTGTTGAAAGAGTTAATAATCCAGAAAATGAAAACAGACCATTTTATTTTGGGTAAAATGTAATGTTTCAGCTTAGCTCAATATGAAACATGTCGGTTTTTATTTTGCCAAAACCAAAAAAAATCTGACCCAATGTTTGTTTCAGTTGGACTAGTAAACCAAAATTGTGGTGTTCATCCAGTTCATGCTGGCCTACCATAAATTAGGAAAACATAAGATGAAAGTCTCATTAACGTAACCCTGACATGAAGATACACCTTTGTTCTCAGTTTGCTTTCTTCTACTAAGCAAAGATCAGAACCATGTCCTTGGTCTGGATTAAAATTTTCTGTGTGCCTAAATTTATGTGATACCATGTCTAACTTTTGAGTTCCTGGAGTGAAATTGAAAAGGACTTGGGTAGGTACCTGGCATCTCAGTGTGTCAGTGGAGTAACTCTGGAGATGCTTTGGAGCTCTACACAGCAACTTTGATTTACATGCTTTGGAGCTCTACACAGTGAGAGGTAGATGTGTCCAAGGTATAATTCAGAAAGCCCAGTGTCCCTTAAGAGGTATCCAGTGGGAAATGCCAGACCACAAAGATGCATTTGAATTCCTGCCCTTCTCAGGCGGTTATTCCTTATGTATCTCTATTTGCTTGCAGTCCACAATGCTTAGTTCCAATTCTGAAATAGCCATTTACTGTACTTTTTAGGATAAGCATTCACAACAGATGGTGGATAATGGTAATTTCCATGTTTGATTCAGAACCCTGGTACTTACAGCATTTACAAATGCTGTAACCACTAGAGTACTGGGTAAAAGATGAGTGGTGCCATCATTTTTGTTTATGAACTGAATACAGTGTTGTTGACACGAGTTAGCTTTGTTTTTTGTATCTTTAACAGCTAGCAAGATTGTAGGTAGAGTTTCTGTCCTTTCTAAACATGCACTTGAGCTTGAATGGAGACACTAAATTCTGAAATGGAGATATGTACTGCATTTAGGCACATAAGGAGTTTTTTGTGGCTGTTGGTCCAGGGCCATTTTGAAATGCTTTCTAGTACTTAGGCAACTACAATGCAACTAAGTATAGCAGGGTTTGGCAACCTCTGGTCTACATCTGGCTCACCAAGCAATTTTGTCTGGCCTGAGAAACCTGAATATCAGTGACATTTTGACACGGGGGGCAATTTGGTGGTGGTGTCAGTGGGATTATACAGAGCTCAGCTGGGTTGTGATATTTTGGCAGCAATTCAGCCACAGGAAGAAGAGGCAGAGACTGCGTGAGAAGTGCTAGCTTGACTTGGACTAGGCTACGTTCTTTTGGCCCACTGCTTCCTGAAGTAGAATTATCTAACCCCCTTTGGAAAGTACCTGCAGCAAAGATGTTTGGACAGCTGAATTTGTTCAGCTTAGTGAAACAATTACAAGTTACTGTTGCAAACTTTGGAATGCTGTCCACAGTTTAATCATACTTTTTTCTGGTAATTGAAAAATGTTATTTTTATCACTGATCATCTTTCAGAGACAAACTCTATCATTTCAGTGTAGTAACTATGAATGAGTTTGAAGCTTATTAAAATGAAATTAGATTTGAAGTTTTTATAGTTTCAAAATTTGATAACATACATAATTGTTTTACTTTTCAGAACATGATGAATGTATTACAAACCAGCACAACTGTGATGAAAATGCACTCTGTTTCAACACTGTTGGTGGGCACAACTGTGTTTGCAAGCCTGGTTATACAGGAAATGGCACTGTATGTAAAGGTAAATTATCACGGTTGAAACATGCATGTTTTTGATTTTGTGAACATTTAATTTATCATAGTTCTTACAAATCTGTATGCCTTGAAGATGTCACTGTAGAATGCTAGGCCATGATTCTACAACTTGTGTGAACCAATCTCCATTGACTGGGGTTTTTTTAAAGTTCAAAGTGGTTTGTGAATTTAGCATTTATAAATTGATTGCTCTAAAATTTTGAGTAAACACTTTCAATTTCCATTTAAGGATAATGTTTTCAGACAAAGTAACCCATTCAAAATAACTACAGTCACCAACAATATTACAGCTATGAAAATGTATTATCAAATGTAGTTTATCTACCATCCATCACTTGCTATTTAACTTGAATGAACTGTAGATTGAACTGCAGGATGTTGGGCATGCTGTATCACTTTGTTGTAAGTGAAAAAAAGACAGCAGTGTATGTTAAACATAAAACCTTTACTCCACAGGAGAAGTTGGTCTCATGGTTGCTTGTACTGTGAGGCAGCATCACACATTGGCAACTATTAAAAATTGTATTGGGAGTCTTACAAAGAAACTCCATTTTCCAGAGCCATGAAGCTGTTTTTAGAACTTCTAGAGCTCTATTTCAGTAATATTAGGATACTAAGTCCTGGTTCCCTAAAAAGACTTTAAGCGCCTGAAGTGGAACTTGGGTGGAATTTTTCTACCTCAGAAATATCTGCTCAAACTTGTACTGAAATTTTGTAAAATTCCCTGCACATGCCCAGAAAGCTGAGTAGTTCAGTGGCTAGTCCATGTTTAAACCCAATCAGATTCTTCAAACTAGACATTTTCCCACCTAGGTCACCTGAGGGCCCAGTCTGATAGATTTGTTCAGAATCTCTCTAACACCCACGTAGAAGAATGAGGTCTATACAAAGCACAGCAGTGGCTGCCGGTTTTAATTAAAAAACATGATTGGAGGTGGTAGTGGTTGTTCCACCCACCTTCTGTACAATGTTCAGGTGCCCATGAGGAGAGAGAGACTGGTTCAAAGCCATCCACAGCCTGAGAGGGTTCAAACCTGCAACTCTGATCTCCAAGGAGAGTGCCCTCACCACTTGATACACAGCTGTTCTGGGGGTGGGAATTTTCCCCACATTTCTTTTCAATCCTGTGTCACTTTATAAACAAGAACTCAAGATTCATTGATCCAGGGAGAAGAGGTGTGACTGTATCCCAGTGATTGGCTCTTTCGCCCAAGGAAAAGTAAGTCTAGATTCTGATCCCTGCTTACAGGGGTATTTATCATTTTACAGTAAACAAACTTTAAATACAACGAATACATGTAATCACTGGCTATGCAATCATGCTGCCCCTCTCTCTGGTCCAGTGAATCTTTAACATTTTTTTTGTTTGCAAAGTAACAGGAATGAGACATAGTTAGCCACATTAGGCTGAGGTCAGGCAGAAAGCAGGATAGATATACAAGTTAGACTAACTAAATAACATTATATATACAGAGCATAAACTTTTGTGAACGCATGAGTGACAGCAGACAGCATAAAGAATGCTTCAGCTCCAAAGCAGTCCCCAACCTAGTGGGCAGAGAAGAAATATGGGTTTGAATGCCTCCAGATTACAGAGAACATTGAACCCAGCCGTCTCACTTCCTGGGTGACTTGGCTACACCCTGAGTGATTGTATTGGACATTTCAGAAGAAAAGGATGACTCCTTCTGTTTGAAAGATATACCATAGGCATCCCATCTAATTTCAGGAGAGGCTTCTGAGCTGGGAACCTCACCTGACAGTTGCCTGTCTGTAATCTGGAGTTGGATACCTGAGCCCATGACTGGAATGGGATTAGAAACGTATCCTTCTCCTTAGCATTCACATTTAGGTAGTGTAGGTCATAACCAGTTAAATGTATTCCCTCTTGTGCATTTCATTCTCGGGCACCTAACTCCTCCCCATGAATTGTACAGGAAGCTTAAGTGGCTGACTCAGAACCATGGATCTCACTCTAGAAGCTTGGCATCTAACAGCTAGACTTTGCAGCCCAAGTTCCTTTCTGGATTTAGACCAAGGGCAGGCAATTATTTCAGCTCAAGGGTTGTTTAATGAGTTTTGGTGAGCTGTTGAAGGCTGCGGGGGTAGGCCCACCCCTTAACAGGTGCTCTGCCCCTTGGTCACCATCTTGGGATCAACCAGAAGTCCACTCCCAGCCTCTGACCTTTGCCACTGGAAGTGCCACCCCTTTCCTCAAGAAATACTCCTTTTGAGAGGGAGGTTGCCATCTTGGAACCAGAAAAAAAATCATATACTAAAAATCAAACATCTAATATAACATATTTTCATTTTATTTCAAAAAATATTTTTGTCCTGATTTAGTTGTGTTTGCATAATATATAGAGAGATGATTGCATAATAGCTCAAAACAAAGTTTTACTCTTGTATAATGTGCATGGGCGAGTACGTGAGGTATGGTTGTGTGGTGGGGAATGTATATTGGGAGGTGTAGGGTTGTGGGGGGTGTAGGGTATGTTGCAGGGTATGTATATATGTAGGGGGATTGTGGGGACAGGGTGTGGAGGTATGGAATTTGTGAAGTGTAGGAGAGGGCTGGGGGTGTGTGGAGCCCCCTCCAAAGGCCCCCCAATAGTGCACAGCCCGGCTGCCAGCAGCAGCAAGCGGCAGGCCCTTGGGGTGTTCATGGCCTGCATAGGTGCTGCCACCCAGCAGTGCACAGCTCCAGTTAATTCTGGGAACTTCACTTGGCAGCAGGGAGCAGCACCAAGCTGGCCTGCTGCTATCATGCGGGGCTCTCTGCAACTCATATGCAGCTTCCAGTACTCACACACCACCAGGAGGGAGCCCCACGCAATGGAGTTGGCTGCTTTCTCTGCTCCCTGCCAGCATGTGCAGGTCCTGGGACTCTGCTGGGAAGCAGAGGGCGGGGCTCCCTTCCGCTTCCAGTGGAGTCCAGACAGCTTTACGTGGTAGCAGGAAGTAGGGAAGGTAAACGGCTCCATTGCATGGGGCTTCCCCCTGGTGGTGGGAAGCTACACATGCTGGAAGCTGCACATGAGTTCCAGGGAGCCGGACATGATAGAAGTGGGCCAGCCAGACTCTGCTCCTCGCTGCCACATGCAGTTCCCAGAACTGGATGGAGGAACGCTGCCAGGCAGCAGCATTTGTACAGGCTATAAACAGCTTAGGGGCCTGCTGCTGCCACCTCCGGCAGGGGCTGTGTGCCATAGGGGGCAGAAATTAGGGGGTCTGCACACCCCACACCCTCCCTCACACCCCACACACTCATACCCACACCCTACCCACCTGACCTTCATGCTCCCACCGTCTCCCTAAGCATGGGCCCCAGGCTCCATGCTCCCACCATCTCCATGCTTCTGCCAAGCAATATTTCCCTCACCCCCCTTGCCTGCTTCCATTTCCCTTCCTGCTACTCAGAGCAAGCACTGCAGCAAAGGCAGGAGGAGGAGTCACTGTAGGCTGAGGATGCTGAGTCATGGCCACAGCAGGGGCAGGGATGCTGTGCATGCTGGCTGGGCTGGGATCCTCCTGTGCATGAGGGTGGGAGTGAGGTGTGCAGGCTGGGCAGGGTACAATTAGTTGGTGGACACCCATGGGCCGGATGAAGTTGCACGTGGCCCGGATCCAACTTGCAGGCCATATCTTTTCGTTCCAATCTAGACTTAAGTCTTGTTTTAATGGTGAAGCCATATTACAGAAGATCTGCAAACCCAAGGTTTTGATCACCGGTAGCTTTCTGAGAACCCTTAGATAACCTGTGTCCTGACAGAATTCCAGTATTTGTATCCTTGTCTAGCTACATTTCATCTGTAGTTTCAGTGGAATACAGCATTGTTCACGTCCTATTGTAGATGAGATGTATGCAGTTAATTTGCTGCCATGTTTTGTATAATAGCTGGTGGCATTTCAGTGGTGGATGCAGAAATTCTAGTGTGCATGTGTATGTGGATAGCTTAGTCTAGAAAATGGTGCTCTTGAAGAAGCTCAGCTTAATTGCTTTCAGTGTGAGCGCAATGCAGACTTTAGGACATAATTGTTAAAAGTTTTAAAGCCTTTTTGGGATGATAACATTTTTATCTTTTGGCTTTGATACCAAAGTATAAAGAGTCAAGTACCCAGTTAATATGACACTCATTTGTGCCAGATAGGCATAGGGCTATATAATGAGGTAGTGCTGTCTTAAGAATGGTTTGGTCCTCAAGGAGACAACTCATTTTGGACCTTTCTAACACAGATGAGAGAATAAATATGATCTGGTCTCATATCTGGCTAGTGAAGTAGCCTACCCTTCTCTCTGCTTTTTTGGAGTGACTTTTATTCCTTGGAGAAACTGCCTCTAGTGTGCACTCAAAATTGTAAGGATTGCATTTGTGTCTGGCTGCTACATAAGAGGTATGAACACCTGCACAGTTGCTGAGCATAATCTAGCTCTTAGCTAATTGATTCTAAGCATACATTATGCTTTTACTATTTCAGCATTTTGCAAAGATGGTTGTAGAAATGGAGGAGCCTGCATTGCTTCCAATGTGTGTGCCTGTCCACAGGGCTTCACTGGACCTAGCTGTGAAACTGGTAAGAATATAATTTAATTAATTTAAAATCACCCTAATAAAAATTGATAGTGTATATTAAGCAGAAAACAATTTTTCAAGTTTGTATCCTAAAACAGGCAGCTACTTCTAGAAAGTGCCTGGATATGAAGTAGGTGAGCTCACTGACTTTTTTTACATTCTTGCTACTGTCTTGGTTTGGTTAGGGATGATCCTGTCTCAGGCAGGGTGTTGGATTAGATGACTTTGTAGGTCCCTTCCACCCTACTTCTCTATGATTCTGTGATCCTAACTAGTAGCTCTTTACCTCGTAGCATAGGACATGAATGACTATCTTAGGTTTTGAAATGTCATAATTACCATTATTATTTACTCACTTTTCCATATCAGATGGATTTTGGTAGCTCTGACAGGCAACAGCTCATTTGAAATTGACATATTAAACCCAGATTGTTGTTCACTACCTCAGCTTTGTCAACCAGTGACAGTAGTTCAGTAACCCAAATTCCTGTTCATTTTCATGTTGGGACTTTTTTGGTCAACACACCATTCTTTACTTAATGTAAGGTGGGCTTCAATGTTCCCATTCTTTTAATGTTTTCTCACAACTCTTTTGTTCTATTTTTGACATCTCCCAGGGTGGTACTACCATAAAACCTTTTAAAACTTTAATTCACAGTTTGGGATTATACCAATTAGAGCAGTGAGGGGGTTTACCAAACAATGTAATTTGCTATTATTGCTTCAATTGAATATCTTGACTGCCTGTAAATAATCTTTCAAAGTTAAAATAAATAATTTCAGTGTGTTGATTTTTTTTATAATGGATTCTAACAGTAAATGGCCTCCGGGGGCAAAAGGGAGAGCTCTCTAAGATTGATTGGCCTCACTATGCCTAATAAAAGGGCAGTCTGCCACTTATGATTGACTATTGTTGCCATACTATATTGCCTTCAATAAATCTTTCAAATGCAAACACTGACTGATCTAAATTTTATTCTGCAAATGTTCTAGTTATTCTGCAAATGTTCTCCATTTGAGAGGTGAAGAATTTGCTTGCTTTCATTCCATGTCACTGTAGCTTGAATGCATTTTGTCAGTATGTGCAGGAGGGGCACTGTGTGTAATAACAGAATCCGGGTTGCTGATCTTTCTCTAGAAATGTCAAAATGGCATTTTTCAAATAATTTGATTATTTCATTCACTTTTCAAAACTGGGAATGATGTGCTGCAGAATATCAAGTTCTCTATGATGCAATGGTTTCATATTTCTACTGGAGCAGTCTCTGTGACTAGTCTAGCTAATACTTGCTATGTAACAGTGATTCACGAGCTTGTGTGATATTTTTTCCTATATGTTCTTTACAACACTTCAGTGCTATCAACAAAACATGCTGAATGTGCACAGTTAATGGAACACAAAGACTGAGATTTTCCAAGGCACTCAGGATTGACCTAACTGCTCTCCTTGAAGTCACTAGGAGTTTGGAGAGCAGAGTACTTTTGGAATTCCTGCCCTACATTTCCTATATATGCCTAAATATTTAACCTGAATTTCAGAAGATAGTTATGATCTGATATCTCTTATCACTTGTGCATGGCCAATACCCCTCAAGCCCAGAACCAGTGGTATAGGAACCTCTATCATGGTCATACAGTATGGGAAGATTTGATTTTGCAGGGAGAAAATCCATCATTATCTAACAAGAGTGTCATAGTGTTTAGTGACTCCACACATCCATAAATGGGTCATGGTCTCAACTGCTAGTAAATTAAATAACCTGTGATATTAGAGGTCAGTCAGAAGTCAAAGGAGATCTGGTGACCTGCTTTGAGCATTCATGTGCACAAGGAAAGCTGCTGCCTACATTGTTTGCTAGCCCACTTGCTCTTGATGTATCCTTTCTTGCTCTTGGACAGGATTCTAATTAATTTCACTTGTCACTTTTAAAAACATTATGTTGGTGTATTCCAACCAGAATATTTTCCAAGCAAAAAGAAGAAAATTCTGGCTATGAAAGAGAAAGCTGTTGCTGTTTCAGAAATGGAGTTGTTATGAATGTAATTCCATCTACCCTACCTAGTGACAGTCTGAATTTAAAACAGCACATTCCCATTGAATATAGACCATGACTTCCAGTAGGCATGTTTCTTTGGTATGAAGTGATTGGGGCAGCCATATAATAAATAATTTATATTGGAAGTTTGTTACTGCTTTACTTTCTATGTATTGAATGTATCCCCCAAGGAGTTTTGACCCCTCCCAAGGCACAGCTCTTTGGTTGTGTTCTTGTATGAGGAAAGATGAGATTAATTTAAAGCTGCCAAGGGCAGCTTTAAATTGCATACTTCATATTATTTCAGTTTATTATACACACATTTAAAAAGTTTGTATCCTAGGATCCAGACACATTTGCCATAAGATAAGTATACAGGCACATAAAAATTAACCAGCAGCTGCTCCTGAACCCCAAACCATAAAACAATTAGTCAGCAATTAAATGAAAGCCTCAGCTATAAACCAGCAACTGTGATCAGCCGTTCTTATTGTGATCTCTCACCCTAAAAGTTGAGTATGTAGGGGAGTTTTTGCATCATGTTCCAGCCATTAACCAATTTGGACTATATTGAATGATGGTGTAGTGGCAAAAAGGCAGGGGGATGTCTAGGAGCTCTCTCTCCCACTCTTCTGTACTCCTGGGGGAGCTTGCAGATTAAATAGCACCTCCAATCACAGCTGTTGAGTTTTGAGGGGATTGGGTTTTTTTAACCTGTTTCTGAGAAAAAATGAAATTTACATTTGTCACCTGTTTGCAAATGCTTAGGAATTCACTTAAATGCTCCTGTCCACCCACGCACCATGGTTCAGGTCAAATGTTTTGCGGCCAGTCATTTAACAAGGAATGCCTACAAAAATTCCTATATCAAATCTGTGATTAAACCCCTCTTATTGACTAGAAGAGAGCAATAGGATGGAAAGCCTGATTTGTTTTCTGGTTTCAAATAAAATAATTTATCATATTCAAAAGAGGAGATGGCACAAGCCAAATGTATCATTTCTTCATGAAAAACTTACAGAAAAACACCAAGTTCTGTAGGTGCACTAACAGGGGATTAAGACATGATAGGGAAACCTAGGAATAGCAGTGATCACAAAATATTTTGAAAATAGCTTCTGTTAGAACAATGTTAATTCCAAAACCACACAACAGGTTTTTTTTCAGAATCCTGATGAAATTCAGTTTCTGCTTCCAGGACTAGCTCTGTATTTTAGTTTAGAGAGTACATTAGGTTTTTAAAAAACCCAGACTAGAAATAGACCTGGAAGCAAGGACCAGAGACCAGGATTCAGTCCTCCCAAGGAGTGCCTATATCTCTGGTTTGGAGAATCAGGCTTCCTTTTGCTTGTTGTCCTTCTATCTCCATCTTGCATTCTCAGCTGCCCAGTGGCTCAACTTCCACAAAAGAATGGAGGGTGTCCCTATCCAGACTACAATTCCAGGACAGAAGTCATAGAATTCTGGTCTTCTACTTTTGGGCTGAGTTCTATAACCACTAGTCCTTTGCATAAAAGAGTGGGCACCAGTACCCTTAGCCATTTTTGAGAGTGAAAGTCAGTGTAGACTGTGCATTGTACTGAAATGAATGTTGTGTTAGGCATCTCCTTTCTGGGTATTTCCAAAGCATTAGAAATACTTAATATGTTGCTGTAGCTCAGACACTTAGGCTAAACATAGACATTTAAAAAGCTCAAGGCGGAATTGATCTAAGTTACAGTTTTCTATAGGAGGTGTGTCATGGTCAAAGAAAAACAGAAGTTCAGAAAGCCAGTTAATAGTGGTATGTTTCAGGTGGTGCTATACTTAGCATAGGCCATCTTGGTAGTCCTTTGAGGACATCTAGATTTTTCTGTTGACATCTGTAAGGATCATGGTTGCACGAACCTTATTAATATGAATCTCGCTCCTGGGTGAGGCAACCCATTTATAGGTATAGTAACACCTAAGTGGAGGTGCCTACTAGAATGATTTGCATTTGGCCCTTAGTTTTTAATTTTTGTAAATTTGTTTTTAATATCTGTTGTTCAGAAGATTAAAATACAACTCAGGTGACTTTCCTAGGTAATTGCTATAGATGGGATCTGTAGACTTGCATGGTAGTTTTGGTACAAGCTAACTATTTAGCATGTGTGACTGATGCTCTTTCCTGCAACTTAAAATTAATTTGTTCAGGTGCACTGACCATGATAATAGAAGAATTCAGATTATTAACATTCTAAGGGGAGCCTGTGAAAATCCTTTAATTCAGAATCTGAGTTGTTAGGAAAATAGTTTTACTGGTACTCTGAATATAATTCATTGTCAAAGCTACTATAAAGCCTGTTAACTTTGCTGATATTGCTAAACCTGGTGGAGTATTTTAGCACTTTTAGCATCACAAGAGAATTGCTTTCATTTAATCCCTTGATCCCTGGTGTTCAGTTAAAATAACCACAGCCAGTTCATGGCTAGACAGGTTCTAAATCTAGGAAACTGTGATACAAATGGTACTTGAAACCCGTATAGTATTGGACTCTGAAAGAATTGGAATTACTGGTAGCACATCCTTTAAAGATTCTAGATGCTAAATTCATTAGAAACTTACCATGTACTTTTTAAGTGTCATATTTAGAACTCTAACAATTAAAAAAATACAGCTTGCCTTGGAAATTTTTCAAAAAGAAACGTATTTCACTAGACACACTTGTTGTGCCCCTGCTTTCACATCAGAAGGTACAAGTTTGGACTAAGTGACTTTGTGAGTGCTCTTCCACCCTACTGATTTCACTTCACTGCTAAATCTGCATATTAAGATAAGATTTTGAAAGGTTTGGTAATTTGTGATTCCTGATTTGACACATCAGCTAGTGGCCTAACTTTTCAAGGGTAAATGAGACCCCTGAAAAGTGTTTCAAGTCAGGCACATGAACTCATTGGTCACTTGTAGGGATCTCTGAAATTTACGCTGGAAGTATGCGGTGCAGAGGCTCCTTTAATTTTCGACTTTCTCCCGTGCACTCCCCTGTCACTGATTGGTGGACGGCTCTGTCATTCACTACTTGTGCCCGATGGCTGGGAGATGAAAATCACAGCTGCAGCTGCTATGAGGTTGAAAAACATCAGGTTTGGGCAGTAAGTGATAGGGTCCCTTCGCCAATCAATAGTGGGGAGGCACACAGGGGAAACTCCAAAATTAAGGAAGCTACTGCACCACCCGCTTCCAGCATGAATTCCAGAGATCTCTAGTCATTTGTGAAGATTTTGGCCTCTGGTTCTAAGTGAATCAACAGTTTATGCAAGCAAATAAAGTAATGCTGTATTTCAAATTGAAATGTCAATCCAGTATTTCAGTCTGAATCCAGATTTCCTAAATAAATTAGTTTAAATATAACTTTTAACATTATGTAAGCATTTATAATTCATTTTCTGACCTTAGTCCATTGCCAGAATTCTAACTGCAGCCAGTAGAAGCTTTGCCTAAACAAAAAGAAAAGTTGTACCACCTTATTGATGGAAAATAAATGTCGTTTTGCTGTACATTGATTTTTAAAATTACCAAAAATCACCAAATTAAAAACACCAGAATAAAATGTTATTTATTAATGTAGGTATTAGATTTATATGCTGTCACCCTCAAAAGAAGTTCAGGGCAGCTTACAGTAAAAAATAAATGAATTATAAAGACAAAAAATATTAAAATAAATAATGTATAACAGAACAAACTCCCCAGACAGCGCCTAAAACTTAACTCCACCAAAATAAAAATGTCTCACAGCATTTCTGGAAGATGAGCAGGCTCAAGCTGTGACGAATCACGGCTCTGCCCCAGCTCAGGACCATGCTGTCACCATTGCAAAGCGCTGGGGCAGAGCTACGATCTGCTGCTTGTGTGCCCCTTCCCAGATCATACAGGCTGGAGATCACGGCCCTGCCCTGGCCCTGGATGAAGCTGCCCTCAGTATAAGATCCCAGCGGCTCCAGAGCAGCCGCCTCCTCTGCCTTGCTGTACATCCTGCCAGCGTGGCTGTGGCTGGTCTCTGTGGCAACCTTAGCCTTGCGCTATCAAAGCACAGCTGACACTGGAGTGTCCATAGAGACCAACCCCAGCCATGTGGGCAGGGGCTGCTGGAAAATTGAGTGTGGCTCCCAGTCAGATCCATCATTTTGCCAACCACTGCTTTAAGGTCTAATGGATCAAAACCAGTGCACTGCATTATACCTAGAAAGCTACTGGGAAGCAGTGCAGACCCTGGAGCACTGGAATAATTTTGTCCTGGTGACCGATCTCCATCTGCTGCAGCAGCTTCCTGATGGACCTCAAGAGAAGCCTCACATAGAATGCACTGCAGAATTCTAGCCATAAAATTGTGAAAACATGGATGATAGTGGCTAGGTCTTAATCTGAAAGAAAAGGTCTCAACCTAACTGCAGTTTCCATCTACCTTTATAAATAATAATTTGCTATAGTTTCCCCTTCAGGTGTTACAAACCCAAATGGCATTTTTTGCTTAGACCCACGGGAATCCCTTTTTTCTTAACTTGTAGCAGAGTAATGTAGGTTATTGTGTCATTACATGTTTGTGTAAAACTTGGCCTGGTCATTAGAATGAAATCAATTGCTGACTATACTACACTTTTGTCCCTCTTAGAGGGTATTTGATGACTTTTTGTATAGTAGCAGAGGTACTGCTACTCTGTTAGAAGAAAGAAACTGTTCTGTAAGATTTCAAAGATGCTTTTTTTCATCCAACTCTATTAAACAAAGGAGGCAGAAGTGACTGTAATAACCACAGAGGTATATCTCTTCTCAACATCATGGGGAAAATCTTAAGCCTTATTCTTTTACCTAGACTTCAAACATTAGTTGAGAGAATCTGTCCTGATAGCCAGTGTGGCTTCTGCTTGGAAAGGTCCACCATACATATGGTCTTCTCTGTAAGACAACTGTAGGAAAAGTGCAGAGACAAGCATATTCCACTTTACATGCTTTTTATAGATTTAACAACAGCCTTTGACACAGTTAGTCAGTCAGGGCTTTACAGTGTTCTGAAGAATCTTGGCTGTCCACATATACTGCTAAATAGGCCTATGCAAAGTGGCTAGCATTCACTATGGATTTGGTCGATTCAGGGGGACAGCGTTTTGTTTTGGTGACTCGAATCACTGTCCTGAATCCATTCGGCTGAATCTGATTCGGATGTTTGGCTGCCGCCAAATCAGCCAAACCTCTGAATCAAACAGGCCCCACTCCCCACCCGCTCTCCTAGCCCTGTCAATGACTGCCTCAGGCAGCTCCAGCATCCCAGCTCTTTGAAAAAAGAAAGCCTGGCACTCACCAGCTGCTGGCAGGCGGAGGCAGGGGAGTGATCCCTGCTGCCCTTCACTGCCCTGTGTTGAGTGGGGGGCTATGCCATGATCCCCCAGAACCCCCAACAGCTGCTGCTGCAGCTGGTGAATGTGGGGCTTTTTTTTTATTTTTTAAAAAGCTGGGAGCTGGGGCCAGCTGGGGCAGCTATCAACAGAGCTGGGAGAGCAGGCAGGGGATGGGGCTCATGGCAAAATCTCTGGGATAGCAATAAGTTTGAAGAATCAGTTCAGTGGGGATTTGCCCCCCTACCTGGCAGGAAGTGGTGAGTGGGGGCTTTTTTTTCTTTTATTAAAAAACTGGGAGCTGGTGCTGGGCTGGGCAGGGCAGCCATGAGGGGGACTGGAAGAGTGGGCGGGGGGCAGGGGGGCTTGGGGGAGCTGAGGGAGCAGGTAGGGATGGGGCCTGGCAGGGGTCCCCCCATGCCTCCATCCCCCCACTTACCTGCATGGAGTCTGGGTCCAGCTTCCTGTGGCAGGGAATGAGGACTGCCCATATTTCTGTAGCTCTCTGAATCTTTTCCAGATGAATTCAGAGAGCTTTGAATTGATTCAGACCTTTTTATTGGTCTTCTGATATGATTCAGATTTAGAGATTCAGCCACCAAATCAGGCAAAATTTCTTCTGAATTGAATCAGCACCCAAAGCTTTGCACAGCTCTACTGCTAGACCTTGTGAAATCCTCACATGATGGAATGAAAGCAACTATAATGTATGAAAACCAAGAGTCTGACTTGTTCAAGATCAACAATGGGGTGAAGCAGGGCTGTATATTGGCTCCCACATTGTATAACATTTATGTCTTATTCCTGTTTCAACACACATTTCATGATCATGATGTTTGAGAGGATGTATATCTCTGCACTAGACATGATGAAGGACTGTTCATTGCAAACTTTGCAAACATTGCAAAGTTCAGAGCTAAAACAAAAGTAAAAGAAATCATCATAAGGAACCTGTTTGCAGATGTTACAGCTTTTGTGGCAGTTCTCTGACTCATGCAAAATCTCTGGGCTAGCCATAAGCTTGAAGAAGACTGTTATCATGCACCAAGGCTATTCAGAATCAGTTCCAGATATCACCCTAGATAGTACTCATCTGGATGTTGTTGACCGATTTTTCTACCTTGGCTCTACTGTTACCAGCAATATAGATCTTGATGCTGAGGTCGCTATAGTAGAATTAGCAAAGCAGCCAGGAACTTTGATCTTTTCCAAGACAGAGCCTGGAACAGTAACAAACTGTCAACTAAAGTGAATATCTGTATTTTTGAGACGTGTTTTATCCACTCTTCTATATATGGATCAGAAACATGGATGACCTACGCCGAACATAACAAGACTAAACAGCTTTCATATCAGATGCCTGCGTAAAATTCTTCAAATAAGATGGCAAGACAGGGTGACAAATGTGGAAGTGTTAAATCGTGTCGGTATGTCATTCGTGAGAATGTTAATTAGTAAGAAAAGATTCAAGTTGCTTGGTCTTATCAAGTGAATGCCGGATCGCATCCTGAAGCACGTGCTGTACTCTGAAGCTCGTGAAGGATCTAGAAAAGAGAGGCAGACCACTGCATGGATTTTGGAATGCTTAAAAAGATGACTTAGCATCCTTTGGAATCTCTGTGGATGATTGGGAAGGGAATGCAGAATGCTGCTGTGGTTGGCAGAGTCAGCTTGCAGATGGAGCAAAGCATTGAGGCAGACTGGATCCAGTTTTGTAATGACCAGCGTCAGAGGAGGAAAGAATCTGCTGATCAGATTCAGAGCGTTGCTAGTGCATGGGTGTGCCCGATTTGTGGGTGGGACTGTCACTTGCGCATAGGATTCAGCAGCTGTCAAAAACTCATTAGCGCATACAGCACGCTCTGTAAAAAGCCACAGTGCCAAATGAGATAGATTACTAGCTTCATGGATCAGGATAACTTCCTTTTGAGCTGTCATGGTATATGCAAATAACAAACCTACTCAGTGAATTTACATAATATTACTGAATATGAATCCATTTTGAAAAGTTATTTTAAATTAAAGTACAATAGAAAAAACAGTATACAGTTCTGTGTACACTTCTGGGCAATACCATACCATCAGGTTTTTAGTCTTCTATCAGAGCTAATGGAAGACTTAAAGTAATCATATTTTGTATCTATAACAATTTTTTTAACAGTTATGGGTGTTTGCGTGTACTTAATCCTTTGCTCTACTGTAGTTTAAGAATGACTGTGCACTTTAAAAAAAAAAGGGTTGTGTAAATGTTTTTGATGACTTCAGTAGTTTTTAATGGGAAGCTGCTATGCAAGAAGTTTCCCTTTTGAGTTCTGCCAATATATTGATTAGACTCTGAATAATCTGGCTATTCTAAGACTACCTTTCTTGGTAGTTGCAAGGTATGCAAGTCATTACAAATGGTGAGATTGCTTATGTTATGTGGAGTCAGGTGTTTAGGGATAGGCTGAAATCACCAAATTAATTTTTGGATGATGACCTTATATAGTGTTCTTAATGCTGGAGATGAAAGGTATTTAATGTGTCTGTAGGGTGTGTAGAAAGGCTAAGTGCAAATAGCCAAGTGATAGAGTATACCATTTTACATCAGCTGAGGATTCAAACTAAAAGGTGTTTTTTTTGTTTCTTTTAGTTTGGTATGGGTTTGATGAAGACTTTGAGTAGTAATTTTCAACATATACCATAGGACTATGGTCAAATTAGAATTTATAAAATTGAAGAAAGTGAATTTTTGTCCTATTTGCAGTAAGTTTTCAGCCATAAAATTTTAGAAAGATGAATCTTCACATCCTTCAAGTGTGGCAGAAATATTAACACGCCTCTCTTGCATTAGCACATGGGAGCCTGAGGCTACGGCCAGGCTCGCAGACATTCTCTCTAGTTGGGGAGGTGTTCCAGGCAGTGTCGTCTTCTTTGATTTACCCCAATTCAAAAACCAGCTTTAAAAATAATGGATCCTTGAGTCTGAATCTCTAGATTGGCTACTTATAATTTGAATAGATTGTTTTATTAAGCATTACCTTAGTTTCTTTATCTATCAGAAGTTAATGTTTATCATGCCCTAATCATCCTACAATTATCTCTTGTGGACATGTGGCCAATTAAGTGGGATTTTTGGCATGTAAAATATGTATTGCCTTGTTACTGGGAGCTGGGATGCTTTTTTGCTTTAATGGCTCCTAGTGAAGTAGAGAATGTAAGGAGGGATAGCACATTAGTGCTTTTTCAACTCCCACTGAAGTCCAGCAAGGATGTGAAACTCCTAGGTGGGGCACCAGCCCTGAAGGGTGCATGCAGGGAAAGGAATTCCAGAGCTGAGGAGTGACTAGCAAGAATGGCTTCTGCAGTACTTCTACTAGTAGAATCACAGTTTCAACAGTATAAGCCCTAAGTGTACAAGTGTTCAAATAGTTTCTATTGGACCAAAACGGTTGGATCCTATAGAAATTTCCTCCTTATCCAGCAACCTAGTAAGTGCCCCTGGTAGAATTTTTACCAGAGAAACAAAAATTTGCTCACTTCTCCAGTAGAAACCTCCATGTTGTTTTCTAGCATCCCAGAGTGACTTGCTTTGTCTCCTTCCCTTTAGGGACATGGTCTGTGATTCAGCTGGGCTCCACTGATTCAGCCAAATCACAGACTAAACCCCTTTCTCTGTCAGCCCCAGGGCTGGGAAAACCCAGCCCCTTTTAATAGCCCTAGAACTGCAGCTGTTAAATCCCTAACCCTGAGCAGGTGAAGGGAGAGTGATGTACCAGAACCCCCAGACCCTGCACTCTTTTCCAAATCCCCTGGCTCACCCCCTGCAGACCCCATATCTGGCTCAGGTCCTTGAGATCCCTGACTAACCTTTGCCATGGACTTGGATTTTGCAGAAAACACCTCTGCTATTCCCAGAGCCCCTTTATCCATTCCCCCAATGGACTCCAGACCCTATGCTATACCCTGAGCTGGATCCATTCCCCCCACCACCAACATGGACTGGCCTGCTCCTGCCAGAGCCCCCTGACTCACCCCATCTGGAACCTACCGGAATAGCTAGTCCATGTCAGTGGACTTCATTCCCAGCAAGGGCCTGTCAGTACTGTTTGAGTAGAGCAGGAGGCAGGGATCCAGATCCAGCAAATTTCCACCAGACCCTTCCACCCATCCGAAGAGCACTGACAGGTCCCCACTGGGAGTGGAGCATGTTTATATGGACAAGCCACACTCCATCAGAACCACCCCAGCTCTGGCCATTGTGGGGCTTCATGTGTTGCAGTTCCAGCTGCACCACAGGCAAAGCCCCACCTCTGTAGCAGAGACCCAGTCACGAGCACTCAACCCCAACCTGCCAGTATCCACCCTCAACCCCCCAGTACCCAGCCCATGAGCACTGGACCCCAACCAGACTCATCTGATCTGCACTGGAACTGGGTCTGTTGGCTGCTGCCAGAGAGGTAGTGACCTACTGCAGGGTGCTGGAGGAGAAATTGACAGGCTTGAAAAGATAGCACCACCCACTTGGGGTTGCTCTGAAAGCCTGACAACTGGGAGTGAGTGTTATGAAGGGTGGGGAGGAATAGCCCCCTGCGGTGGACAACTAGTGTGCCCTGACCTGTACCCTTGGGTACTGTCATCTATCTCCAGACAGACTGGGGAGCCTGCAAAGTGTGTTGGGATGCATACTCTGGGCCCCACCTGGCTGAGTGCCTGTATAGTACACAGCTGCCACCCGGATGTTTGCGCAGTGTTCTACCAGTAGAGTTTCCAGCAGCTCAAATTAAACTACTAGATTTCTACATTTGAACACTTGCATTCACTCTAAGAGTGTTACTGAAAGACTTATATTAAGTATTGTGCATATTTTTGCTGGTGTGATTTCTTTTAAATTCTGGCCTCTGCTACTCAGTGCAAGATTCATGTCATACACTGTCAATCTTTATTTTATTTAAAATTAAGTTTCTTTGTTCTGTTCATCAGACTCTTGCAAAAATTAAAACCTGCTAATGCCATCAGTCTTTTCAGAAACATTCAATTACTAGTTTTTCTATTTTGCTAAATACAATCAAATATGTTACTTCTTTTGTTTTGTTCCTTGTCAACTCTGGTAAAAGTAATTTTACTATTCTCCATCCCAGGCTTCGAAAAATTTGGCCAGATATTTAGCTGATGTACATAGACGTGACTCTACTGAAATCATATTACCAAGTTATGCAATATAAGAATTTGGTTTATAATCTTTAGGAACAATTCTTCTGTTTCTCCAAATTGTTTATTCTGTAAGAAGCATTTATTAATAATTTCAACAAGCGTTATCCTAAGAAATAATTATGTGTATTATTGTGGATAAAGAAAATAGCTATTAATTTTTGTCAATATAATTTTGGATGACAGATGTTTTTTTTAAATGATACACAGGACCACCTGTGTAGTTGAGAGATTTGACAAGCTTTTGGGCACACATTGCCCTCTCACAGGTCTCAAGGGCAAAAGCTTGTGAAACCTCTTTTTACCTGTGCACTAGGTCAAACAAAAGATATCACACAAAAATCCTTGCCTCACACATTTTATGAACCATCACAGCTACAGTAACATTCTATTCCCACTATTAATATAATTTTGGTGTTTCTGAGAAACAGTGAAAAAATAAGGACCACAAAAATGTATTGCTGCCTACAACCAAGTGCTTTAATATATTCCTGTAAAGCAGGGCTCAGGTGAGCAGGAATCATATTAAGCTGGAGCCTGGCTAAAGGAACCATAACATTCAGTGCAACATTTTCAGAGCTTTACTCCCACAAATCACCTTCTTTCCCTCAAGTCTATTAGTATTCAAGATGAATAGACACCCAGTTCTGCATGCATAAAGATAAAACCAGTTACCATTAATGTTTGCACCCTTCATCAAGTAAGAAATATATCAAGATTTAATAAAAATCAAACTAGGATCAATTTCAGTGGGTATTTTATGCTACAGGGATATCTAGTGTGATGCATTTTTCTAAGCTATTTAAATGCCACCACAAAAGACATCTTGCATTTGTCTGCAAAATTATTTTGCAAAACATTTTGTAGACCACATCCTAAAGAATACTGAGCATTTAAGAATAAATATTAAAGTAGGTATTCAGGAAACACTTCCTCTTTTTCACTTAGACTGTTGGGAGCAAACCAGATAGAGACTTCCTTCTTCTCTATAGAGAAAAGGGAACCAGCACTTTTAAGATGTTGTACAGAGTGGCTATAACTCAAGCTCTAACTCCCTCCAGTATGTGCTTCTCTATAAGCTTGTGTAGGAGTTTGTTTTTACTTGGTGGAAATGAGGGACTAGACACACTCATAGTGATATGGAAAACAGTGGCTGCATAAAGTCTGAATAGAGTAGCTGGAAAAAAGGCATGTCTCTTCAACAACAACAGCATCTCAGATTTGGTGTGGGGTGGAAGAATTCACCCTAAATCAGGATAAAAAAACAACAATTCGTATATTTTTGTGGGTGAGAAAACTGAAAAATTCAGTCTGAGAGAAATTAAATAGGAGTAGGCTTATTCTTGAGGCATCCTGCTCCCTGAGGAACTTGGAGCCTGCTTACTCAGTGGGCATATTGTCAAGAAACCAAGCCATGCCCCTGGCAAGATGTTAGAATTCATAAAATCGCTTCCAGATGTGGCAGGCTGGCCGGTGGCAGTCTGGCTTGATGGCTTGAGCCAGATGGCTCAGGCCAATTGGTGGGGACATTTCCCTTTCCCACCAATCAGAAAAAGGCAGGAGGAAGGCTTGCCCCACCCAGGCCTAGAGGTAAGGTAAAGAAGAGGACCTAAGGGGGAACTAACCCCTTAGGCTTTCTTATTGGTTTGTTTCCAATCTGGGGGTAGAGCGTCCAGAGGCAATAAAAGCCTGCATGCCCAGCTCACAGGCGGCTTTGATGAGGGGCAATGAAGAGGGCTGCAGAAGAGCTGGTGGAGTTGACCAGCAGAGTGGAGCAGTTGTTCCAGAAGTGCCTAGAAGACCCCTCCACTGAGCGGGAAGCACTACTCCACTGAGTGTGGCGTAAGCCATGGCATCAGTGCACAGATTGATGCAGGGAGGATCTAGGTGCAGACTGGACCTTGGTGGCTCCCCAACCCTATACAAAGCAGGAGCCCTCAGTGCATGAATCAGTGCACAGAGCTGTGGAGCTGAAGGGATAGCTGGGGGCTGCATGAGACAGCACGGGTCCCCAACCCTTCACAAGACAGGAGCCCTCTGTACATAGATTGAGGCATAGGGCAGTGCACGGGGCAGAGAGAGCTGAGCGGAGCTGACAGTACACCATGGCTGAATGAGGCAATGTGGGTCCCTTTCCCTGTATGAGGCAGGCATCTCTTTGGTGCACAGGGTGGTGTATGGGGCAGAGAGAGAGGGCCGACAGATCTTGGTGGCTGCATGAAGCAATTTGGGCCTTCCTTCAGTGAGCAGCAGCCGGGCAGGTTGACCACTCCAGCAAAGGAGGACACACTACATCCAGCCCACAGATAGAGATGAGCCTAACCCTCCAAAGGTGCTGGGAGTCATGAGTTACCTGGGAAGTGTATTTCCACAGGGGAGATGGGGCGCTCTCCCATTCGGGTGATCAAAGGGAAGTCCCTGACGAGGAGGGGGAATGACTTCCCATGGGAGTAGAGAGAAACCTAGAGCTCCCCCTGTTTGTTAAGGGTGGCTTCCATGATTACAGGGTCCCTCCTAGCTGTGGCCTAGGGGAAGGTGATGATATTCCTTTAAGGTAGCGGCTTCCTACCCCTGGTACTACTTCTTCTTTGGGCACAGCTGCTGTGCCATTGTTGTATTCTGGTTCCTCATGTTGTTGGGATTTTCATGGTAAACTTGTATCTTTAATGTTGCATTCTGAGAGGATTGTAAGCTGCTCTATTTAGTCTGCTAGCAGGGTCTGCTAGCGCAGCCCTGAATCTATACCTGAATTTATTGTATTGGTCATTATTATGTATTGGTATCCCACTTGATGTAATATCACTGCAAGTTCTGTTATTTTCATCACTGCCAGAGTTTCCTTTGTTGATTTGCTGTCTAACCTGTGTTTTATCATTGAGTGTCCCCACACTTGCTGCCTGGAAGGCCCTGTTGAGAGCAGGGGCTGCATACTAATTGGAAAGTCACAGGTGACCGAGGCCTGTGCCTGAGTGCAGGCTTGCCAATAGTTATTGTCTTTGTAAACCTACATTTGTAAATAGCATATGTATATATATGTATATAAGTGTATGTTTATAAGTTTTATATAATGTTGTATAATTAAACCTGTAAATAGTTAAGTATCAGTGGGTGTCCCTAGTCCCTGCTGTGCTCTGTAGGGAAAGGAGGTGAGCTGGCCTGCAGCTAGGCTGTCACGCTCCCACAGCATACATGCATCCACTGACATCCCTTCAATTGAAGAGGGGGTACCAGCTGCTTACCACATGGGCATCACAAAGAGAAAAGAACAACAAACTCAATATGCAGAATTTCCCTTCACTGTCCCCAAGAGCCCCCAAATGGGGTTCATAGAGAAGGAGGCACTTTGAATTTAGAAGGGGTCTTCAGAATTTGATTAATAAACTGGCCTAAGAATCTGTGGTATTTAATGCTGGTAGTCTGATAAGCACTGGAGAGAGTTGTAGTCTTGAGGAAAAATAATACTGCAGATCCCTCATTGCAGATGAAATTTAGCAGACAATGAATGTGTGTTGGATAAATTGTCATTTTAGTGCACAGTGCCATCAAACTTCAGCTAAGTACCTACTTGCAAAAGTAGAGTCAGTTGTCCATTAGATTTACACTTGCCTTCACATTTATTAACTAACAGGAAGAGAGAGAGAGAGAGCATGTGTGTGTGTGTAAAATCAATCACAAATTGTTGAGGAAAGTTCTAACTGCTGAGGAATGAGATTCTTTTGCGAGGATGCAAAGAACTAAAAAGTAAAAGATCTGAGAGAAATACAGATATGTGCAGTAATAAGAATGCTGAAATACCATGTATAAAATACCACGTGTAAAATGTATATAAATAGAACGATGAAATTCAGTGTGCAGAATGTTCTGTTTAGGATGAACTATCTTGAAATAACTTGAACTAAAGGGATTTATGTTTACTTGTGCTACATTCAATCACAACTCCACAATTGTTCTTAAAAAATGCCAGCAGAATTCAATAGTGTTGTCCTCAAAATCCTTCACTTTAAATTACTCTGACCATTGTGAATGTCAGTGTACAACATGAAATACAAAATCTAACTGGTGCTGATCAGAATGGCCCCATACAGTTTCCAGATTTGATATGGTTTAGATAAATTCAGATGAAAAAGAAAAGGGCCCCATAAAAGAATGTTGCAGGGTGGTCTATGCACCCACAAAATATAAGGAAACCTACTAAAAACACAAAACTATGATTTACAGTCTTTTTTTCTGTGGACTCACATTTACCATGTCTACCAACCCTGATCTGGTTAAAAAGAGTTAGCTGTAATTTGTAAGGCAGTAAAGCTGCTGTTGATGGCAGTTTCAATTGCAGAACATACTGCCTTTCTGCTTCTTTCAAAGTTTATGGATGTATGTGTTACTCTACCATGCAGCAGCAATACAGTCATCCTTCTGTATATTAATAAAAAATATATTCTCCATCTCTTATGCAGTGCCCGTGCTTAAGACAGTCTACTAGCAGGTAGCATAATGAAGCCTCAGTCTTTGGAACTCAGTGATCTTGTCTCTGTGCAACTTAAAAGATATGCAATTAAATTACATATGACTACATAATTTCTACGAAGTAATATTCTTCTCCATAATAATTACTATAGATAAGCCAAATTAGTTCATCAGTCTTCAGGTACTCTAAATCTGGAAAGCCAAGAGAAATGCAGATAAGTCACATGTTGCCTACAGATCTTAACATTACCACCAGTGATTTTTCAGCCACAAATCTCAATTCATTTTACAAACTATAAAGTATGGTAAGTATTGTTATCCCCACCGTGATAGGTGTGAGGAATAAGACAGAGAATCATGTGAGGTTATTTAATGGCTGAAATCCAAGAATAACACTCCTGAATTATGCTCCCATGCTATTTCTGTTGAACAATGCTTAATACTATTGGCAAAGGATGAGCTGTTGTTTTAATCATATTATCCCATATGGAATTTCTATAAACAAATCGATCATTAATTTGCTAGAAAAAAATCTTTTTAGTTAAGATTTTTAAATTACAGATTAATCTATTCCAAAATTAGTAATAACAGTGCAGAAAAAGTCAAGTCTTTCAGGCTAATCAGCAGTAAAATAAGCAACTGGATAAGCTATACCTGGGGAACCCTGTTACTAATCTTAGTAACTCTGTTGCCCTCAGTGGGCACATCTGCACGTTCATCCATGTGCAGTAGTTTCAGTGCATTAAATTTGGTACTTGTATAGCCAAATACTAAATCAATGTGCCATAACCAGCATTACTGCACAGTAGCACCAGTGCACACCTTTTTATTGACACTACTGTGCAGTAGCCTAATAATACTGCACAGTGGTCTGTTAGCACTGTTTCTACTGTGATACATTCTGCACAGCATTATTAGGCTCCTGTGCATTTAGCGTCTCATGTAGATGTGCCCCGTGAGAGGAAACCAAACAGCTGGTGGCTTTAGAAGTTTTGAAGGTTTGATTTTGCTTCAAAATGCTCTCTTTAATCATAATTACTCTTACAAGCTTTCTTTGAAGAAAATTAAGTATTTTAAAAATGGTTTCAGTAAACTTGGCTGCAGCTGCCATCCTAGATTCCCTTTTAAAAGCATCAGGGGAAAAAAACCGTGAAAGTTTAAGACGTTTTAAGGAGTTTCATTTTGTCTTGCAGACATGTCTGTCACTACTTCAAAAATAAATGTTGACTGAACTTAGTTTTACCCATCCACAACTTCATAGTATCATAGTATCATAGTGCCTAGGGTCAGAAGGGGCCTAGAGCAGGCCATCTAGTCTGACCCTCCGCCAATGGCAGGAACGAGTGCCAGGGTCACAGGACCTCAGCCAAGTACCTATCCAATCT
>JAGPOW010001296.1:87511515-87533957 GCA_030014935.1 Caiman crocodilus
GAGGAACACCAGCATGGCTGTGGCTATGACTTGGGAGTGAGGGGCACCAGCGGGGTTGGCTATGTGTGGCTTGGGAGTGAGGGGCCTGGACTTGCATCCTGGTGAGCAAAGGGGACAGGGGGAACTCTGATTTTCTGAGATAAAAAAAACCCCAAAATCAAATACCAAAATGTATAGGAATTTGGAATGTATTTTACTATAGTGATTGAGGTACCAGTAGGCTTCCAAATTGCTTTAAAATTATAAATATATCAGTAAAATATTGTGTCCAGTTTCTTAACAATATATATAGTGGTGTTTCATTTTAATCCTGGATTTTGGTTTTTTTGTGAGGGAAGTTGCAGTGTTTTATCAGAGAATTTGCCATTTTTAAACGGAGAAATCAGGGATCCCTGATTATCAAAAGACAAAGCAAGTTTGTAGGTTATTGCAATACCTATATAAAGTTGTTTAGAAAATCAAAATCAGCCTCGTAGATACTGAGATATCAACTTTTATTCATCTTGTTAGTCATGGCCACCATTTTCAAAGATGGTAGCTAAATGTCAAGATTAGAAAAGTGACTCCCAGGCTACATTTCTTCCTTAGCACCTCAGTTATGAATTTAAAAAATAAAAAAGGTCCCTCCCAAAAAATGCCAGACTTTATATATATGACTGGACTACAAAATGGTATAGAGCAAAGCAGGAAATTGAGTACTGGTAAATGGTTACTCGAGTAAAGCGTTCCCCATATAAACAGAGGTAAGACAGGGATGTGTGCTGTCCCTGAAGTTAAATGCACATTATAGATGGATGATGTGAACATAATGGATCAGGACAACATATCAGTCAAGTGGATATTGAAGCATACTGAGGACTACGCTGAAGTGTCAAGGGCAAAATTAAATATGCTAAAAAGTATGTTGATGGGGATGAGAAATTGGGAAAATTTACAGAAGTTTGGGCTGCAGGTGGTAAAGGGTGTGATCAAGATCTTGGGAATCCTAATAGACACTGAAGGGAACACAGCAAAGGTGTGGGAGAAGTTAGAGAAAAGAGGAAGACAGATATTGGGATTGTGGAGTGTTAGAATGTTATCTTTCCAGGATAAAGTGGCTGTGGTGAAAACACACAGCATATTCTTGCCAATCATCCTTTACATGGGAATGATGCATCATGGCAACAGATAAGGAGATTACAGAAGCAGATATGTGTTTCTTGAGGGGAAAGTCAAAGAGAAAGGGAAGTCAGAACAGAGGCATACAAAGTCAGAACAGAGGTAATTAGGAGGTTGGGGATGCTAGATTTGGAAAGCTTTGTGTATACTAACCTTGTAAGAATGTTCTGTAAAGAGATAACAGAGGGAGTTGGGAAGACTGCATATTTCTGCCATTACCTGACAGGAAGAATGTTAAGATGGGGCATGTACAAAGGAGAATAGAAAAAGCCATGTTCATGGCAGCCACTGGACCACTATGCAAAGATGGAGAGCTTTGTATGGGTATATAAATTTGAGGGATTGGGATCAGAGTGTTTGAAAGACCATAAGAAAATGATTAATATGACAAGAAAGAAAGATAAGATAACAATAATTGGAGATCTGATGGAAAGAGATGGCAAATGTGTGGAAAGAAATGGCAGATAATAAAATGAAAGGAGAACATACAAATAACATATGGATGATGATACAGAATAGTTTTCCTGTGTGGGGCATTCATCATAAATTGGGCATAAGATTGGTCGTGTGCCTGAGAGAGGGATAGCAGGCTGAAGAATCTGTGTTGCATGTATTTTGGGACTGCCCTTTTATGTAAGCGCTATGGAAGGAAGTGTCATTTTTTTCAGGCAATCAATATGAATTATGACTTAAAATAAGAAATGGTGTTGTATGGGTTAATGCCCTAAGGACTGGAGACATGGAGACTGAGAACCATACTACTTTGTGTGACAGTGATATGGAAGGTGAGAAACCTACCGCTGGTCAAGGGACTGGCTTTCACACAAGAGAATGTTTGGAGTTGGCAAATTATGAATTAAAATACTATGTGGATCAAGATGCAGATGTGATGGGAAAGGAGATGGCAGAGAAGAGATGAAAGAAAGAAGAATGGCTGTATTTATTTCAAAAGGACAAAGGGGCAGGGTGAAAGTTGTTGCTTCCAACTGGGTTGGTTTGTGAGAGGTTAATGTGTTAATGGTGAAAAGAAAAATAAATTGTTGTTGTTGGGGAGTGTAGCAGGGCACTGTTTGTGCCTGCTACTTTAAGACCTGACCCAATACACATACAAAAATTTTTTGATTGGCAGCCATTTTAGATCCCTGCCTGGCCTGCCTATATAAATAGATCAATTCCCTGCTGGTGGGCCAGGCAGTAACATCGCCTGGTTGCAAGGCTTCATGGAACACCTTGGAGGTAAGGGAGGAGCTGTAGGGGATGGCTAGAAGGCTCCTGGTCCTGGGCATGATCTAAAACTGCACCCTGCCAGGAGTGGGTGGCCTGGTGGGGCTCTCAGTGGCATGGGAGCCCCCAGGAAATGCCAGGCCAGTTATCACCCCAGTGAAAGGCAGGTCAGGGTGCCTTAATAACCCCGGGTCCCACAACCATGTGGGTCACCCGTTAGTAGGGTCCAGAGGGCAGACTCCAGAGAGAGAGTGGGGCTAGAGACTCAAAGGCCTGATGTAGAGTACCCTCAGCTGGTCAGTGCTGGGGCCAGAACCAGAGCTGTCAAAAGGGTCAGGGGTCCACCATGAGGGATGCCCGTAGCTGAGAGCCTGGGGTTCCTGACTGGCCTTGGAGGCGAGGCCAGGGCCTGTGTGGCTAAAGGTCCCGGGGGAACCACACCTGAGAGGGGAAATAGTTTCAGGGAGCTAGGCAGCCCTGAATGAGGGTTAGGTAGGCTGCCTGAATGGAGGGATCTTAAGGGCTCCTGATTGGAGGATTCTGGGATCCAGTGTGGGGCCAGTGAAAGTAACATCTGTGGATGCTATTTGCGAGGCATAGGCTATGATGTAGAATGCAGCTGTAGACAGTGCCCCCTGACATTGGGGAAGAAAATGGGCAGCCTACTGCCTAATTAAGATAATTAATTAGACAACGACAAGGCATGGCAGGAAAGAAGGCAGGTGGTTGGCCCAGAAGCAGGTGGGTGGGCCAAAGACAAAATCGGCCCTGAGAAGGCCCCCTATTACAGGGAGGTTGTCAAGTTTTATATTAATGTAGTTTATTTTAGTTGTTTTGTGATACTATGTGGTGTTTTTTTTTTTAAAGACTCCCCATCAGCATCTTGACGTTTTGGCTAAGATCAAGGGGACACTTGCCTGCCTGTACAGGAATGCCAGGAGTTTGGGGAATAAGTAGGAGGAACTTGTCCTCCTGCTTAACACAAATAAATATGACATCTTAGGGATAACGGAGACCTGGTGGGACTCCACCCATGACTGGACCATGGTTATAGACGGCTATACCCTGTACAGGAGAAACTGAGTAGATAAAAGAGGCGGGAGCATAGCTCTCTATGTCAAGGAGAGCTACGCATCCCTGCAAGCTGATATTGGTGGCCAGCTGGAGACCCTCTGGGTTAAAATCCGTGGGGAACACGGCACAGGGGACATGATGGTGGGATTCTGCTACAAACCTCCCACCCAAAGTCAAGTGCTTAACCAGGAATTTGCCAGGGAATTGGCTGTGAAGTGCCCGAAGATTGGAAGAAGGTCAATGTGGTGCTTATAGGAAAGTAGATCTGGCAAACTACAGGCCCATCAACCTGGCCTCTATCCTGGGCAAGGTCTTGGAAAACATTACCAAGGAGGCCATCCTTAACAGATTAGCTGATGGCAATATCCTGAGGGATACCCAGCATGGGTTTGTTGCGGGTGGATCTTGCTTGACCAATCTCATTTCCTTCTATGACCAGGTGACCCATCACCTGGACAAGGGAGAGGAGATTGATGTCATATATTTTGACTTCAAAAAAGCCTTCAGTCTGGTATCCCATGATCACCTCTTGGCAAAACTGGCCGACTGCAGCCTTGGGTCCACCATGATTGCTGGCTGGGGAATTGGCTCCATGGTTGGACCCAGAGCATAGTGGTTGATGGAAGTCAATCGTCATGGTGCCCTGTGACCTGTGGGGTCCCCCAAGGCTCTGTCCTTGGACCTGTATTGTTCAACATCTTCATTAATGATGTGTACATTGGAGTCAGAAGCAAACTAGCCAAGTTCATTGACAATACCAAACTCTGGGGTAAAGCATCCATACCTGAGGACAGGAGGGTGATCCAGGCTGACCTTGACAGGCTCAGGAAATGGGTGGATGAGAACCTGATGATGTTTAACATCGAAAAATGTAAGGTTCTCCACCTTGGGAGGAAAAACCTGCAGCATCCTTAAAAGCTTGGTGGTGCTACGCTGCCTAGCACTACAGATGAAAAGGACTTGGGGGTCATGATTGACCACAAGATGAACATGAGCCTCCAATGTGATGCTGCGGCTAGTAAAGAGAGCAAAACGCTGGGTTGCATCCATAGTTGCTTCTCAAGTAAACACTGGGACATCATTCTCCCATTGTACTCGGCCTTGGTGAGGCTGCAGCTGGAGCGTTCCATCCAGTTTTGGGCTCCATAATTCAAAAAGGATGTGGAGAAGCTTAAGAGAGTCCAGAGAAGAGCCATGCACATGATCAGAGGTCAGGAAAAGAGACCTTATGACGACAGGCTAAGAACTATGGGGTTCTTTAGCCTGGAAAAGCGCAGGCTCAGGGGTGTTCTGATGGCCACCTATAAGTTTATGTGGAGTGTTCACTAGGATCTGGGGGAACGATTGTTCACCAGAGCACCCTAAGGGATGACAAGTTCGAACACTTATAAACTCCTCTATGACCATTTCAGCCTGGACACAAGGAAGAATTTCTTTATTGTCCAAGCCCTCAAGGTCTGGAACAGCCTGCCATTGGAGGTGGTTCAAGCACCCACATTGAAAGTCTTCAAGAGAAATTTGGATGCTTATCTTGCTGGGATCCTATAACTCCTGCTGACTTCCTGCCCTTCGGGCGGGGGGCTGGACTTGATGATCTTCCAAGGTCCCTTCCAGCTCTAATGTCTATGAAATCTATGAAAGCATTTTTGACACCAAGGGGAGGGTGTCAGGGTTGGCTCTGGCTTTCCTGGTGTGAGCCTAGTATTACAGTACCTCCAGGCCCCGCCCCCCACACACACTCCTGACCCCTGTGATTTTCCCAAGCCTTTTCTCCCATGGTGAGACCTGTCTATTACAATCTAGGCAGGGTGCCCCTGCAAGTTTTCCTGAATGCAGGACACAGCTGCACAATTTTGTGGTAATGGGGGATTGTATTCAGAATTCCCCCATTGCTTGCTCCTTTGCCTTCTGGCTAGGAACAAGTGAGACTAGGGGGCCTGAACCTTCAAGCCTCCAGGCTTGGGACTTGCATGTAAGATGCCTGCCATGGATTTGGGGAGTATCTGAAGCCCATGATTGATGGGCCTGGGCAAGGGGATACTTGCATGTGTGGTAGAGCCACACATGCAGACTTGAATGATTGATTTCTGCTTAGCTAAATTTTGGAACTTGATTATTGGTCTTTGCCCTGCTTAAAACCCAATAGAATAGGTCTTTGCCCAATACAATTTGGAACTGATTTAGCCCTTGAAAGTAAACTTTAAAAAAAGAATCTGTATGTAATTATCACCGTTAAAGGTGATGGTGACAGACACACAGACACATGGGTGCACAATGTGTTTACTGTAATGAGAATAAGAATAATGTAATTGTATAGGTGTGTTCTGGATGTTCTAGTGAGCCATATAAGTCATGGAACAGATTGGAAGAGGTATGTGCATCATGCTCAGTACTGACTGTATTTTAATCAGCTTCATAGTTGATTTCTATTACTGAGACCATGCTGCTTTTGGAAGCAGTAGAATGATAGACAGTGTATTTAATGAGTTTTCCTTGTATGTGATGGTAAGACAAGGATTTTTTCCCCATTTAAGTAAATATGGTAATTCTGGCATTAGAATGAATCATGATGTTTAACTGTTAATTTATTTGTTGTTGCCATTGTAGTCTACACTGAGACAAGCTGGTTTATAGAATAATTAGAGCAGTGATTCTCAACCAGGGTTCTGTAAGATTCTTGTAAGGGTGTCGCACACTATTAGTGCCTACACAGTTCACAAGATAAACCCATTGATTTCACATAGGAATTCATATTGTCAGTCCTATTCTGACCTGTTGTGGTCTTTCTGAGCTCTTTGCAAAACAAGAATGCTCTAGTATTTTTTCCATAGTAAAAAAAAACAAGTGAAAGAAAAAGCTGTTGTTTTCATAGGGGCTGTAATTTAATGAAAGGGGTCCTTGAGTCTAAAAATGTTGCGAACCACTGATTTAGAGTTAAACCTATGGGAAACTGCCTGCTTTATTCATGTTAGTTTGAAAAATATTTTTCATATTATTTTCACTAAGTGTGCTATTACATCTGCTTAGGGACATCCATAGTAGGTTACTTCCATTTTTGAGTTTGACTAGGACCTTGTTTCAGTCATGGCCTCTAACATATGCTTCCCCAATATACCCTAAAATTAGGTCCCCTAATGCCTAAAAGGTAAATGTTGGCATGAACATGGAGGCTCAAGTTTAATATCTGCTAGCAAAATCTGTTGGCATTACAACTCAGGATATTTTGTCTATCATGCAAAAGTACAGTCCTTTTTGGAATTGTATAAAGATTTTGACCTCAACAGCATCTTGTGGCAATGATTTTCACTATTTTTGTGTGTGTATTGTGTGAAAAAGTATTTTCCTTTTATCAAGCTTAAATTCACCATTTTTCAATTTCATTGACTGTCTTGTATTGACTCTTGTATTGAGACAGGGAGAAGAAAAGCTGCTGATGTACCTTCTCTGTCATTTGTTATTTTTAGCTACTCTTAACATGTCCTTTCTTATCCATCTGCTTTTCAAGGTGAACAGTCCCCTTCCTTTCACTCCTTCTTTATATGACATTTCTTTCATGCCCTGATCATTTCCATCACTGTTGTCTGAAATCCTTTGAATTTTACAGTTTTGGGGGGTGGGGTTTTGGATATGGAGTGGCCACTACGGCATGCAGTATTTTAGTTAAAGATATTTATATCATGACTTTGAAATATTTTCCTGTTCTACTCACTATGCCATTTCTTATTCATCTTAATATCTTGTTTATTATTTTGCCTGCAGCTACACATTGAACTGCAATTTTAATTGAGCTGTTCTGATTTAAAGTTTTGATTTATATAAGATCACTCTGGAGAAATATTCATATCCATCTTTGAATGGAGTATTGTGCAAAACTTGGAGGCTGAATATGACAGATACATGCATGACGGTCAATTCTTTTTTATTTTGTGCGGCTCCTGTATAGTTAGTATCATAAATATCATATTTTTCATGTAGACTGTAATTAATAATGTGCAGGAAGATTGTAATGACAATTTATGATAAAAGTTGATGGAGCTATAGTATTTTACACAAACAGAGGATCTGGCCTTTGATTTCTAAATACCATTTGCATGTTATTTATATCAAGTAATATTACATATCTTATGCCCTTATAAAATTATTGGTGGGGTGGAGTTTTTTTAACAAAAGGAGAAGACAGACACCTGAAGACATTTAGATAAGATATATTGAAGTATAAGGCAGTGTTTCTGTTAGTTTGTCCTTGCAAAAGTCTTGTGTGTGAATTTGTGGAATATTTCTCTGAAGTAGCCTGAATGCTTTGAAATAGAATTGTTTCAAAGCTGTTTAGTTTTATTCCCAAAACAGACTCATCTTGTTCTTTATTTTGTGTGTTAGACACAAAGGGCATACATGTCTCTGTAATGGGCATAATTAATAAAATCTGGATAGTACACCTTGATCAACTGTACACTTCCCTCGAAGTGAGTTTAGAGGTCATGAATCACCTTTCATGTTAACTTCACTGCCCATGCATAAGAGAACCCAGAAGCATTAGAGAAAGTCAGGAAAAGGTTTTTATAGCAAGTTCAGTTATCTTTGATGCTTTCCTTGTTAAGTAGAGTGATCTGTTTATTTTCAGCTGAAGGCTTTAATGGCTGGGAATCATTTATATTGGCTGTAACAAGACTGGTTTTGTTAATTGAATGGGGTCTAAAAGCATTATGTGGCATGTTTTCACAGACATTGATGAATGTGGGACTGGAAGACACAGCTGTGCCAACGACACCATTTGTTTTAACTTGGATGGTGGGTATGACTGTCGATGTCCTCATGGAAAGAACTGCACAGGAGACTGTATCCATGAAGACAAAATCAAGCACAATGGACAGATTTGGGTGCTGGAGAATGACAGGTGTTCTGTCTGTTCATGCCAGGTCAGTAAAGGAAATGAACTACTCTTAGAGTGCTGGTGTAATTAGTGATAGGAATGAAGGTTGTGTGTTTAAGGGAGAAGAAAACTTCAGGATTCCAGTGAAATTACTATTGCCCTGGATCCCCTTCTCCATAAGGGTGATATCACAGGGAAGGTGATTTTCACAGGGCCATTTGTGGTCAGCATGCTTCTGTATGTTATGCCTGTGCCCAATATGGAGCTTCCCAATTCTACCTGGATAGATATTAATCTCATGGACAGTTGGCAGTGTGGTGAATCCTGAGAGAAGGTATACAGTACTAAGAGTAAGGATAGCCCACCTCTTGTTTTTTTCCACCTGGAGAGGTGTCATTTTATGTCTAGCAGTGTTTTTGTGTATAGATTTTAGGGATGTGATAAGACTCAGGGTTATGAAATACAGAGAACTGATAAGAATGGAAGGGTAGAAAAAATATTTTATTTTTGTGCCCTTCCTTCTGCATAATATGGGTTATCCTTCTTAAATACTTGTTGGCATGTCTCCTAACTCATTGCTTTCATGCTTAATGCATAAAATGCTGCTGCTAAAAAGAAGAAAAGATTTCACCAGTATTTAATTTAGCCCTTGGATAGGTGCAGTGTTCTTCATCTAAATAGTTTATAATAGGTATAAGAGAGATGGATTGCTATGGAAGTTTCAAACAAGACTTAGTAGCATCATACAAAAATAGTGTAATCTTAGAAAATCCATTAAAATCTGGCTCTCAGAAAAAATACCATATTTCATCACCTCAGGAGAGATTTGTCTGAAGTATTGCTGTGTTATGAAGTGTGTGCATGAGGAGTTAACAACATTCAGTGATTTATTTACTCTGCAGATGAACTTATGATATTTGTACATTTTCTACTGTCATTTTTACCCCTGAATGAACCAGTTTTAATATAATGGGAAATGCTTTTTGCCCCAAATTTCTCTTGAATTATCAATATGTGATCTAGAATTAGGCTATCAAGCCTAATTTTTGTGCTGTGACTATTGTGAGTTATGCTAATTTATGTTGTTGTTTTGTGTTTCTGTGTTATGTAACAACAGAGAGGATATGTGATGTGTCGGCGGATGGTTTGTGACTGTGAGAACCCTACTGTTGACTTGTTTTGCTGTCCTGAATGTGACCCAAGGCTCAGCAGTCAATGTCTTCATCAAAGTGGGGAGCTCTCATATAACAGTGGAGACACGTGGGTGCAGAACTGTCAACAATGCCGATGCTTGGTAAGTGTTCTGATTACATCAATGTGGAAAGGAACAAAAAATAATTTCAAACATTTTTATGACTCCAGAAAAGTTCACTTAGAATGTATTTGCTTGTTTCCTTGTTCATAAATTTCTGTAATCAAGGTTTGGCTTGAAGTTTTCAGATAGTTTGGCAAACTTCCTTTTAATCACAAAATGAAATTTGTTTAATCCTGAAAGAAAGTTTGTTTTGGTATATTGGAGGTCCTTCAGTTAAGAAAGCTAAACAACGGCAAGTAATTTAGGCAATCACAGTTTGAAGAGCAAATTCTGAATATTGAATTATTAAATTAATATCATAGTAAATAATTTCTGAGAAGTCCATAGGATGAAATCTGTTCATTCAGGTATTTTAAATAGCAGTTAGTTAACTTGACTTGTTTATGAATATTTCACCAACGGGAGAAAAGACAAGATTTCCTGAATGCTATATTCTTTGTGAATTTTTCACCAAATTGCACTTTGCTACCTCTAATATGATGAAAGATTTTAAAATATTAAAATCAGCTTGAAAGCATCTTCCTTAGAAGTATAAGATTTTTTTCCCTGGGGTACATATTTCATGCACTGAGGCAGTACTACTTCTATGTAGTGCTGTTTAATAAACTTCCTGGACAGAAACAATCACCAGATGAAAACAAATTATTTCATATCTAGATATAAATCTGGTTCATCTACTGGTTTTCCTTGGGCTAACAGTTATGAAAGCCAGCAAACTTTCTTAGGTTTCAACTTTACCTTTGCTGAAATACAGTAAATTAGGTCCCCATGTGCTTCATTCAATGTCAAAAGAAGCCCTGCTATTTGGGGTTTACATAGATGAGTCCTTTATTCAAGATGCTTCTATGTAATTGTATCCAATTTCTTCATTTACCAGATGGATGTTTTAGGTGATAACTTTTTTGTTCATTCTTTGTACTCTTTTTCAATCTCAAAATATCAATTAAAACAGCAAGGTTAGGCATTGTTTGCTTTCATTCTCTGCATCATGTGATTCATAAGAACAAGGAAAACCAGAGGCAGATGGGAAACTTATGAAAAAGAACAACATTATACTTTCTCCACAGAGAAAAGTAAAACAGAGTCCTGTTCAGCAAATTCTTAGAAGTTCTTTCTCAGCTCTGTGCTCTGGGGACCACTTAACTCACTGCGGTTTAATGCATGATACATGGTTTTTGTAAATGAGCTACTTCTGTAGGGCCAAATGTTGGCCTCTTAACATAAATTCTAACTAAACAAGCAGCCATTAACTCTAGGCACATTAAGGTTGTTACACAAAATCCTGAAATGGATTTTTTTGTAACCACAAAAGAATTTTGAGCCCTGCAGAAAAATTTCTTATTCAACTTATTAGTACTTGTTTCAGTTCAAACCATCAGGGCCAGCTTGGGCATCAGCTTTTGAAAGTCAGCTAATCTGGTCCTTCGAGTCAGCAAAAAAACCAGCAAATTCTAGTCTCAGGGATATTTACTAGAAATGTTGTCACCATCTTCTTCCTTTTTAAATGTGGAGCTGCTGTTAGCTTGATTGCCTTTGCTGACTGTATCTGCTGCAGTTTTATACCAAAATGAGATCTCTAGTGTAGAGACTTAAACAGGTTAGGGCTTCATAGAAGAAAATCAGTAACTTGAATTGAATTTAGAAACCAATCAGAAAGCATATAGATTACAAAGTTCTCTTATAATGTGGAGTTTCTCTTAAAACTTAACATAGCCACATTCTGCACCAGAGGAAGTTTCCAAATGGCACCAGGTTGTAGCTCACTGCAAGGTGCTTTGCAGTTTATTTAATCAAGAGTGGGCTAAAGCCACGTCATTAGGATGAGGTTGTAAGGAAGGGACATAGCATTCTTCTCAAGGGCATATGGGAAAAGTTCACAAGCAGCTGAAGATAACACCAATTTACAGAGCAGCTGAGCAGAGAATAAAACTAAAGGTGAGTGAGTTGATAGGGCAGTTTGTCATTTCAGTTCCTATCTTTAACGCCTTCCTGAAGGCTCTGATTCAGGCCTCATTTTTAATTAGACATTGAATAAGAAGCTCAAATGCATTAAAGTCAGGGTAACAGCACTTTGCTAACTCCCCTACCAGGCACATAAACAGTGAACAGATTGGTGACAGAACAGAACCCAATAGAGCCTAGCATGAGAAAAACCAGAGAGGAGATGAACACTGTACCTCTCAAAAGAAGGAAACTGTGTAAAGTAGATCTATGAACTCTGTTAATATTCATAGGTATATCAACAGTACCTCATAGTCAGTGATTTCATGGTCCCTAGTGCACCTAACAGTCATACCAAACACATGCAGCCTAATCCTCATATTTGTCCTCGTGCAAGCCAGGATTATTTTCTTTTGAAATGAAAGGATTTATACTAGTCTAAATTGAAAGAGCAGTTGAAATTGGAAGACAATCTTTATTTGTCATCCTAAACAAGCTACTAAGAAAGCAGACAGTCTAGGCAACCTGTCTCCTCACATAGCATTGGCTCCCCTGGGCAGTCAAATTGCACTTGCCGTGCTGCCCCTTAGGCTTGTATATCCACCAGAGGATGTGAATTTTGTCCATCCTATAGTAGGGATACAAAAAGATGCTGAACAAAAGAGGGAAAGAGCCTCATTTACCAACACCTCCAGCCCTCAAACTACAACTGCAACTATTTTAAAAACATGTTTAACTTAAATATAATATGTTTTTGGTTTCAAGTACAGAAATAAAGTAACCAAGTTCTGGTACTGTCAATAGGAAATGAGTATAAAAAATGTTTGTATGTCTTCTTTGAAAGAAACGGAAGTTTCAGCCAGCTGAGAAAGATAATGCATAGTCATAGAAACACATAGTAGTAAGTCAAAACAACATAGAATACTTGGTGATCTTTGTGTTCTTAAAATGTGTTTTTTTTAACAGCAAGGTGAAGTTGACTGTTGGCCACTGACCTGCCCAGAGGTGGACTGTGAATTCAGTGTACTCCCTGAGAGCGAGTGTTGTCCACGTTGTGTCACTGACCCTTGCCAGGCCGACACCATTCGTAATGACATCACTAAAACTTGTCTGGATGAAACAAACGTGGTTCGCTTCACTGGATCTTCTTGGATTAAGCATGGCACAGAGTGCACCCTATGCCAATGCAAGGTAAAGAACATAGATTGAAGCCAAAAGGCCTCTTTGCTCGTTTTTTCAATGGTTCATAAATATTAACACATTTAGCACTAATACATGTAGTCTAGTCAGTGGGAGGTCAGTTGCTGCACTTACTTTCAAAGCAGCAGAGGCTGCCATATAAAATATTCATCTTTATTAACTTTAACCTCTTCTGTCAATGCTGTGGGTTTTTTAGGAACCAGAATGATGGCTTAAATGCACCAGCAGCACAGAAATAGCATCATAGCCCATGCTGTTGCAGACTCTGAATAAGTTAGCAAACTTGTCCTTTCCATAGAATTCTCTCACTTTCACTACAATGGCAACTTACTTTTACCAACTCCATGCTGCCTTGCAGATACCTACAGTATCAATTTTCGAAGGTCAAAGACATAACTTCATAAAGGAACTGTATTTTGGAGAGTTAAGATCAAATTACCCAAAACAGTATTTATTCTTTTGAGGATTGTGATGATCAAATATTTTAAGCTTTATAATGACAAAATGGAAATCCCAGTATGTCTTACTTGCGTTACAATTGACAGGAAAGACAGCATGAAAACTTGAATATTCAATATGCCTTTGGGTCACAAGAATATATCTTCTCAAGGAAAATTATGTACAGCCAAAATCTTATCTGAATTCTGCTGCCTTTGTAAAAATAGGGGTGTTACAATAAACATTTCCATTCAAAATGCAAGTGAACTATATTTTTGTAGAATGACAAATAGCAGGTCAACAGTGGTTGAGGGACAAAGAGAGGAGACAGCAAAACATCCATTCAAATGAAGATCCATAATCCTTACTGAATAATACCATGGTTTCTGGGTGTCATCTCATGTCCTTTCCCTAGAGCTAAAATAAGAACTAAGGCTCCAGTTTGGGTAACACATAGAACCAAGAGCCATGTATTGGCATAGCTGCATTGCCCTACTCTTGAGTACCAACCTGACTGATCCTAAGATTGTCTGTCTGAATTGTATTCTGTTTGTACAGAGTTAAGAGTTCCCCTCCTTGCTACTGCCATGTAAATCAAAATCATTATTTGGGCCTATATATGTCATATACATACTACACCAAACTCAGTAGACTCATGATAACTCAAGTCAAAATACATTTGAAGGCCATGAGCATGATGCACTCAAGTTCTGCATGCCCACAGAACTACATTCAAGCTCTCTCTATCAAGAGAACATGAGTGCAATACCAGGCAGAGGGAAGACATTCAGATCCACTCTCACCCACTCAGAGCAATGTACCCAGTCAGGAGAGAAATGGAATAAACAAAGTCTAGGAATCCACAAGAAACTCCTGATAGTATGTCCCAGCTCACTGACGGAGAGGGTGGCTCTTTCAGTGGCTGATTTTTTTTTCTCCTAGGACAGTTACAAGGTGCAGACAGTCACAGACAGGCATTGTGCCTGCTTAAATTAGGTTCTCACTATACTCCTGGCTTTTCCATGTCAAGAATTGTTGAATATTGCAAAGAAAAAAAAACACAGGTTCTTAATACAGAGCATATACAAGTCTGTTCCTTAATATGCAAGAATCTATTTTGTTTCCTAACACTATCTTTTGCAGCATACCGTATTTGTAACCAAATAAATCAAACTAATACCAGAACACAATTTATATAGTTAATAGAGTAACACAAGCTATTAATATTGTAGTAGTATGTATCTCATTTGTATTGCTTCAGCCCTACTCTTTCCTTGCTGTGCATCATGTGGAAGGTCAAAGCTGCAGGATAAGCCTCTCTAACCAAGCTATAGCAAAATAGGTTTACACAAAATCCTTTAAGAATTCAGAAATCCAGGCATCAGCTAAAGCTGACTTAGCCACAAAACCATTTCAAATCACAAGTGAAGAAGGCGAATACTGGGATTGTTTAGCTTCCTGTCACATAGAGAGTCAAGGAAATGTGTGAATGATTCTGATTTCCACTGGTCTTCAATCAGTCTGGAACTTCAGTTGATTAAAGATACCTACTGAATTTAAAAGATGCATGCACGTTTTGTTTGCATTAAAGTCAGAGGAGAGAAGAGGTAGAAATGCAGAAAATATTATCTTTTCACAAATACTTTAATCATTTTTCTGTTCCAGGAATTGTTCATATTTATATAAAAGCAGCTAAATGATCAGTGGAAACTTTAAGAATTAATCTTTGACTGTGCTACAACCTGCATATATTAACATGATATACAGTGCTGAATTAAAAGTAGTGGTGCCTTCTGTCTCATCTAAATAAAATTCCTAGATCCCCATCCTCTCTGATAGCTGTATATGCACAATAGCCCAAATCTTGATAGTCATTTGTATATCTCTTACTGACTTCATTTTCTTTCAATTTTCCATTCTTTTGGTCTTGTGATATGGAACACAACACACTGAGCATTTAGTGGTACCATTAGATTCCTTTTACATAGTGTGTGCAGCTAAAGGGATACTAAAATCTGATCAAATTATTTATACATTCATTTATAAAAAGTGGTCAGTTCCATTCTTAAATTAACTTTACAGAATATTAACGTGTTTCAATCTTTTTCCCCTCTTTCCCCTCTCTAGAATGGTCATGTTTGCTGCTCCGTGGATCCACAGTGCCTTCAGGAACTGTGAAGCTAACAACCATTTTTCACAAGCAGTTTCTGGTTAATGAATTTTCCTTCAAAAAGAGACATTTAGACCAAAAATTGTATAAAGCCAAAACTGAAATCTGATCAGTTTTGTCCATCTTAAAAGTGCAGAAATGTTATAAATGAAATGAGCTGTCAATTACCTGAGTTAGAGTGAAATGTATAGGACTTCAGAAAAGCTCAGAAATGCTTGAGGTCAGACTCAACTTTTGCCTATTTGTATGTCTGACATCATTATGCAGAATATTAGGGTAGAGTAAAGTGACACATTGTAACGTTGTACATAACGATGTCAAGATACACAGTCCACTAGAAGTGACCTTTGAGCCTACTGAAGCTTTGAAAATACAAGACTTCAATAGGCACAGAGACTTTTTCGTAATAATATTTGAATCTGCACGATTTGTTTGATTGCTCACTGCAGAATCTAACATAAAGTTGAGTAAAAGGATGATGTCTTCAGGAACAAAGAATATGCTGGCTAAGATATGTTATGTACAGTACCTATTGAGAAAAAAGATACAAGTTATTGTAAAAAAAAACAAAAAACGTAATGCACAGGCATGGCTACTTAATGTTTTCTGATGGGAAAAGGCATCTATATTTCCTTGTTTTACTGCACTTATTATTTCTTGATTGAATTTGTTCAGTATAAGCTTGTTCTTGTGCAAAATTTAAATAAATATTTCTCTTACCTTATAATATTTTTTGACTTTGAGTCTCCTTCACTGTTCAGGATGGTATTTTTATATAATATTGATGCTTATAACTCCTTTGTCAGTATGGTTGTCCATAGATGTTTCTACCCAGCACAACTTTGTTCTTTCATTTCACATCTTGGTTAGTCTTTCAGGAACTGGTCTGGCAAATGCCTGTACATGCAAGTAACTTCACTCAGGGGATAAGTGCCATTTCATTAAATAGGATGACTTTGATGCATAAAGATTTTCAGGATCAGATCCTACATGTTGATTCGTTATTGTTGCATGGATTCGGCACAACTTTAAAACCCCCATAACACTGTTCTGACTTATTGGGAATGCTCTGTAGAGTAAACAGCTTTTTGTTTTGTCTAAACACTGCAACTTATTCAGATCCTTTTGCAATAATCAATAATAATCTGTTAGTGCACAATTATTCTTCTAATGTACTTATTTCTGTTGATGCAGAAGCAATCATCTCTTCAGCAGAGGGGACTTACATTAAAAAACGCTATTTTCCCAATTGTGCTGTTGTGACAATCAACAAAAAAGGTACCTAACCAAGGCTATCTATATCTATGAGGGAATGAGGAGAAAAAAAGTAAAACCTTGTTTGCCTTAATAAGTGGATTGTGTGAATAACTGAGTTTCTTGGTTTGAGGTGTGAATGGGGAAGGGTGAGAAATACAGAGCAATTATACTATTTGGGATGCATAATTCAAGTTCTGTGAATTTAACCTCCAAAATGGAGACAAACAGGATAGATAGGGTACATGGGATGACAGGCACTTGGATCACAAGGAATACAAATAACAGGGACAAAGTTGAGAACGAAGGTGGCTGGGTTATAGTGGACCTTAAGTTGAACATAAGCCAATAATGTACATGACCCAGGCAACATGACTTATTAGAAAAGACTGAAGGAGCTAGGATAATTTAGTCTGAAGAAGAGAAGACTAAGGGGGATTTGATAACAGTCTACAGATACCTGAAGGGCAGTTACACAGAGGATAGAGATAGACATTTTTCTGTGGCTGTATGGGGACAGGATTAAGAGCAATGGCCTCAAGCTACAGCAGAGGAAATTTAGATTAGAGTTTAGGAGGTGGTCAAGCATTGGAACAAGCTACTTAGAGAAGTGGAATCTCCCTCCCTGAGAATTTTCAATATCAGGTTGGATGGACACTTGACTGGGATAGTTTAGTTAGGGATGATCCTGCCTTGAGCAGGGGACTGGGGTAGTTGACCTCATGAGATTCCTTTCAGGTTTACTTTCCTATGATTGTATTATCCATGTCTTAGGGAGGTAGTACAAACATTGAAAAGTAAGAAGAAAATGTACCAAAAATGCAGCATCCCTTTAAATAATTAGACTGGCATGGAGTCAAAGGCTGGACAGTACCTTTTTAAGTATCTTTTTTTTTTTTAATCTTTAGTTAGTAACATCAGTAGAATATAAGACAATGAACCATTTTGGTTTTATTACAAAAATGAACTAGAATTTTGGTTTAACACAAAATTTCTATTATAGCCCTTTCTTGTGATTACAGTTTTACTAGGGAATTTCATATGTCTGGGTTTCACAAAGCAAGATGTTTTCTTGCAAAAAAATGCTATTTTGCAAGCAGTATTCTATATCTGAGGACAAAGTGCAAGAGTGCCAGGCAACCACGAGTCAGGTAGGTGGTTACTGGTATCCCAGTGTTCTTTATTGCATGCATATATGTAGGTAAGGTAGGTATACTTGGATCACAAGGCATACAAATAAAATGAAGACATATTTAGACAAAAAGAAGCATGGTGAAATATTCTACAGTGGACTATTAAAGCTATGAAGGTTTTCAGACTGAATAAATCTCTTTCCTTTTCAAGGTCTTGCCCATAAATAATAGATACTCAAGGGATTTACTGTTTTATCCACAGTTTCTGGAAAGCCGCAATCAATGTTCTTTAAGAAGTGTGTTAGGTCCTTGAAAAAGAGACTGTTTCTATACCTATTTTTGTCTGCTAATAATCGCCAAAGGGTCATGTTTGCCCTCTGGGACATAGGCACATCTCTCATTGAATTCAGTGACAGTTGTGTCCCTGTATATGAGAGCAGATTTGATAGAAGGTGCTACTATTTAGGCATTGCATTTTGATTTTTTTCTAAAATGCATGTTAGAAAGACACATTGCCAGGCGGCTTTTTGTTCTGCAAGGCACAAAAGGAGCTAACATATGGCTCAAGGGCAAATCTCTGGCTCAGGTAAAGGCTGCAGAAAACCCTGAATGAATGCAGTGGAACTATTTCAGGGTATGCATAACACAGCTCTACTCACATCCGGGTTGGGACCATACATATGCAATTTCAGGGTGGGACTAGGGAATGGGAATGGAAGTCCAGTTAGTTGGTCCACAACTACTGTAGCACCCTTGTATAAGGCATGGTTTGAGTTATATACCAAGATTGGGTCTGGATCACAGATAGGAAGATAAGATCCAAAAAAAAAATTATCTTCACTTTTTTTGGTCTTTGCATTTTTAGAGGCACAGTAACATTTACATTTCATCTTAGCTTGTACTTTTAAACTAAGGATGTAGATGGTAGAAAACAAATCTCCCTCTCTTTCCATTTATCCCCAGCTTTTTGCTAGGACAGTTTTTTGCTCTGTTTGTGGTTATCATTGTTGCAGTTTGATCAAACAGCTTGCAGTACACCAATATCTAGGCTAAGTATAGCTGAGTCAAGACATACACTAATCGTTTTATCAAAATGAACCTTGAATCCAAGCCTTAGAGAGCTAGTTGATACTATATGAGCTTGAGGAGCAAGCTTGAGGAAAAGTTATTATTCTGGACAAATCTGAAATCCTCTGTGCTGAATAAAAAATGAGGGTGAGTTGACTGAACATTATCTAATCTATCATTGCTTGAGGTTGCTAATTAGTTGGGAATTCTTCTAAAGGTCAACAGATTCCAAAGAGACATCTCAGTGACCCCTTCCCAGCTCAGCTGATCCAGCAATTAGTACTTCATAAATTAATTCCTCCACCGCCACCCCAACCCCCCAAATTGAAATGCTATGGAAAATTGATCTCAGAATTCCAGACCTACCTAAAGAATCTATGGCAGTCACAACCAAGTATTCATTATCTTTAAGAAAACCCCTGCAAGAATTAATGTTGCTCTCTCCTCTGAGGGATGAAGTGAAGGAGGGCGGGGGTGAAGGAGGTATGTTGTGTTCCTTTGCTGACCTTTCATAATTGATGCACTGTTTACACACTACAATTCAATAATTCCCATGAAAGTATTGTCACCTCTTTGCAGAATAATTGCCCTCAGTTAATGGACCTGCAGATATAAAGGCAGAAATGTTTTCAGTTACACAGGATTCAATTCCATGGTGAAACAAATTGGTAAAGAATAGCAGCATTGTAAGTTGCTGAAAACTGAATTATTTAACAATGCATTTCTGATATCTAAATTCACTACAGTCATGAGCAAAAAAAAGAGAGAGGTCGTGTTTTTCCCTTTGATTCTGGCATTAAACAAGTGTATGTAAGCCAGATTCTGAGTTTGAAAGTTAAATGTTTGTCTCCATTTTGGAGGTTAGGTTCGCAGAACTTGAATTGTGCATCGTAAATAACATAGTTGTTCTCTATATCTCATCTCTCCCCATTCAGCCCTCAAACCAAAAAGTTATTCACAAAGCCCTATATGAAGGCAGATGAGGTTATTTGGATACATGTGATATCTTTTAGTAGACCAACTAAATAGTTGGAAAAAATGTTCTTTGCAAGCTTTTGGGTACTTGCAAGGCTTCTTCAGGCAGAGGGAGAGTCTACGGAAGGGTGTTTGCACCTGAAAGCTTGCAAAGAACAATTTTTCCAACTATTTAGTTGGTCTAACAAAAGATATCATATTTATCCAAAGAACCTTGTCTGCCTATGTCCTCAGCCCAACATAGCTACAACCAGCACTCTAAGCTCTATATTAAAGCACTGCAGATAAGCCTGTGTTAATCAGTATTTTCTTGCTTCCAAAGTTCACACACACCGTGAAATGCTGAGACAAAATTGTTTAATATAGTAGAAGATTTCCAACCTATGTTCTACCAGTTTGATGTTAGTGGATCATTTAAATAACATAAAACTTTAATTACTATAAACCATAATAGTGTATTGATCATATTTTGTTCCATCCAGAAAGCAGCCAAGTACTGTGCTTTTCTTAAAATTCTATTTGGTCAGTAAAGTAATTTAATACAATTACCAGGATTTCTCCTATGCATCAGAGATATTGCTTTGAATCATTAATATCATAAAAGGCTGTGAGTTCTCATTTTAGGATTAAGTTGTATTTGAATTGCAAGCTAAAGCCAAAATAACCCGATCTGCATCACTGCAGCTAGAACATTACCCTAAATAAAGTAGTAGATCACTCATAAAAATACAGAATTAAATGCATTTTTATACAAGACCACCATATTGGCAACATTTAAGATATGTTCACCTTTCCATTATGTCTGATTTACGATGGGAGAAAGAAAATTGAAGTTCAAGGTATTAATTTTTTTGTAGACGTGCTAAGTAATTTCATACAGTATGTTCTCCAGTTCATGACATACTGCAGAATGCATCTCTTAAGATGTTTATTCTGATTTTGTTAGCCTTGAGTATTTGTTGCTACTTTTCCTAGTCAGGTTGTCTAATAATAGTTCAGATCATTTAGTATCATTATATCTCAAAAGATTTTTTCCTTGAATGAGAACACATAAAACAAGGCAAACACTTCACTTGCAGCAACCACTGCTTAATATGTCACTGGACAGGGCAACAGCTTAGTTAGGATTTCAGCCCACAACCTAGCTCCAGGTGTCAGCATGGCAGGGGGTGGGTAGAATGTGACTGAGAAGGAACCCCAGGTTCCCCAGGTAAAAAGTCTCCCTCTCACTGCCAAGACAGCCTCAGAAGAAGCCAGTATTTTTCCTGTTTTGCTCCTACACGTCTCATGGGTTGAGGAATTAGGAAAGAGGAGCAAGCAAATCCCCTTGAGCCACATTGCTGCCGGACTTTCTCTCCTCCCCACCCTTCAGCATTGGACCTGGCTAAGAGAGGTTTACTAGGTGTCTTTTTACTGTAATAGGATGTAGGAAATAGGGGTGGGAACCACCTCTGCTGCAGCCTTGGGAGCCTTTGACATAAGGACTGTAGAGCCAGGGGCAAAGCAACTTGTGGTGTGGAAGGAAACCGAATATCATGGGAAGATGAAGAAAGTGTTCACCAGGTGACTTGTCTACTGTTGTCATGTGGTGAGACCAAAGAAGGGAGTAGGTAGGAAAGGGGACAGTAACTGAGGCTGGCCAGTAGGCCTGTGCAAATCTTTGATGCATGATTCAATTCAGCAAAGATTTGGCCTGATTTAGTGGTTGAATCTCAAAATCTGAATTGAATCAGAGAACCCCTTAATCTCTCTTAATCGAATCGGAACCCTCCAAATCGATTCAGAGAGATTTGGAAAGATTCAGCAATTTGGACATAGGCAGAGCTTTAAATGTTTTTACCTCAAGGTACCAGGGGGCTTGTGAATGCTGCGATGCTGGGGCACATGGAGTGTCCCACAAAAGCGTGGGAGGTTCCCCAGAGTGCTCAGCGGCAGACCAGAAGCACTTCCAGGTCCACCAGGGAGTGCACTGGGAGCCCCCGCTGCACACTCCCAGCTCAGCAACTGGTGCCTCCTGGGTCTGGAGGGGCAACTGGGGTCCCCTTACAGATGATCACAAAGCTGTGGGGGCACAGGGAGCAGGCCTGCAAGTATTTCTGATCCACTTCCTGGTTCACCATCGAGCACATTGGGGGTGGGGGGGTGGGCCTGCATTCCTGTGGATCACTTCATGTGCCCCAGCATGGCAGGGTTCACAAGCCATGCTGGTACCTCAAGATATGTAGAAAAAACATTTAAAGCTGTGTCTATGATTCTCTGAATCAGTATTGAATCTTCAGATTCAGATTTGGCCAAATTGAATCGGACAGTGATATGAATCAACTAATCAAATCACTGTCTCTGATACAGGCCATATTTGAATCTGAATTGAATAGGCCCTTCTTTGCACACCCCTACTGGACAGTGCATGAGGATGATAGATAGAAGGAACAGTAGGTTCTCCAAGGGGATTTTATCGGCTTGGCTGAATTTTTATACTTGGGGGACACATGTTGTTTATAATACACAAACATAATAACTAGCCTGCAAGGAGGACGAGGGGAAAGGGACTTAATGGTGGGTGTCTGCTATAGACCACCCAACCAGAAGGAGGAGCTGGACCTCCAATTCACTGGCCAGCTT
>JAGPOW010001296.1:87534057-87622206 GCA_030014935.1 Caiman crocodilus
GTGACCCCAGCACTTGTTTCCTGCCATTGGCAGGGGGTCAGACTAGATGGCCTGCTCTAGGCCCCTTCTGACCCTAGTTACTATGAAACTATGAAGCCTTCTGGCCTCCCTTTTATAGCCCTTGTCTCCCTCCCCCGCTAATATAAATTGTATTGTAGCTGACTTTTGTTGGGCCATGGCCACATTAGAAAGGGAACTCTGGAACACGAGTATCTTTTTAAATCTTTCAGAACCTTTTGCATATTTGGGATTCCACAATGACGTAAATTGAAGGCAGACATTTTGGACACCAAGAGTTTCTTAGAGTAAACAGACTTCATGAAAAACCACTGTTTTGGATGGGATAAAACCAGTCATGTTTTAGAATTTTAGCCTATTTCAGACTGGTTAGGATTAGGATGAGACCTTCACAGGGAAGGATTAAACTGCATCTGCCTGCAGCAGTGTTACTTTAAACTCCTTTTGATGCATCTGATGCCAGCCACCCTAAGAGACAGGATTATGGGCCAATGAGAGCATGCGTCTGCTATTATATGGCAATTCCTATATTAATGTACTTAGTAGCCCTAAGAATCTATGTGCTGGCTTTGTACCAACATCCCCAGGCTCCCCAAAGGAATTTAGAGTAGATTAGGCTGTTTTGTAGTTATATGCTTCCAGTGGTTTACTACTTGGTTTATGGGCCCTTACACTCCCATAGAAAATGCAGCAGGAAAGCAAAAAAGAAAATTAACTGTCATCATAAATTGAACCCAGTAGTCAGCTCATCCAATGCTCCCTTCAAATGGAGAGGGGCAAGAGATCCCCAGGGGCTGTAATACCTGTAGTTCCTTTGATCAGTGAAGAAAATACAGTCTAAGAGAGCAGATTTAAGGATGACACGGAGATATTTCTTTCTCTTGGGGTATTAACCATGGATTCCTCTCAGCAACAATACCCCTTTGGAAGAAGTGTTGTCTTTGGAGGTAATGTCATGACTACCTGCCTCCTTCACCAGAAAGGGAGGTGGAAGCTATGAAAGGGAATTAATAACATGGGTAGTGGCCTTATCTTCTGTTTGAAATTCTATTTTGGAAATCTAAAGAGGAGAAAAGGCCAAGTGAAATTGTTCCTCTTACTTCCTTACCCCAGATAATCCATGATACTTGTGTGGTAGAAAGCATAGATTATATTCAAAGTTCAGATGCATTCATTTCCTGGAAATCTTAGAAAGGTCCTTGATGTTTTCCATACAAATTTTCTTAGCCTCAACATGGTTGTGATACAGGTTACTCTTGGTGACTGGAGATTTCAGTTAACCATAACACATCTAACTCTTGAGCATATGTGAGTCCTCCAAGATCTTTATAATGGCCAAAAACTCTAATGCCCACAAACTTTGGGGAAATCTGCTGTAAAATTAATTCCAATGTTTATAGTTCAGACATCTCTACTGTAGTTGCCAGGGATACTAACTAGTCTCAGAGACCTAATCTTGCATTTTTAATCCGATTCTTGCCTTTTTTGCCTGACTAATTGCAGTAATCTTTGTTTGCTGGCTTCCAACCCTGACTTCCTAGGATCTGTAGTCCATACCAAATCTTTTCCCTTCAAGTCTTAGTTATTCAGTCACATTACACCAAGATTTAAAGAGCATCATTAGCTCTCAATATAGCTGTACGTACCCACAGACTTTTACACAGACCATTTAAGTGATTTTTTATTTCTTATAAACCAAGTTTCCCTCATCCAGGCAGCTTTCAAATGGTTTTTACATGGTTCATGTATCTAGATTGCCTCTTATGGGTGATGTGTATTTGCACATAAAACTTTTCAGCTATTGCATTTAATTTTTTTTCAAATCTATTAGAATTTAGCCCATCTTTGGTGTATCTCCAGTCAAGAGACTTTCACACCCTACGCTAGTGATTCTTAACCTTTTTAGACTGAACGTGCTCCTTGATGGTATTTAGACACCCCTCAACAAACTCAAGAAACCCCTCAAAAATATTACCTCTTAGTTTTCACTCAGTTTTTAACTGCAGAAAACTGATGCAAGGGTGTTTGGAAAGTATGGTTACTGCTCTCACACAATGCCTTGCCTTGGTTCATTTTCCACTTCGGGCTTACTTGCCCCCCCTCTAACTCCTATAGTTAGCCTAGATCCATGCACACAAAGAAAATTGCTTTTTTTTAAATTTCTCTTATTCAATATTGTCATGAGTGCAGTTGAGCAATTGCTGAATGTGCTTCAGCTGCAATTTGAGGCTGAAAAAAAAATAGGGATATCTGTGCTCACAGTTAACCTGTCTTAAGAATTGATTATGCACTAATTTCTGGCAGTGGGCAAACTCCCTAATGGAAGTAAAAATATACTTGAACATGCCCAAAATCTGCATAAGCATACCTACTCTTATTAATATGTAGTATCACTACTTTCTCATTTGTCTGGGAAAACCAAATGTATATGTAAAATGTAGATTGCAAGAAGCACTTATGCTTCCCTTGTTTTGTCTCATTCCATGCAGACTGACTCCCCACTTCTTGCTCACTGATCACATAGCTAATAGATGATCAATGAGGTAGTTCTGTTGGGGGAGGATGTGGTTTCAGGCGTGTGGGGGGCAAGCTGGGGCAAGCAGACACACACCCCTGGAACTTAAGGGACCATGTAGGCCCTGGATCCATGAATTTTACAGCCTGGGCAAGTTTGTGGCATTGCCAGAATCCTGGGGTGTCAGCTGAAAGCCCCTGGATATTTTCAGTTTCTGGAGGTGACTTGAGCAACAGAGGCCAGGTATCATGGGAGCAGGGACCCCAAGTCTCTGAACTGAGAGTGAGACCTACATGCTGAGAACTGCACCCTCGCATGTCTGCTGCTGCTTCCATTCATCCACCCATCTACCGCCTCACAACCAGCCCAGCACTTGCACATAAATACTGAGACCCCATGGGCACCATTGCGAAACATGGACAAACCCAGCTCGTCTGTGGCCATCAGCCAAGTCCAAGAATGCAAGTGGCAGTTTGGGGAAATAAAAGATTTCATCACCATCTGGGGTGAGAAATACATCCAGCACAAACTCCAGATAGGGTATTGAATCAGATATCTTCAAGAACATCACCCAGCAGATGCATTTACGCGGCCCGCAAGGCCTGCAACTCCCACCCCCTCCAGCTCAGCAGCCACCTTCTCGTCTGCAGCTGTCTCAGACAGACATTGGGCCTCGGTTCACACAGCTGTACAGCTTCTACATGCAGAAGTCCCTGGTCTTGACAGTGGACTCCTGAAAGTAGAGTGCCAGGTCCTATGCTACGTCTTTCCTCCAACATTTCATGTTTGTTGAGTTCTGGGGCCAGTGGTATGCTCCCTAATCGTAACCCACTCCCCTCTGTCTTTCCTTTTGGAGAATGGGCCAAACTGAGGCATGAATAATGTACAACAGGTTTTCTTTATTAAACACAGTTAGAGCTTGGCAAACACAACATTTTAATCTCAGGGACATAAATGTTTCTTCCTTGAGTCACCTTCTTCTACACCCCAGCAGTGTCTGTGAGCCAGGGCCAGAGGAGCCTGTGGCAGGCGACCCATGGCCTAGTGCCAGGGCATGGTCACCTGAAGCCATCTGGCCCTACTCATCCAAGGAGAGCGCCTGGTTCATGTGGTTGAGGATGTGGTTGGTCAGGGCTTCAGGGATCTGGGCAGACTGCTGCAGTACAGGGCCAGGACCACACACATCAGTGGAGGGCTCACTCTCTCCCCCATCCCTGCACTGCATGTATTTGTGGTGCCAGGCCTGGTCCAGAGTTAAAGTGCTTCTTCCAGTGGTCCAGCTGGTGCCCACAAGGTCTCATGAGTCAGAGCAGGAGGAGTAGACTTGGCCCCTGACAGGGATGGAGTGGTGATAGTGATGTCACTGATGATGAAATTGGGGACCCCAGGTGCTCCTAAGGCTATAATGATAGCTAAAAATTAAGATAGATAAGCAATATTATCCAAGTTGTTCTTCCAGGCATATACCATACTGGAAAAAGCCTTGTACAGATCTTCTCTGTATGGGAGAGGTGACAAACTAACATCTTTCAGTTTTAAGTTCACCATTTCCTCCAAAATTAAATATTTAAAAGCAAAAAGAGGAAAAAAGAAGGGGGGACCCCAAATATTTGCAATTTGAAAATTAAAATCCCTAACAAAAGGCTTTGTTACATTGCTCTTGCGTGAAATAATTCATCATAAAACATCATTTCATACAGCACAGAATTTCTCAGGAGTGAGTTTTCTGATGCTTACATAGTAAACTTAGCTATTTAATAATTGTTAGGCAGTATCAAATCTACTTTGTAATAGTTGTCAGTGTCCAGCATTTTATGAAAGCACAGATTCACTCTGAGGTCCCAGCAGTATAGGCAACACGTCAACAATACAGTATAAGGTAAGGGAGAACAATCAATGAAAAGTTTAGGTTAGGGGGTAACATTTTAAATATACCCAGTTTGGAAAACTGAGCAGTTGCAACACAATTATTGCATCACTGGAAAAGTGTCCAAGAAGTTTATGTTAAGTAAAGAAATGTACTTTTTTTTTGTTTGTTTGGATTTTGAGATGCTGGGGTTGGCTAAATTAAATACATGATAAATTTATAAAACTTAGAAGTGACACTGGGAATAGAATGAAAAAAAAAATTAAAAATCCAAATATATGCCCACACCCAACGGATCCACTGGGGCACTGTTCACCAGGCAGTAATGTGGCTAGCATCATATTCAACCTTCCTTGATTCCCCAGCCCAAATGACCAGGTACCCATTTGGGTTGAGTTGGAATAGCCTTCATCACAGATTGAGACTGAGGCTTGAATTTATGCTTTGGAGCCATAGCAAGTTACCTTAACTGCCATCTCACCTTGCTCCAGAAGAAAAATATCTTTTTATTGTTGAAAATACAAGAAAAAACAGCATTTTGGTACTAACAATTTAAGGTGCTAATAGGGAAGGTAAGGAAATTGTTTACGAGTATTTTAATCATAATAATATTTCGACCATTCTGGTTGTGATGTGATTTTTTTTAAGTGTTGAAAATGTAACGGTTCATTTGATAGCAGAATTTTCAAAGAATGCACAATTGGGGGGCAGCGATGCAAAAAATTACATACATAACGAAATAGTATGACTTCCTCAGATGCAATCAAAACATCTGAAGGAAGAGGTTTGTCCTGCCTAATTGTATGCCTTCATGCCCCCAATTATGCAGACAACCTGTCTGCATATTTTCAATGGCTTAGTGAGAAGATTGTGTTCACAGTGGTTCTCTGATAAATGCCTGTCTGCTCATTAACATATCTGACCCTTCCTAATTCTACTCAGATGTGCAGTATGGGTTAATCCACAGTCTACTTAGCTCAAAGGCAATACTCCCAATTGGAACACATTTTTATTTCATTTATAAAGCTTCGTCTAAGATTTTTTCCCCTCAGTGTTCAATTAAATAGCCTCTATAATAAGAAGAAAAAAGTAGCAGATGAGACCTCACTTTTATATATTAGAATAAAACGGTAGTTACCTTTAAATAGGATTTTTCCTCTTAATCGCATTGAGTTCCTCATAGATGTTTGGAAGAACTGTAGATTTGAACTTCTGATTTACTTGCTCCTCTCTTGTTGTTCAGAAAAAAAAATCTCTGTATATGCCATTAGTAAAATTAAAATGTGTTTTCCAATCAGCATAATGAAAACGTGTAAAAGAGCACTGGGAGGTACTATATTTGTGGAATTATAAGGGAGAGTGGTAAAATAAGTCAAAAGTGGGCCCCTTTCTAAAAAAAGCAGTCATTTGTTACCTCACTTCATAACATACCTAACTTTAAGTGATGAGTGGAACTAGTAGGGAATTTTTTGCCAATTTATTTTTTTGTTAGAAAATGATAATTTTTACAAACAGAAGCATTTAAAAGGCAGGTGTAAGTATTAATGGAAATATAGTTAGGAAGGTTTATTAGGTTGAGATTAGGACCCCTGGACAAAACAGTGAGTGAGAAAGATTCTAGAATAACCAAAGCCCAGAGATTACTGGGGCAATGGGAGGGGGGATGGAGGGGAGGAAGGCAGGGCAGGTATTCTTCTTGGAGGTGGGAGACTCAGGTGTAAGTCTGTAAATCATTGCTCAGCTCAATCAGAAGTTGGGACTTGTCTCAGTATGTCCACATTACCCACTCGTCCATCGGCTATGCTGAGATGGCTCCCCTTCCCCTCTTCCCCATCCCTTTTCTGGCAAAAAAAAATAACATGACTCTTTTTTTCCACACTGAAACAAAAACAAATGTTGAAACCTCAAAATAGTTTATGAATCAGAATGTCTGTTTTCCAGGCAGTCTTGTCATGAGTATTTTTATGACTTTCAGTAGGAGTGCTTATGCCCTTAAGGTAGGACACACACTTTAAGTTCCTTTTCTGAATTTGGGCCTTCGTGAATAGGCATATGTTTTTGCCTCTGCATGGATATTTTTTCCTTTTTTGTTAGTGTTGCTTTATTTCCTCAATGGATTTACACCTATATTTGTTAGGGGGTGAATCTACATGTTCATCAATGCGCTGTTGTTGCTGCGTATTTACTAACCGAATGTGTAGTATCCGACACTACTGCACAGTAGGGCTATGCGAAATTTTGCCGGCGGTTTCATTCTGACATTGTTTTGACCAATTTTGAGGTCAAAACAGCAGAATTGGAACAAAATAAAGACCATCAAAATAGCCTTGGAACAAAACGAGGCTGGTCAAAACGTTTTGAAAGTCAAAACATTTCAGCCATAGGCTGGTGATGGGAAGTCAGTCCAGCAGTCCCCCACACTACATCGTCCCCACACATGTAGTGCAGGGCACAGGGAAGTAGTCCAAGTGGGCTGCCTCCTGTCCCCGATGCGATGTAGCACAGGGCACGGGGAAGCAGTCAGCTGGGCTGACTTCCCATCCCCAGTGAAACTCAAAACAGTGTCGAAGCAGCCTTTCTGTTTCAATGGAACGGAACAGCTGTTTTGACTCGAAATTAAATTTGATACGAAACACTGTTCTGTTGAACTGTCAAAACTCAAGGGGAAATGGAATGGTGTTGTTTTGCACAGCCCCACTGCACAGTAGTGCTGGTGCATGGTTTTTCAGTGATGCTAATGCACAGTAGACTAATTCTACTGCACATTACCACAATAACATGACTTTTGCTGTCACATGGTGGTGCACAGTAGAATTAGTCTACTGCACATTTAGCATCTCATGTAAGGTGCCCAATGGTATAGCAATATAAACTATATTAGTTTATATTGCGTTTCATATTTAATTAATTTGCTTTAAGTAATTAATTTGTTCACTGCTGGTTGCTAGGCTTGACGGTTTAGTTGCGGATCACAGAATGCTTTTTTACACATCAAGTGTGAGTAAAAAAAATTCCAGGTATAGATTCATCAAATGATTACTACCCATGAGTATTACAATGAGTACTGAAAAACAAAAAATGGCAGGCTAGAAAGTGGTGCTCAACTACTGACAGGCACCAAACCCTTAGAACCCCCACTGATTTAGTATAAACTGAGTTATGGAACAAGAACGATTTGGTCATCCGCTGGCACACATCATCTATAGATAAGTAAATCTTTTTGAAAACGTAGCCATATCAAAAAAATCCAAAAACGAATGACTTTCCATAAAAAAACTATCCTTGCAGGATATAAGCTCTGTACCATTCTAACTTACGGCATAGCTTTTACTCACTAGACTGCACAGTCTTTTGTCCACATCCAAGGGACTTTACCAATGTTAAATGAGTCATTGGAGAACACCTATATTATTCCCCAACTGCCTGGGAAGCAACTTCAGAATGACAAGGGAAATATTAATATAAAATTGAATATAAAGGCTGCAAGGCCTCATACAAAATGCAATCTCTAGTACACATCAAGATCTACCAATATAAAGGATGTCTGGTCATTCATACTCAATATACTGTGTTTTGATTTTTCAAGAAGAGCAACATATTTTATGTTAGAGCTAAAATTGTCGTAATAAATAATACACCATTAGGAAGTATTTTGTCAAGGCAGAATGAGAAAAGCAATAGCATCCCAGTGATGGGTACTATTAAAACAATGGTTAGATTTCCTCACTGAGTTTACTGATGTCTGTAGAATACTTGATTCTCCCGTCTTGTCCACCAGTGTAACTAATTTGCAAGTGGGACAAAATAGATCAGGCCCTATGGCCCAGCTCTCCAGCTGGTGTGAATTAGTATAGCTCCATCAACTTCAATAGAATGAAAGTGATTCATATCGGCTGAAGAGCTGTGTCCCTAAGGACCTTTTTCTGCACCACTTAAATCAATGGAAGTTATACTATTGACTTCACCAGTTGCAGGATCAAGCCAAACATGAAATGTTGTTTCTTTTTGAGACTATAAAACAAACCAAATGAAAAGCTAAACCTGGACATTTTGAGCTTTTTAGTATAGTTTTATAGCAGTTATATAGCAACAGGCACAGAATGTATGAAGTTCTCACTTACTGGACTCTTATTTTCTTTCAAACCTAGTCTCTTCAGGTGCTTATAGGCAAGCTGGGAAACTGCTCCGATGTGCTGTCTGCTGGAGCGTGGTAATTACTGCGCTCCAGCCAGTCTCTGCATCTTGTGTATTAGTGTCCCCACATTTCAAAATGGCTGCAGAGATGCTTTAACTAAAGCTCATTCAAAGAGCTTTAGATAAAGTGCCCCTGCCACCATTTTGAAGCATGAGGATGCTGACACACAAGATGCTACGGGTGCTTTAATTAGAGTGGCTTTTGGAGTTACTGTAATTAAAGCAGCCCCGCCCCTGCACTCCTGGAGTACATGTAAAAACACTCTTGAAGGCTAAGTATGAAAAATCAAGAAAATTCCCATTGCCTCTCAAGAAGCCAATAGAGTGTCTTCTTTTAACTGTGCTGTCAGCATACATAAAAGGTAAGTATATAGATAATTCCTTGCATGGATGAGATGCAATTTTAAAAAACAAATATATTTCTCTTTACGTAAAACTGGTTTGTTTTCCAAGTATTGTTGATCACTTTTCCTGTCTCCTAATTATTTACTGGGCAAAGCTAAATCCAGCAGGGCACAATTGGTTTGTTTTGGGGTTTTTTTGGGGGGGAGGCGGGGGGCACTGTATAAACCAGTCAACCAAGACTACAACTGTGTAGTTCATTTTAATTATTTATATCCAGCCCTAGTTGAACAAATACATTCCTGAGCCTCAATCTTACAGCTAACCAAAAGGGAAAAGTCAACACAACAAATCAACAGAAGTAGGGAATGTCAGATATGGAACTGGCAACTAGTGAGAAGATTAATCCACAAAAAATTAATAGAAGATCCAACTATGAAGCATGAATCATAAAGGTGGATTACTTAAAATGTATCTTGATAAGTGCACAACTCTGATGCCTTGTTATCATAAACTGCTTGAGCTGAACAACTCAGATATGTCAAGAAACACCTTTAAAAACCTGTATGTCAAGAAACTAGTCAGACCAGATTGAACTTGAATAGATTGTATATATGATGTTAAACTCAGTCTGAAGCAGGGATCCTAACTCGGTTGCAAGAAGCCTTGCAGCCTGGATCTGCAAGAGGCAGACACAGCAGAGGCAGCGGGGCAAATGGTGGTAAGCAGCAGTGCCACCAACACGTATGCCCAGATGGACTCCATACCTGGGAATTCTGTGGCAGACCCTGCCACTGCTCACCCTACTCCCAGATTCCTGGTCCCTCTGGAACCTCTGTGGATCATGTGAAGCAGTTCTAAGGACTGGATCTGGGCTTTGGGATGTGTTTGACACCCTTGATCTAAAGTAAGGGATCTAAAGAAGGAGGAAGAGTCACAAGGGAAATTTGGGCCAAGTCTAACATTTAGTGACAGTGGCTTTCCTAGAACTCAATCACAACTCTTGGTTCCTAAGTTTTTGCTGGCATGCTCCTCTACACATAAGTTTCTGCAGTTGGGCTGTACAAACCTGTCTGTCTGGTTAGGTTAATCACCTAACTCATGTCTAAGCCCTGACAGGATTCATGAAGTAGGCATACCCCTGCCTATCTCATCTGCAGAACCTGATCTGGTTGGTATGCATAGAGAATGTCTACTACCCATAGAAAATCATCAGAGGAGGAATCTCCCACTGCACCAGCACCACCACCTAACCTAGAGATTAGAACACTTACTGGTCTATGTGCAAGTTCTTCATCTGCTTGAGAGAATTTAAACCCTAATCTCCCACAGACAACAAGGCTGTCCAGGGTAGCTATCAAACCAGCCTCATTCCAATGTATATAAAATAATTAAATATTAATTTGTCCAGAGAACAGAACCCAGGTAATCTTCATCAGAAGAAAGTAGCCTACAAGCTGGGTGTTCACGTCATTTCCATAGAATCATAGAATAGAATCATACAAAATTAGGGCTGGAAGGGACCTCATGAGGTCATCTAGTTCAACCTCTGCTCAAAGCAGGACCATCCTCCAACTAGATCATCCCAGCCAAGGCTTTGTCTAGCCGTGTCTTAAAAACCTCCAAAGATAGAGAGGCCACAACTTCTCTGGGTAATTTGCTGCAGTGTATTTCTACCCTCCTAGTGAGAAAATTCTTCCTAATATCGAAATTTCCCCCCCTGCAACTTGAGACTGTTGCTCCTTTTTCTGTCATCTGCCACCACTGAGAACAATCTAGTTCCATCCTCTTTTGAACCCCACTTCCGGTAGCTGAGGGCTGCTATTGAATCCCCTCTAAGTCTTCTCTTCTCTAAACTAAATAAGACCAGTTCCCTCAGCCTCTCTTCAGAAGTCATGTGCCCCAGCCCCCTCACCATTTTTGTTGTCCTCCACTGGACTCTCTCCAATTTGTCCAAATCTTTTCTGTAGTGGAGTGGGGGCCCAAAACTGAACACAGTACTCCAGATATGCCTCACCAGTGCTGATTAGAGGGGAATAATCTCTTCCCTTGATCTATTGGCAACAGTCCTACCAATAGATCAGTCAGTATGCTGTTAGTCTTCTTGGCAATAAGAGAACGCTGCTGGGTCATATTCAGCTTATTGTCCACTGTAATCCCTTGGTCCTTTTCTGCAGAGCAGCTGCCCAGCCAGTCAGCCCCCAGCCTGTACTGGTGCATGGGATTGTTCTGTCCTAAGTGCAGGGTTTTGCACTTGTCCTTGTTGAACCATATGAGATTTCTTTTGGCCCAATCCTCTAATTTGTCTAGGTCACCCTGAATCCTAGCCCACCCTGAATCCTAGCCCCACCCTCCAACATATCTACTACTCCCCCAGCGTGGTGTCATCTGCAAACTTGCTGAAGGTGCACTCCATCTTTCAGATTGTTGATGAAGATATTGAAGAAAACTGGCTCCAGGACTGACCCCTGGAGCACTCTACCTGATACCAGCTGCCAACTAGCCATTGATTACTACCCTCTGAGCTGGATGCTCCAGCCAGTTTTCTATCCATCTTACACTCCATTCATCCAACCTGTACTTCCTTAGCCTGCCTGTGATAATGTTGTGGGAGACCACATCAAAAGCCTTGTTAAAATCAATGTATACCTCATCCACTGGTCTCCTCACATCCACAGGGTCAGTCATCTCATCACAGAAAGCAGTCATGTTGGTCAGACATGACTTGCCTTTGGTGAATCCATGTGACTATTTCTAATCATTTCCTTCTCCTCTAAGTGCTTAGAAATGGATTCCTTGCTGACCTGCTCCATGATTTTTCCAGAGACTGAGGTGAGGCTGACTGGTCTATAGTTCCCTGGATCCTCCTTTTTCCCTTTCTTAAATATTAGCACTATGTTTGCCTTTTTCCAGTCATCTGAGACCTCTCTTGATTGCCATGAGTTTTCAAAGATGATGGCAAGCAGCTCTAAAATCACATCAGCCAACTCCCTCAGCACCCTCACATGAATCCCATCTGGCACCATAGACTTGTATATGAGCATCTTTTCTAAACAGATCTTAACCTGTTCTTTTGCCACTCTTTGCTGCTCACCTCCTCCCCAAAATGTCTGGTGCAGTAAGTCTGGGAGCTGACCTTGTCTGTGCAGACTGAGGTAAAAAAGGCATTGAGCACCTCAGCCTTTTCTGCATCCTCTTTTGCTAGGTTGCCTCCGCCATTCAGTAAGGGACCCACACTTTCCCTGATCTTCCTCTTGTTACTGACATACTTGTAGAAACTATTCTTGTTACCCTTCACATCCCTAGCTAGCTGCAACTCCAGTTGTGTTTTGGCCTTCCTGACTTCATCACTGCATGCTTCATGTACTCACTTTGTCCCCTTCCCACCTGTTTTTTTGTTCTTTGGACCAATTAATACTCAATGATTGTACACAAAGTGGAGCAGCTTCAAAAGAAGCACTGAAATAGATCCCTTATCCAACCTCTTCCCTTGCCCTCCCCCCCCCCCAATAATCTCTAATTTAGTTGTTAGACCAGTTTTCCAGATGGTGGGAGATTGGGTTCAAATCCCAGCAGGCTGTGAAGGCCTTTAAATCTAGCTCTGCCACATCATATTTGAATGTTCTACACATGAAACTATTGGGTTGAAAAATGGGAATTCCTACCATTGCTATATTCTGAAAGAAAGAACTATATCTCCTCCTCAATTTTTGAAAGAGGGTTTTGGTATGTAACTCCAAGGGCATGGGCACAGGAAAGGTTGAAGCCCTTTCAAAAAGGGAGCATTTCAAGAGGGCAGCAGCTGGTACAATCTAATTGTCATGTGTGAAGGAGGTGAAAATGATTCGTATATAGCAAAACTATTCCAGTTCTAGCCGTGGATGAAGAAGTGTTAACGTTGTTGCAGTTTTGCTGCAGTTGAATCATTCTTAGCTCATTCGCGCATAACAGTTAGAACATACCAGCTGCTGCCCTTTTGAAACATTCCCCTTTTGAAAGGGCTCCAAACATTCATGTGTCTGCACCCCAAGAGAAGCTTCACATTCATGAATTTCAAGCTGAGACCCCTAACTTTCCAAGAGGTGGTTCAATGGGTGCCCTCTCCTTTCCTTCCCTCCTCCCCGACAAGAGTCCAGATGTTACAGCAGTGCTTATTTCTCTTTTCTTCTTTGACATTTTAATTTGGTAACCTCCCATACTCGCTGTCACCCAGCATGGTTGCTCTTGCCAGTCCCATTCACCGAAGACAAATTAATCGTCAGCAGTTAAATCAAGGCTGTGAATGGCACGGCACTACTTAGCCTCTTGGCAGCAGGGTGCCAAAAAGTTAGGCAGTGTTTAGGGATAACCCCTATATCTTAAATAGAAATATAACTAGATCTGGGTGAAACATTCTCAGTTCAAAGTCACATTTAATATTAGTCAAAGTCAAGAAACAGGCAAAAAAACAAGAATCAGGTGAGAGTGCAGAGTCACAGTTCCCTTTTTCTATACATGGTAACCAATAATTTAACCACCTTTAGAATTTATGAACCCCCATATGCTCAGAATATAAACTGCTATACTCTTTATGGGGTCTTGTTTGACTGGCCTTTGCCCATTCATTATAGCCAACCAGCTGGTGCTTTATCAGTTTCACTGGTAATGAAGTTTTAAAATCAAAATAGGTCTATTTATCCACATTCATATTTAAATGCAGATAGAGTGGCTATTTAAAGTAATGGCTGTTAACACAACAGATGCTTATGTTGTGAGCACTGGCCCATCATTAGAAGTCTTCCTATGGAATGATATGTCCCTCTGGGACTGCTCAGCTTATTAAGAAAGTTTTAAAGTGCTGGGTTTCTTTTTTGAGGAATAAAATAATACAAACTTGCTAATGAGAAATGTTACAATGAGAAGCATCTCCCTCTGTCTCTGTCATTTGTGAATCTTCAACCTTGTCCCTTTTGGCTATTAGAGGTGGGTAAGTTTGAAGGATTTCATTTCATATTATGATTTTATGCTCTTATGAACAGTGATGTTTCCCCATGTAATAAGTAAAATATGACTGAGAATGTCTCTGTGCTATGGATCTATCAATAGATAGGAGATCACTGTACATGCAGATTGATGTTTTCAAAGATGCACAGGGGATTTAGGTGCACTTTGCTGAAAATGAATGAGCAAATGAGTACTAGATGGATAGCTTCAGTAAATGGGCTAGATTCAGCTCCACCAGTTTATTGCAGCTGAGAACCGGGCCCAATGTATTTTATGTACTGTGATTAATATGATGATTTAAGCTGTATTTACTAAATAGAAATATTTGTTTTAGGAAAAGTTTTCCAACATCTCACTTAAAGTGTAATGGGCTGTGTTGCTTGTCAGTTTTGTGGCTCCTCTAAGTTTCTGAATTGTATGGTATAAGAAAAATCAATATCTCATTTCTCACAACAGCCAGATGGATAGGCCAGGCAAGGGCTTCAGCTGAGGCCTAGTGCCATTCTGACAGGTAAAAACATGTTTTTTCTATTTCAAACTCTACAGTTTACAAGCAGCTATTGACAGTTTTGCAGTGCTTTCTCCAGGTAAGATCCATCATGGTGGAGCTTTAAGGCGCTACTGGGTCTACTGTAAGTGTATTTCTAAACACTCTCACCTGCCAAGTACAATTACAAATTCCTTAAGTGGTCCCTACTCTTGAATGAGCTCAATAAATGCTAGGATTATCCAGGGAGCTGTAAAGATGTTCTGAATCACTTGCAAGACCAGGGAGACCTCAGCGAGTGAACAATCATTGTCCCAAACAGTAGGTCATAGTTTCTAAGGTTCCAGATCTGAAAAATAATCATAATGCACAGCCAACCTGCTTCTGCTGATCCTCACAAAAACCTGAAAACTGTTTTTGTGCATTTTGGAAAAAAATAGTTGCCTTGTACATCTATCTATATGACTTAGCTCTTCAAAACTACTGCAGAATGTTGGTCAAAAATTACTTGGCAACAGTAATTTTATGTTCTTTAGCTCTGCCTGTATCATGATGCATGTCAAAACACAAGGTAAATTTTAATATCAAGTTCCAAAAGTTTATTAATACTCACAAAATACTTTAACATTTCAGCAAAATACCTTAACATGCTGTCAAGAAGAGATGTACCAAAATGTAAACATTTGGTTATAAACACACTAATGTAACGATAAAATGCTTCAATACTATTGATTGAATTGCACTTTATTATATACACATACTATTGATTGAATTGCACTTTTATGTATAATTATAGCCAAAAAAATCTATTAAAAGAACATGGAAATGGTAAAATCAAAAAGTTAAGGAAGGCAAGATTTAAAACGCTGTCCTTACAACCTCCATTGGCTGCTCACACCTAATTCATATTGTATCAAATACCATTCTTCCCACAGAATTCCCTGCCTTGTTCAGTGCCCAGAATAGATTGTACTAAGTGAATCAGACTCCTCTCCTGAATGTTGTCAGGAGAGCACCCTGCAGAAGATGGAAAGTCTGTAGACAATGAAGCTAGGAATTGTAGGAAGAGAAAGCATTCTCTCCTGGTTAGGCCAGCTGAATTTTAAGAAATGATAATTGACTGGACCAGAGCCTGGAGAGGTGCAGATAGAGAAAGTGGGTGTTTGGTCAGAGAAAGATGGCTCAGTTTTCTTGCATCTTTCAAACTAGTAGCATGGCATGCATGTGAATATGTTCTGAACTTGTAATCTATCTGGAATCAAGGATTCAGTAAGAATATTTCACACAGACTAGCTGTAACATGGCTGTGAACTAACAATAGTCACCATTACAGTCTCAAGCACATATCTGGGAGTTAATAAATAACAAGAGCCCTGGTTTTTGACACACACTGGTATTTAAAACACATTGTTACTGATAGACTGCAATCATATATCAATTTGAAATATTTAAAATCCAAATGCTGGTGCCATATTTTCACCAGTTCACCATCCAGAGAGCTAGAGCAGTGGCTCAATTAGTTTAAGCCACAAATGAATTTTGGAGGTAAGGTAGATCATTCCCATTCTGGTGGAAAGCAGGGGAATACGAACCAGACCTGCCAGACACACTTATAATAAATCCTGCAAAAAATGTAATGCACCCCACATTCCATTGCAAACTTGAATCACAACCCTGGCCCTTTCACAATTTTTCATAAGGACCAAACATTACTGAGCTGGATGAAGACATCACTGGGTGAGGTTCTGTGTCCTGTGCTATATACAGTTACAAAAATTGATGTTAATTTGTGGTTTCGACACAATGCAACAATTAAAACTCAGTGGTTTTGACTAAATTATGTTTAAACTCTGGGATGTGATAACATTTTTAACTGAAATCTGGATTTACAGGGCAGAAGTTAAGGTCATCAGAACCAAAGAAAAGGTTGCTAGGGATCCCCCAAAAGTGAAACTACTGAATTTAAAAGTATTTTGCTATGCAATCTCCCTCCCCCACCTCTGCATTTCTGAGAAATGACAGCTTCAGAAATCTTCTTAAATAGGGGAGACATGGGCCACAGAGGTTATGCTTTGTTTTACAAAAGCCAAATCTTTCAAGGCATGGATCTGCAGGCCTTTTATTTGAAAGTTCTGAAGTGCAATGGATTCAGATGAAAGGTTCTGGTTCTGGCTGATTTCTACCGAAAATAGCTAAAAATCAATGTTATTGTGCTGAAGCTTAGGCAAAGGTAGAATATAATGTTCTCTACAGTTCCTTTTGAAGTTTGCCTTTTCTAAAAGGGCACTGGAATTTTCTTTTGGAAAAGGAATTTAAAGAGGCTGTCACAGAGGTCAGGAGGTAGAAGGAACAACATTTGCACTACTCAGTTTTAACTGGTCTTACTTCAAGACAAAAATTAGTGTTAAGAGTAGAGAACTAACCATTACTTAAAAGCTTCCTCCTCTTCTGGCTGCTTTTGGACTCAGCATTTACTGTTCCCAAGAGGCACACAGGTGGCAATAAAACATTGGTTTAGTGTGATGGTAGCAAAGAGACAAGTTATAAATTAGTTTTATACTCCATAAATGAAACTGCAAACACTCATCCCTGGGATTTTATCTAATGCATATATCAGCCCTGATTATGAATTTTCATACATACATATATTGTTTTTACTCAAGCAAGCAGCTGTAAACCTTTTTTACTTTTCACTCACCAATATGCAATTTGGGCACAAGGCATTTATTTACTCCTGAGAGCTGCTAAGCACTGATTCTTCCTGATACTCATACTTCCTGTATAAAAAGGTTATTTTATTATTGTTATTATAAGAAGGCTATGGAGCCAACTTAGAATGAGAATGGCTTCTGTTGTACTGAGCACTATACTGATGGTAGTCAATAGCCAATGCCTCAAAGAGTTTACAGACTCAGTAGATAAATCAGACACAAAGGTTAGTGGGAAGTAGTTTAATATACAAGCAGACTGAAGAGTGATGGTTTGCAAACAGAATCTCAGTGCCATGATTTCTTTTGGTAGACAGTATCCTACAGAGCTTGTGAGGTGGGAAGCAAGTAGGGGTTGGAGTGAGTGACTCAAAGGCATGGATGTCTGAAATCAAAACTAACAAGCAATCACTGGTAGCCATGATGGCAGCTGGTGTCCTTGTAGGGGCTGCCTCTCTCTACCTGTTCATGCCAACTCATGATTTTCTGTCTTCCCCTGTGTTCTTCTACCTGGAATTTCTTTCTTCCTAAACCCATACAGACCAGGGACGAGGCCAGGTGCTTGCCAATGGGGAAAAATCTTGTTGCAAACCTGAGTGGTGGGGTTTCAGAAGGAAGACCTCTACTTCTCTCTTGGATACCACAATACTTGGTTTTTCCTGCCCTTTTCATTTGCTTCAGCAAGTTAGTTTCTTCGTTGTGATTTGTTTCTTCTGTCTAGTCACCTGATATGGGCCAGTTTTATGTGATGTAGGTCATGTGACAGAGGAAGTTAATGCTTTAATGCTGGAAAAGTCTGTTGTTGCTGCTTCATTTAATATACTGACAGCTGTAGGTCTACAGCAATGCTGATTTGGCCTGTGGATAGCTTAATAGATGGCATTATTAACCTGCACAGATTGTGTGTAGAACCAAACTGTTAGAGATTTCTTTTTAAATTAAAGACCAATCCACCCATTAATGGGGTATAAATCAGCTTGCATTTAACAACTTGAATTTATGGCAGTAGCAGGTCTACCTACAGCTAATTCCCATCTGCTTTCAGCAGTTTTTTGGCACCTGGGCTATATACGGGGTTGTTGGTTTTTTATGTGTCACAGGCTGTGTTTCATGATTTGTCATGCTCACTCAGATTGGCCTGGCATGCTGGCAGAATCTAATATTGCCTACATCTCACAGACCACATTTCATGATTCATTATGCACAGACTGATTGTGACTGACAGAGCGCATCATCCAGGATAGGAGCGTACTAAGGCATAGCAAAGAGCTTGCAGTTTTGCTGAACCAGGTTCACACCTTTTCTCCCTTGGCTAACATTTTCTCTCATCTTCTCGCTCAAAATAGCCTTTATCACATTGATACTGGCAGTGCTTCCTCACATCTCAGACCAGACAGCGCATCAGGGTTCCTCGTTACAAATGTATTATTGTTATACAGGTTTCCATGTTCCATCATTCATGCAAGGATTAATACACGCACAGTGTACATGACAGGAACATGCTAAGTGATTATTTTTCACTGAAATCCTTTGAACTTTTCACATAGCTTCTTGGTAACATTCAGTATAACCTGGGAGAAAATACACATTCTAAAATTGCACCCACACTAATGGTAACTATCCCCATGCCTACTCGTAAAAGAAGGGTAAATGTAAAGAAACTATAATTTTTAAAGAGCAACAGGATTTTTAAGCCCTTTGGAGTAAAAGAAAATAAAGCTGACAAGTGCCTTATTTTTTGGCTGACAAAGCTTGCTGTACAATTTGCATGTTCATTTGCAACAGCCTATATCATATTTTTAGAGCTGTGCAACAGTGTTTGTATCCAAAATAAGACCAGCAAATTTGGAACTGTTTCCACTTCTCTTTAGACGTAATCCAAGTGGCAGTTCTCCTGCTCTGGGTGGATGGTGTTTAATATTGGCAAAAATGATCTTTTTCAGTCAAAAACTGGCTTCCCCCAGACTGAAGATATAATATGATGGCAAACCTATAATCCCTCTGCTGTTAAAATTCTGTGCAGTACCTGACTTTGCTGACCTAAAAGGGTAAAAGGGTAAAAGGACAGTTTTCATTAAAGAGAGCAGGGAGTTGTGGGTTAAGTCAATCTTAGGAATGATGGGAAAGTATAATTGACAGGCAGTGTGATTCTGTGCTGAAGTCCTGGCCTCGCATTCAGGATTTCCAGCACTGCCATTTTCCTGTCATGTGAACCTGGGCAGATGACTTCAAGTGCCTCTATCTCCCTTCCTCCCCATCTCCTGAATTGTAAATTCTCCAGGGCAGAGATTTCCTCTTCCTAACAAGAGATTCTATGTTGTTGGTTAGGGTTTCTAGGTTTTACCATCATATAGATAGTCAGAGTAAACAATAATAGGATGGGAGTGTAACTAAAATGACATGTAATTTTCCATCGTACCTCTTACAAGCTAGAGAAGAGCCCTTCAGGAAGCTGTTTTATTTTAAGGTCTACCTGAGTCCAATGGTCTATTGGGCTAGCATTGTTACAATGTGCCAGTTTCTATAGCCATCAGCACACAAGGTACAGCGATGTCCCCCTCCATTTAACCCCTAGCCTGAATGCCCAGGTGTTTACTGATTTCATTCCACAGATATCATTCCACAGATATACATGATGATCCAAAACCAAATATCAGATTAATTGAGAAATGGTTAATGGGGAGCACTATCACCATTAGTCTGGACCAGGGCCTTACCTCTTGTCTCTGGAGAAACAGCAAGGTACCAAGAGATCTTAATAATAAAGCACTCCAGCTGTTTGTGTGAAGGGAAGGCTGTAAACCTTTGAGCTGTACTTTTAGCTATATTTCAGTGGTGAGTTCCATTATGGGCACCATCTGTCCCAGCCAACCATCTCTTAGAAAACACAAGTAAATGTTGGTATGAATAACTTAAAAAAAATCATAGCCCATTCACATATCACATATCTAATACTTTCTATTCTGTTTTCTATTTTAAATGTAAACTCTAATCCAGTGGTTAAGGCTGATTAGTACTATTTCAGGGTTAGAGTGTGCAAGGTGAAAGAGAATGGTGGATAGAAAAATTACTTTTTAAAGTAGAATATTTTTTCACCAAGCAGAGATCATGGAGTGAAAAAAAATGAAAGATTTCATGTCATAGTCCCATAGTCAAACTGTCCAATACTGGTTCCCTTCTATCTTCTCCAAGGTAGGGGTCCCAAAAACTCAACAACTCACCAAATGAATGGATGCTATTAGTTCTCTTAGTTGAACAATGAAATAGAACTATTTCATGAATAATTCCAAACACTGACTCAAGGTAATTGATTACATGAACTAAAGGTTGCAAATTGAAGAGATAATTGACTTCTTCAATATGCAAATACAATACCAGGCAATAAACAGATACAGGTTATATCAGTGCAGGGTATAATTGCAATTAACTTCAGTGTCACAAAGAATCTTCCCTGAATTGTTTTCAGCTCTTAAATATCAATTTTTCTGTTGCTTATGCATGTGCCACTTTTTGTGGCAACAAAAGAAAGTCAGTATACAGGGTGTTGTGAGAGACCAGTCCTGAAGGGTAGCTCAGCAAGTTATACACTGCCCCCCAGTCATGTCTATACCATGTTGGACAGTAGTTAGGAGCACCACTGTGAAAACAAGTCCTGCCCACTCACTCCTGCATGTAGTCACTTACCAATGCACAGTCAGTTGTGCCTAGCACCATTCTCATGTGCGCACCTGAGAATAGTGCCAGGCAGGCACTGAGCACGTGCCAGGAAGCTGCATGACGTTTTTTTGATATGCAGCATGCAGAATGGGAATGAGTGGGCAGTGCTTGTTATCACAGCAGTGTCCCCAAGCACCATCCAGCACTGTGGGGCCCTGTTTCAAGAGGATCATACTCCCGCCTTGGTAGCAGGGGCTTGGAGTCCTGGTACTGCTGGGGTGTGATAGATTATTAGATTGCACGTTGCTTGCTGGCATTTCTTATTGCTATCGTTGTCTTTCTTTTACTGACATTCATGTATATCCAGAGACACTTAAAGATTAATCATCTTTCAGGCACTGGTAGTAAAGGAAAAGAGGACCCTCTGCACTCACCCATTCTTCTCCTGTTCCAGGGTTAAAGAGTAGGAAGCAAAAACTGGCTTTGTTGCCTTCCTTTTCCTGCCTGGGATTTCTCCTTGAGATGGGATGGGCAGAGTGAAGTTACTATAGGTGAAGAGTAGCAAGTAAGGAAAAATAAAAGGGGTGAAGAGGGGAAATTAGAGAGAATAGATGGGAAAAGGGGACAAGGGACAGAAATGTGGGAGAGTTAAACCCATGGAAAGGAAAAACAAATCAAAAGAGAAACAGAGCAATTGAAAGACTGCAAACTGAACAGAGGGGAGGAAAAGACTGTGCGGTTCTGTCTTAAATGTACTTTTGAAAAAAAAAGTGGGAAAATGGCCAGACATGCTTTTCTTAAAAATAAAAATGGCATACTAGCTTGGGGCTTAGTGACTGATGGCCTTGCTTGTTCTCCAGACTGCAGGTACAAGTGCCAAACAGCCAGAAGTCTTGCTCATCCCAAGTGGCAGTGCCAGCAGGGTCAGCAGCGGTGGCTGCTGCAGCGAATATGTTGCTTCTCTAAAGCCCATAGCCATAGGGGATCTGCGTCAGGGAAGCAGGTCTTCCCTATTCCTCACCCCCTCACACACCCACATACAGCTTCAGGGGCTAGAAGCAGGACAAGACATTGGTATAGCAGTTGAAAGCATCATGTGTGCTCCTTAGAAAGATATATGATATTCTGACAGGAAGAGGGAAGACAGCAAAAGGAATGCAGTCTGGCCTCCCCTATTCTGAAAATCAAGCTGGAAGAAGGTAGGGATGTTTTCTCTGCCCCAAAAGCAGGAGATATGTTCTGCTTGTTTTGTTTACACATGTTCTTGTACAAATACAAAATTGTTAAAATCCCTGCTCTGCTTATAAGGACCGTGCCCCTGTCTGTGTCTACTATACCAGGCTGTAATGAGCCATTCTTGATCCCACTGTGTCTTTAGATTGTTAACTCTTTGAGACAGGAAGCTCTTGCTTTTTTAGTGTAGTTTCATCTGCCATGTAGAGCCTGTGCACAGATGGCACTTTATAAATAACAACTATGGGCCTGCACTGGGAGCTTTGCATTTATTCTAGACCTCAAATGTAAACATTTTATGCAAAGGAAAGCTGGAGTCAAGTAGACCCAGGGAAAAAAAAAATTGAGAAAAGAAATGAACAGTGAATTCCTTTTGCCGAGAAGTAATCCAGATGCCAAGAAGCAACATGAGACCACGCTAAGTACAGAACTTGCCTGCAGGAATCAGATAAGGTACCCTAATTTCTGCAGACCTAAATTGTCCAGCATCAAAGAGAAAGAGCAGTGGTAGAAGTTTCTGAGGGTCTGGGCTACTGCTGTAACTTCTCATTTATCAAGAATTTGGCAGAGGGATTCTTTTTGCAAATTAGCCGGTCTCACTGTTTGGGTTGCTGCTGCCTCCATTCCTAGTAAAGAGCAGCTGTGGAGTACAGGGGTATATATTAGTATATTCTTCTCCATCAGGAGGAATTGAGTTTCTACAGATCCACTCCCCTTCAGACAAACAAATCAGTGAGAGGTTGCTGATGTTAAGTCTCTCCTGCAGAGAGAAACTACTAGAAAGGGGAAGAAGCTTATATCAAACAGTAGTTACTTGAAGATCAGTGAGAGAAGCAAATCTGGCTTGTAAGTGCAATAGGGAAGACTTTAAATGGTACTTTTTATTTATATCATTCCACAGATATACATGATGATCCAAAACCAAATATATAAATAAATATAGTAAACAGACAGACAGACAGACAGCTTCTGTGTCCTGAACCACTTACTATTCAAGGAAACAAAAGTAGGAGATGAGCCAAGATAAAGTAGAGACAATAAAAATGCTGGATGTCTTCCCTAGTATTGAGTGGACCTCCATCATAAATTTCCTTCTTAAATTCCAGCCTCCAAACCTTTTCAGTCATGTAAGACAACCCTGAAAGAGTTTGTTATCTGAGTTTTGGTAAGACAAGCAGCCAAATGTTCACATATGAATTGAAATTATTGAGTGATTTTTTAGTCCCACTCCTTTTCAGATAAGACTACAATCACTGCTTTCAACATAAACTTGTTCTCTCCTAACAAACTAGCAGGTATTTTGGAAGATGGGAGGAAAGTCCCTTATGCCTACTCATACTCTTTTGTGGGGGGCGGGAGCAGAGGGGAGCAGGGAAGGAGGTGGAATCTGAAAAGCCCTGTTGAGGCCTAATTCTTACATTTTGACCAGTAAAGATTTAGAGTCTCACGCTTCACGGTGTTGTATAATTTTGAGCTTTTTCACATTTTCCCTTTGAGCACTCCCATGGAGCTGGACTTCTGTGCCTTAAAATGTTTAAGTAAGCAATATCCGCTCATCTACCTCCAGTACGTTGAACATATTCCAGGTGTTATTATTTTAGGCCATGGACAGGCATTGCCTTTGTAGTGCAAAATATGCTCCTGCAGCACTACAAAAAAAAAGAATGCAGGCATTCAAGTTATTTTTAGCTTGACAAAGATGCTGAAAGTGCTACAATCCAGTGTGACTTTTAAAGAGGAACTTTTAGATTTCGTAGGGTTACATGTGATGCCCGTACAGGGGGAGGAAGAGAAGATGAAGCTGACTGGGAACACTGCTCCCACCATGGCCACCACAACCAACAGACCTGGAGCTGGCCTCTGCCCAGTCTTGCTGGTCAGCTGGTCATTGGGTGAAGCAGTGGTGGCTCTCTCATGGCTCTAGGTGCTGCCCCCTGCCCAGTCTGACTGAGCAGCTGATTGACTGAACCTGGCAGCTGTCCCCTGCCCAGGGTTTGGCTGCAGGGATGAGGCCCCTGAACCTCGTGGTGTGGCAATAGCTGCTGGGGCTGCTGGGGTAGCAACCACAGATCAGGCAGGGGGGATTCCCAAGCAACAGTTGCCATTGCAGGCGCTTATGCCAGCTGGAGGCAACCACGCAAAGAACGTCTCTGTCCCCTCTGCCTCACTGACAGACTTCTGGGGCAGGGTGGGACAGAGGAAACACATTCTCTACACCTCCCTGGCTGGAGAGCTCACCTTTGAGGGCACTTTGTAGCTCTCTAGTCAGGGATCTTAACACCTCTATAGCCCCATAGTACTCTGTTTTTGTAGTACCAGGCTGAGTGCTGAGACATTTTTAGCATTACAAATGAATGCCTGTCCATACCCTTACTTTTCATGTTTGCCAATCTCTAGTATTCTCAGCTGCGTGCTGAAACTCCACAATGTAGTCAGCAACCGGTAGTGTAACTAGGGCAGGAGACCCCGGCAGCTGCCCTGTGCACTGACTTGGAGGGGAGGCGAAAAATATCAGCTACGGCCACAGGCCACATGATTGCTCTGGCGACAGTGGCAGTCAGGAGTGACCACTGTTCCTATATGTCCTGATTTCCCAAGTCCCTTCCTTACCCCCCTGTCAGCAATCCTAACTTTTCCAAGTGCACCATGTTGGGTGCTTAGAGAAATGGTGATGTGTAGGATGAACCATCTCCCCGTTATCAGTAGGCACCCAAGAATGACTGGATAAAAGATTGTAATCATGTGTGACTAGCTTGTATGTTTGATGTGTGTACCATATATTTTATAAGTAAAAGGGCTGTAGTAGTTTGTTGATAAATGCAATGTGAATTCAAGAATCATCTGCACATCATCCTGAGTATTCCTGCCATTCAAACCCAAAGATTTTTAGTTTAACAGCTGATATGGTGTATTCTGTATTTGCATACCATACCCAGCAATTGTAAGGGGATCAGCTTTATGATCAAATTTTAGGTATGTCTGCCTCTGACTTCCATGATTTGTAATTGTCTCTTTACATTTTAAGACCTCTACTTGCCACCCAAAGGGCTGGGTAAGATAGGCTTGCTGCATCTTGACTACATTTAAGACTATGGTCTGTCAGATAATGCTTCCTTGTACTATATCTCTGCTACTGTAATAAAGCATGTTGGCAGGGTGAGGCTCAAGGAGAGTATATTAAATATTTGATGTGATGCATATGAGTGAACTATATCCTGCACTTGTAAGTGGATGAGTGAAACTTGCCAATACGTTTTTTTGGACTCCTGACATCGGTCATTCTATTTCTCCCTTGTGGCTTATGTATTATAGGCTACTAGCAAATTGCCCATCAAGAATGGTGGGCGGGCAGGGACACAGGCCTGTGTCCAGTCCTCCCCTTTGGATCTGGGCCTGTTCCCCGCCCCCCACCGGTTTGGGTCCAGGCCTGTTCCCCACCGTTCAAGTCTGGCCCATTCCCCCCCTCCCCTGCAGCTCTGGGCCCATTCCCCTACTCCCCTGCACCTCTAAAGGAGCTGCTGGGCTCTGATTGTCCCATAACCCAGGGTCCCAGTCACTGTAAATGGGGCCCTTGTTGGGCTGGGTCATGGGGCAATCAGAGCCCTGCAGTTCATTCAGGGACTTGGCCCATGGCCTTCTCAGCCTGTGCACAGGGCAGGGGCAGACTGCAGCTGTGGGCTGTACTCAGCCTCTGCTCCATGCCTTGCTGCCACTGCATTGACAGCAGTGTGGCATGGCACCATGTGCCTCTCTGCCCAGCCTGCTCAGCAGTGGGACTCAGGGCCACACCATGCCGCTGTCAAAGCAGCAGCAGCGAGGCACAGAGCAGAGGTGGAGGCCTGCCCTTGCCCTGTGCAAAGACCAGGGGGCAACGGGCCATGCCCCCTCCCCTTGGCTCCCCAGCCCCACACTCCTGGAGGAGCTGCCAGACTCCAATTGCCCCAGAAGCCAGCCAGGCCAGGGGCCCAGTCACCGTGAGCTCAGCCCCAGCTGGGCCAGGTCATGGGGCAATCAGAGCCCAGTGGCTTGTCCAGAGGTGCAGCGCGGGGGAGTCATAGGGGGGCACATGCCTCCCTCTCCAGCTCCTTCTGTGTCTGGCCCCATGGGCCCCCCACCACTTCTCACTGCTCCACCCCACAACACCTCCCAGGAAGGGGGTGGGGGAGAAACTTGCACTTGGCCACCATAACTGCCACCCTTTGCCTCACGCTGCCCCTGCTCGCATGCAACCATGCCCCAACCCGCTCCTCCTTCTTGGGTGGGTACAGTCAGGGGCCAGGGAGCGGGGCAAGTGGTTAGCATGGTGGGGCAGGGTGCTATACGTTGCTGCAGAGCCACGCATCACACTGTGCCCACTCTCTTCCTCTCCCTCACCACCGCCTCCCACTCCTTGATGGACATGGTCTGGGGGTGCACAGCACCATGCCTCCTGACAACAGGCGGCAGAGAGGAGAGCAGGTGTGGTGCAGTGTGCCAGGCTGTGCGGCAATGCCCTGCGGCAGTGTGTCACACAGCACGCCCCGCAGCAGGCAGCGTGCTGCACCCCGTGGCAGGGAGTGCCCTGCAACAGGCAGTGTGCCATGCTGCACCACGCCCCCAGCTGCCTGGTCTGCCTCTGCCTCCACCTGTCTGTCTGTAATGCTCCGGGCCAGCCATTTGCCATCCACCCTGTGGGCAGTGCATGCACAGTTGGCTTGGAGCATTACAGACAGACAGACAGACTAAAGCTTTTATTATATTAGAATTGATGGTAGGAAAGAACATAACTTTGTCAGGAAGTGAACCTGAAATTATTATACCTAGACTGAGAGGAAAGCAACATTTAAAACAGAGAAAGCAGTCTTTTCATACAAATCAACTCACAGTCATTTGGGAAAGCAGATAAGACAAGTATACTTAACTGTTAAAAAAATTATAAAGAAGAGAAATATGGAAAGGTGAGAAGGTACTGTTTTTCTGGGATTCGACAGATGGAGACAGATGGAGAGATGATATATTGAAAAAACCTCCCCAAAACAAAACCCAAAAGCTGAGGAACACTTAGCTGAGGCACTGGGAGTTCTGAGAAAAATGGGTTTGCACTAAGTTTTCCAAATAATAGGATGAGAGAGGTAAGGTCAAAATTCTTAGACAAACTGAAGAAACAGAGATAGAACCAAGGTAGTCTGGAACATTTTCATGGTGCACCAGAAATCAAGGAAGGCAGTACGTAGGTTATGAGTGGTTTCTTCCCAAAATACTTAAGAAAAGAAAATGAATAAGCCAGATATTATAAATAAGTTTCCTCCCCCCTCCCACAAATGCACTTGTTCTCTGTTATTTCATCCATGTCATTTTTGTAGCAGAAATGTAGTTACCGAGTCTGTTCATAGGGCAAACTTATAAACATTTCTATCCTCATGTAGGCTTATCTCTGGGATATCTTTTTCTCTGTTATTTATAGAGTGTTTATCGTGATGTCTTTCAGTGTATTTATGTTAATGAAAAGACAATTATACCAAAAGCATTTCTTACAAACCAGATATAATTCAGCCTTAATGTGATAATCCTCTCAGCACTGTTCATTGAGGGGGAGGGGGAATTGGTCAGACTTACTGTGGCGGAGGGCTTAAACATGCATGTCAGGGTATTTGTTTACACCACTTTTCCTCCTCCCTCAGACATCTCAAATTCCTCACAACAACTAACATATTGGGTCCAGGATGTTATTTTTGCTTCCCACAGTACATTGACTATTCATTCCTGTCAAAAAAAGCAGGGCAGGGAGGCACTTTATAGACTAACTCATTCAAAGGGGCATGAGATTTTGCAAGTTGCACCTTACTTCTATTATAGTATCTAACAAAATATGCTATTGCTTATGAAAGCTTTTGCCTTGCTGAATGAATTAGGCAGAAGCATGAACTTCAGACCGACATGTCTAGCTACCTCTCTCTATTCCTCTCAAATTTAGGCTTCCTTGTGCTGGAGAAGGCCCTTTGGTTAGAAAGATCTGAGAAATGTGTATGTTTAGGTAACAGATCAGTTTGCATGTGTTCTAATAAGGCCTCAGATGCCTACAAGTTACACACTGTACCACTAGACTTGAAGGTGCCTGGCCTCTACCAAGGAATCTGGACCCCAATGTTTGGCACGTGGGCTTTTTATACAATATATGAGGCAAGTTAGGTGCCTTGGAAAGGTAATCCAAAGAGCCCAGTAGACTTAGGCAGGCAGGATGTTGTGGTTTTGAATTTACTAGTGATTGGATAAATTGGATACCCAAAAGAGGGATAGCTTCTGGCCTGTTGAAGGTAGCAAGAGAGATCAGAACCCAAGCTGTCTCTTTTCCAGGGCAGTGCCAATCTCACTAAAGATACATACTCCTTTTTGCTTATGCTTCTTCTGGTCCCACAATCTTTTTCCCTTTGGCTGCCCAGTTGAACAAAAGGAATAGAAAGTATGTGGGCCTGCCTAGCAATTGTAGCACTTTGCTGGGAAGCTGAAGACATTAAAGGTCTTTCTATTCTGGGTCTTGCATGGCCTGGGGAAGTGCCATGCCCACTACACAGACAGGCTGCAAGGCAGAAGAGCCTTCCTTATTGTCTGCTGCCTCCTCTCTCCAGTAGTCACTAGTTGTGTTTTTTCTGCTACTAATATTTCAGGGACAAACTGCTCTCCCACTGCAAGGGAACTGGTTTTAGGTCCTAGAGTTCTTTTTAGGCACGTAAGTTCTTTTTTGTATTTCTTTCTTTCTGTGACTGATAAATATAGGCTGTGTTTACAAATTACATGGAGATCATTACTATAAAACTATAGTGCCTCTTCAATTGCCTCCTTTAAAGTACAGAGTTGATACCAGCAGTTGCTCTGTCTCCTGAAACCACTATGAATACAGTTTTCTGCCTGACTATTAATTTGAGTACTCATGGAAAATCTCAGGATTACTTGATTTTCTCTCTCTCACATGCAGGCTTGCAGTGACCTTAAAAGCATTAACTTGATGTAAGGTCACACAATTATTTTAGCTGTGGATCAGTTGCTGAAGCAAGTGACAGCTGCTTTAGAGTCATGTAATCATACAGGCAGCAAGGCTCAAGAAAGTCTTTCAATTTACAGCTTATATATTAATGGACTTGACCACTCCCACACAAAGAAAAAAATCACAGCGGGGACTTGGCATTTTGAGGCATTTCTTCCAAGCCACATAGAAGAGCATGTGTTTGCAAAACCAATTAGCCACCCAGCCTAGCTGCTTCCCGAATGTTTTTATTTGTCCACAACAAATCTTAATTGGAACTAAAGCAGCAATACAATCACCTTCAAAATAGTAAAGTAAAAAGATGACATGTGTTTGACTTTGAATATGTTTCTTAAATAGATACACTTACAGTTTATAGGCTGCATTAATCAAACACTAATAATAGAATTATTTTTAGCTATAATTTCTGATGGATAACAATCCAACCTGATTAAAAAGGAAGCCTTCTCTTGATAACATATTACGTGTTTCATAGGGAAAATGGTTGCTTTTGATTTTACAGTGATTCTGATGTCTATATTTGTAATGTCAGAACTATTTATGAATCTAAATAGGACAAACCACGGATGAAATGTTAAGAAAGGAAGAAAAATAATGGAAGATAGGTTTCTGCCATGATAAATAACTGTTGAATTATGCTTATTAAAATTGGCTCTCAAGTGACAAATAATAAATGCATAGTTTTATTATGCATGCTAAATTCAGTATTCAGAAAACTTAAAAGCAGATAGATCAAACTACTGAGATTAAAAAAATCATGAAGACAAAATACAGCGACATCAGTAAATGACAGGAAAATAATTCAGGCTTAAAAATGACTTATTCTTTTAGTAACTTGAAACAACAATTTAGAGAATTAAAGGCAAGTCAGAGCCTTTCTGGTGTTTTAGATTTGCAGTGTTTTAGTGTGTATAGTTTGAGGTGGTAGCAGAGGGATTCAGACTCCAAGTATCCTTCCAAAATTCAGAAAAAAACAATTGCTTCATGTGTTTGCTTCTGCTTTCCATTATTTATAAATAGAGAATTCTTGAAAGGAAAAAGCAGATACAGGACAATCCACTTGCTAATCTATTTGATGCTGACCCCTCCTCCCCTAAGTCCCCACCCCCAAGTCCCCTCCCACAGTAAATCTGCCAGAAGGCCTTGCACAGTTTCTAATTTACTGTATCCCAAGCAATAGCTACACAAAAATCGCATAAACACCGGAGACTACTGGCTCTGTGTTCTTCACTGTAATCATTACATTGGTTCTTTGGTGTTGCATAGGTTTGTCTTGATGATGGGAAATGGGACTGTTGCTTCAACTGTGCATTTTAACCTTTGCTCCTAAAGGTGAAGAGCAGGATTTTTTAATCAAGGAGCAGTTTATCTTCAATTATGAAAAACATAATTAGGCATTATCACTTAATTGCAATTGCTGATGGAGAAAGTCATATTTTTGTAAGTAGTGACCCATGATCTGTTATTGCTCTACTGTTACTGCTTTATTAATCTGTATTTGTGGTTGGCAGCCAGCCAGCAAAAATTAAAAGGTAATCAACATGCTTCTCTGCAGTCCAGCTATCAAAGTCACTGACTCCACAGATGAGTAAATAAAGTCATCCTTTTAGTGTGACATCTTATCAGAAACTTTTTTTCTGGAATAACTGCACCTGCCTTATCTGTCGGTAGAACATTAAATAATACTCTCAGTAACTGTATCTAAAAAAAACCCCTTGCAAAATAGGTTAGAAGAATTGTGCTATACCTCTTCTGGGGTTGAGTTAAAAACAGTTGAATATCTCAAGGCACCACCATGGTAGAATTTTATACCTGCAATAATAATCTAATGGACTATTATACAGTATAGTCAACGAATTAATAAATAGCTTGTGCAATTTTAAGAAGCAATCTATAAAGGAATGTTAGATATATAGTAGGCACATGTACTATAATACAAATAGAAAACAAAACTCCTAGAAAAAGCATGTTGAGCACCTTTGTGATGTATTCTAAACACTGTGTAAACCTTATCTTACAAAAGGTAAAACTGAACTCTTACAATAATTGATTATTTATTCTTACTTTCCTGACCATATGTTCTAAGTCATAGGATTATTCTTAGGGACAGACGATTCTGGTATTGGTTGTAGTGGGCTGTCTTGTTCACTAAACTGTAAGTTCAGGTTTTCAGAAGTTAGGAGGGAAGAATTAAAGACAATTTCACTTAAGTCTGACTTTATGGATACTAAATGTGGTTCTTCAAAACTTGAAGGTTCCTCCACTAAGACTTGTGTATTTTCTCGTGTCATTCCTACATCTGATGGTGACTTCCTTTTCATCCTTGTGTATGATTTGTCCAGATTCTCCATGCCTTGATCAGTTTTCTGAAATCGCCCAAAGAACCAGATGAAGAACCCGAACAAAGCAAAGGCCATCAAACATGGAATAAAGGCCAGGCATTTGACATCAAGACTAGCACCCGTGAATCTGCTATGCAAGAACATGTCTCCATCAGCATAGGTCCTGTTTGTCAAAGGATTAGTATTATTTGATCTCCATTCCCAGGATAACTTAGTTCTGTTAAGATCCTTTAAGCTCTCTGAGTCCTTCACTGTATAGATTTTCTGCCCAGGACCGATATATTGACCATATTCATGAGGTTTGTAAAATATTTGGTTTTTCCACATATTTAGGTCCAGGATTAAAACGAGAAAGATAATTCCATAGTTAAACCATTTACCTGTATTGAAAAAAGAAAATAATGTCATCTGGTATGTTCTTTTTTAGAAGTACCGTAATACATACACTGATACACGAAATGCCACTTTAAGAAAAACAATTTTTTTCAATTAATCATAAAACAAAGTTATAATGAAATTCTCATCAGAAGCAGATTTTTGACTGAATATTTTCAACTGTTTCATAATCATATCTAAGCACATAATAAACAATTTTGTAATAAAAGCACAGCAGTATATCAATTGAATTCACACTGCAGTCTGTAGGTGACCTGTTGATTAGATGATTAGGTGATGTGGTGCAGATCAATAAACTTAAAGAGCACTCATTTCAGGACTTTAAAAATAGTGGCATGAAAATACTCCTTGAAAAGGCCACATTTGATAGAACTGTTTACATGCTAGTGGTAGTTGAAGACACTGAGGAGGTGAGCTGCTTTGAGAGAATGACAATTACATTATTTTAATAGCATCGACCACACTTATTTAATATACTTGCTGTAATGCCCTAACATAGGCAGAAGGGAACAATATGAGAGATGGTAGTTCTGAGACATGGCGTCCAAAGCACCACAGCACCAATTGTATGTTATTTGTAAAAATGCCATTACAGTATAATCACAGCTTACCTTTTCAATTTTACATCCTAAGATCTTACCTGGACGAAGGAGAATGTTATCAGAAGACATCATGTTCATATATGAATGAATGAATGAATGAATGAAGCCTTTTTAGGGGTTCTAAGTATAATTACTGACTGCATTTTGTGTTTCTATATATAAGAAATGTTGGACACATCTACACATAGCCCTATGGCAATGTTACTGCATCATGCTTTAGTATTTCCTTTTAACACACAGTTAGTTTTAGCTGCTACTTCACCATAGTGGCGTGCTAAAATGGGGGAGTGTGCCGCTACACTAAAGTTGTTCCTGGTCACGTGTAAATTCACGTGATCACTATGTCACCATAGCGTGTCATACGGCAATGTAGCGTTTTGCTATGGAGATGTAGGGTGATGTGTAGACACGCACATTAAGTAGTTTTCATCTTAGTAGTCAACAATATTGGATTGTGCTGGAATTAAATTATAAGCATAAGTTTACTCTGTGTGTGTGTGTTATGTTTATGTTTTAACCTTGGTTGCCATTTTTGAATGAGAATGAACATGAGTGCTAATTTTCTCGTGGTATTGCCGCTACTCAGAAAGTAGCACTGTACCTGAAAAGACACAGGTTTCAGTTGCAACTGAATAAGCCCCTAGTAAATTCCATTCTGAAGCTAGTGATCTTCTGTTGGTTTTTCACCTGCAGAAAATTCTGTTACTTCAGCTCCTTAGTGATCCCCAAGCAAGAGTGCATCTGGGTTGGAGGGCAGGGTGTAGAGGTACAGTTGCACTCCTGCCCACCTTTGATTCCTGCTCAACCCAAAATTTAAAATCATCTGTACAGCAAGAACAGTGGCATTTCTGTTTATCCAGTGCCAGAGTTGGGGGGAGGGTCAATTGACTTCATGGATCATTACAATCTAATCTTTCTTCACTTCACAGGTGTTAACAATTTTCTTTCCTTTACAAGAGACTTGATATTCCATTAATCAAGCTGTCCTTTCTTCTGCAATTTTGCTAATCTGTTAACTATTCCTGGTAATTATTCCACAGACCTACAAACTGCTTTTAGCTCTAGCTCTGAAAACGTTAACTCAGGTGAACATTAACTCAAATGTTGAAAGAACTGTCAATGAAGGGTTGGCTGAACTGTCAAGACACTTAAGAAAGTTGACCTTGTTTTATGAAAATGAGTAAGAGATGCACTTTAGTTCAAATGACTAGAAGACTAATGAAACAATACCTTTTGATTATTTTAATCTAGTTTTCTATCATTTTATATGTAAAATATAATAATGCACATTCTAACAAAGATATATATTTTTGCTTGGATCTTAACCTGAATAATACAGTCCTCCATCCCTAGCATGTTAGTAAAGCTCTAGTTTCTTTTTAACTGGAGGAATATATATGTTGTGTTATATGCAATAAGGCACCACATCATCTGCACTCCTTTTCAAAATCTTAGATCCACCCATGCCCTGAGACATAAATAATATTAATAAAAATGTCAAATAAACAAGGTACCAAGAAAAGCAAATTCTAGAATCACCGCATAACCCTACAAGCAAGGTTACGAGAAAAGGCTTTGAAGGATACCATGTTTTATTGCATCAAAAATGTCTCTATTCCATGGCAATTAAATTGGCATTCCTAACTGCTAAAGTTAGCTGATTATTAATATTTTTATTGCATGGTAATTGTCATCTAAGCTCTGCTCCGCTTTTCACTCACAACTTTCCTGCTGTGTTGTGTCTACAATTTTCCTTTGGTTTTAATGAAACTCTCACAGTTGGAAATAGGTCACTTGTGGTTATTACACCTCCATCCTACTGCTCTCCTCCCCACCCCCAGTTTCCACACACACTGTGGGTGCATATACATGTGTGTATTTACTGTGCACTAACTGAAATTACTGCACAATATGGGCACATGTCTACACGTGCATGCCTATAATGAGTAGTAAATATGGCGACTTATGCTGACTTGAGTTTAAATTTGATATCCGCATCATTCAGGTATCAAATATAAACCTGATTAGTTACTGAGCAGTAATGCATGTGCAGATGCTTTACAGTGCAGTAGTACTGTGTGTGTGGACTAACTTGGGACTAACTAAAGCATTAATGCACTTTAATGCCTGCAGGTATAGATGCTGGCCTGTTCCTGCTTACTGCGCAGTAACTTACTGCACAGTAAATTTACGCTGGTGTAAATGCACATGTAGATCCACCCTATGTGACCAAGCCTCTTTCAGGTGTGAGAAGGTCTAATAACACCTCTTCAGCCTGTCTGGGAGCACTTCCCCCCTGGACACTTCTTTTATTCACACAGAGAAAACCAGTGTTGTTTGACAGTGCTTTGTTTCTGTGGAAATGAGATGGGCAGCTCTGCAAAGAGACTCAGTTGACATTAGAAATCATAGGAAAAAGAAAGACTGTCACTTTTAGAAACGTTGTACTGCTTCCTATCAGACAGTCCTGACAGACTGGTGAGTACAAAGTTGAGCTGGGAAACAAAAAGAGGCAACTGAAAATAGAAAAAAAATGGAGAATGCAGTGGGGCCTATACTAAGAAGGCCAGATTATAAAGAAAAAGAGGAAAACATGCTAATTTAGTCTGACCGCCTACATACTAGACCCCAAAATTTAGGCATCAATTTTTAGGTGATGTAGACTACACTTGCTAGAGATTCATCCAATCATGACTAATGGCATCAGACTAGGGGCCTTGGGCAGGATATAGAAGTTGCAGCATGGAGTATTACAACACTAAACTGGATTAGGTGTCATAGGGCAAAATCCAGTTTGATAAACTAAGTAGGACCTACATGGTGTTTGTCTGCACCACTGATAATGTTTGCAGTCAGCAGAGCAAAAGGTAGCATACCTTATTTTAAGTGAAATGTGTCCTTTTAGTTGGTATCAAATGAACACCACTGCCTAGCATCATAGTATGCTGGGGACAGAGACTCTCCATTTAAAATGAGGGGAACTTCTTATTTATTCTCATATTTGAAGAAATAGGGATATCTTCTTTCTTGCTTTTCTAGCACTGTATCTACTTTTGTGAGCTAAAGAAAATATTTATGAAACTTTCACTTTTAGAAGGCGTACAAGGTATATGTACATGCAGAGATATGTTAAACTGTGCTCTAGGAAATTGGGCTGCAGTCTCAGTGACTTTATGTCTGGTCAGGTCAAGTCACTGGAGTGAAAATTTTGAAAAGCAGCCTCTGAGACATTAGGGGCAACTTTAGTTATGCATGTCCAATTCCTAATATTGGGCCCCAAGTGAGCACAAGGACCCTGCTGTCCCCATTGAAGTCAAATGGAATTGTGAATGCTCAACACCTATCCAAGTCAGGCCCCAGGTAATTGACCATGCAAAGAGGGACACACACACACACACACACACACACTTTTACAGCTCAACTAAGCAGAAACTCCTCTGAGACTTTGCTCAGAACCTGTGTGCCTGGGTAGTTTTGTTTTCACCTCTAACCTTTCTATTTTTGCCTACAGGCTCCTGCAGGCCTCCCTGCGTAGGCAGTGTTTATTCTGGATCTAGCCATGCTTCCTTTGGTTTAGTTCCACAAGCCATCCTTGACAACTGCCACTGACACATTTTTCCCTCTGGCTGGAAGGGCAGATTGCCTAGCCCATTCTGAGACTAGCATTCAATAATGAGTTTTAGCAAATGGAGAAGCCAGTCTCCCACCTGGGCCATAAGAGCTCCAGTTTCAATCCTGTCCACACACGGGAGGATCTTGTGATTATAGATGTCCTGCATGGCACAATCAAGTGTTGGTATTATAAGGTACTTGGCTGGCCTCTAAGTGAATTTTTAACAATGAAAGAATCTGGCATTTCAGTATCAAAATTTACTAAGTATTACAAATTTACTTCGGTACTGTAGAAACTAGGGTAGGCTGTGTGTGTTTTCATAAACAGCAGCCCAGGAAGGAAAGCACACAAACTGCAGCGAACCATCTGTCAAGGGAAATCCAGATGAGTTAAGCAGATGCAGAAATTCAAGCTATTTCTGATGTTCATAGATAAAAGCAAGTATGAAAACAGGAAGAAAATATTTAACATTGACTAAAGACATGCTAGGTCTTCCTAGATACAAAGGAATTGTAATACTGGCTTTACAGGATAAAGAAGATATTCTTTTGATAGTAAAGGAAAATTACAGTAAGGCATAAAAACTAGATCCTGAATACATTAGTTCTGCAGTACTGCCAGCTCCAAACATTTAAAAATCATGAGCTGGCATCCAAAAAGGCATTAGGTTCATTTAAAAATAATGAGGATGGCTAAAGAAATAGATTGCCTCTTGTTTTGTTTGTTTGTAGATTTTTTGTGAGCCTCTGGGGTATGCACAGGTAATGCTTTAATGCTTTGCTCTGCAATCATGAGACCTATTTTTAAGAAAAGAAAGCTGAGATTCTCATATAGACACTGGCTTCCAGGAACTGAGGCTCAAAACAAAGACACTAACTGTCTCATGCTTTGCAATCAAATCACAATAGTTAGCAATACCGATTCTGTGATTGTCCAGTTTTTAAACTGTAACTGGGGGCAGTACATACAGAGCAGAGGTGCCTTAAAATGGTCCTTTGTACATTTCTCTAACCACTTTGTATGGTCTGTCTCCTGTTAAGGGATTTTCAACAGTTAATTTCAGTTATGCCACATGGCACTGGCTTCAAGGGGACAAAAAAACAGCTCATCATCAACGTGGCCATGTTCCCCACTGCTATGTTAGTGGCAATCAACTCTGTGCTATCACAAAACCATCATTATATTGCAGTACTCTGGATTACACTAGTGCAGTGGAAACATGCTGCATCCACATCAAAAGATTGAATGTGGAGTAAACAGATATAATTTATCAAAATTAAAGCGCATCTTAGAATGCTTATGGTGATTTGTAAGATATAAAATACCACCCATAAGAATGACTGTAGCTAATAAATTAGAGAAAGGCCTGAATTAACCTTCTTCCCCATTGGCTCTGAGAGCACCCTTAAAGTATGAGTGATCAAAATCAGCAGAATCCTGATCAAAATTCACTTTTTTACAGGGATATTCAAAGTCTGGGCCCACATCTTAATTCTGTGCCTTTGCCCTTAGCTGCATCAAGGCCATCCTGAGCTTAGCACCCTGTTGGGTTAATGTAATCAAGATGTACTGTAATCTGTAGATAGTTCACAAGGGAGTGATGTGGCTGTGATCACAGCTATCTTTCACTACCCTGCCTAAATAAATAGATACTCACTTATGCTTGTGGCAACTGGAGAGAGCTTCAATTCACACCTCTGGAACTGTAGTGAGACAGCTTAACTGTTCTGCCATTTACTCCCTCTTTTTCTGTGTACTAAACTAAACCTTTCTTTAGTCTGTGAACTGCCACACTCTCTTCATTAGTAATTTCTTGCAATTAGAATTTCTTCTTTTTTTTAAATAGGTCTGTTTGCATAAACTGTTCTTATTCGTTTCTGTATTAAATGCTTTGAACAGGATAGTCCTGATGTTTTCATTAGCTCCTTGATTTAAAGCTAGAATTACAAGTATCTTATTTACACATAATCATAAGGGTTTGAAATTGCTCCAAAATGATGCAGTCCTTAAGATAAGAACTGACGGCAAGAACAGATGGTTCTGTCAAAACCTACCCAAGGGACGTTCTTATGCCATGTGTGTTGTGGCTGATTTTCAGATCTCCTAAAGGGTGGAGTGGCACTGAGATGAAACAGCCGCTCAGTAGCCAGCCTATGTGACATGCACCCAAATGGATTGATTTGTCTAGGAAATCTAATAAGTGAGTCTTATTAATGCTGAGCAGGGAGAAAAAACATTTTTAGTCCCTATTTATGAGTTCACCTCATTAAAGAATGCCTCCGCTCCAAAAAGAAAAATCCAGGGAGGCCTCCAATTTTCTCTGCAGAGGACTCAGTAATGTGCAGATACAGCTTTCCCTTATTTACTTGGTTTTTAAACAGCAGCACAACCAGCAACAAAAGGATGGCTCTCAATCATTATAGCTGTATTATTTGTAATCACTACTCTAATGTTGCTCACTCTCTCTTGTCCTCATATGACCCTCATCCAGCAACCTCCTTGACTTCCCTGCATCTTTAAGCCATTCTTCTTTGTTCTTCATTCCCTCTTCTACCATTCATCTCTTTCTACTGTTCTTAATTCCTTTGTCCCTTTCTCTCACAGTAGTCTACCATAGGTCATTTCTGCCACACTGGCTCAGACAACAAATAACCCCAGAGGGCATTAAAAGAGCTCATAGTCTTGTTCCACTGTAAATTCATATTCTCCACCTACCATACTGCTGTTCTTAGAAAGCAGCACTACTGTGTTCAGTTTTGGCTACCATATCTCCAAAAGGATGTAGCAGAAAAAGAGGTACAGAGAAAGACAATTACAATGATCAGGGTGATGAACAATAAAATCAATCAGGGTGATGGAGCAGTTGCTGTACCAGGAGAGACTAAAATGGCCAGGACCCCTCACTTTGGAAAGGAGAAGGCTGAGGGGGGATAGATGATAGAGGTCTATAGATGATAGATAGAGGTCTGTAAAGTCATGAAGGGTATGGACCAAATAAACAGGGAACCCAGTCCCAGAATACTAGAACTAGGGGGCACTCACTGAAATTAGTAGGAGGCAGGTTTAACAAGAGGAAGTACTCTTTTTTGGCAATGCGTAGTTTACCTGTGGAATTCATTGGCACAGGATATAGTAAAGGCAGACAGCATAGCCAGGTTCAAAATGGGACTAGATCAGTTTGTAGCAAAACTCTCAGTTTTTCTTTTTTTTTTCTTTTGAAATACATTCCTTCCCCTTTCCCTAACCATTTCTGACTTCCTCTCTTCCTTCTCTATCCCGTATAAGTGATTACAAGTAGTATTAGGTAAGCTAAGTGCTTGTATGCTATTATTGTAATAAGCCCCTTTTTATATTGTAAATAGTGTTCTGTTATGTTTGTACTGATTTTTACTGTTTTATATTGTATTATATTGTATTCCTATCATCTGTGCATTGATTTTTATTGCTTTATATTAACATTGCATGATTTGGGCCTGCAATGTGTTTTGGCATGAGTGATGTCAAGTATCTGTTGTGTGTGTCAGGTTCCCATCTTGTTCTCATCTTGTCCCCATGCCCTGTTGTGTAAGTATGTTGCAATTATGACTCATGTTTAAATCTGTAACCTCTCCCATGTAAATTGGTTTTCCTTGAATGCCTAAAGCAAAAGAGTGAATGGATGAGTGAAACAATGATAGCAGGACCCCGTACTAAATCACCCCACCATCCAAACCTATACCTGGACCAACAACCCAGACATTGGACCCACCCTTCGCATTCAAGAAACAAAAGATGTGGCAACCACCATTGTGCCAAAGCTACACATGCTCAGTGTGAACATCTGGAACCCTCTGGAACAGGGCTGACCTTGTCTGGACAGGCCCTCCCCATAGGAGATCATAGGTAGTCTGTCCCATAAAAATGGGTAGCGAAGACTAACTCCTTGGGACACCATCTTCACCTGAATGAGACCTGCTCCATGTCACACTGCCTATCCACCCAGATGCCCTGCCAGCGACCCCCTCTGGACAACACCTGCTGGAGAAAGACCCCGACTGGCCATCCAGGACCCCCTCCCAGCCTGGATAGGTAGCTATCACCCCCATCCTGTCTTCAACCAAGGATTTGGACTCTGTTTCTCTTCCCTCCCTGGACTCCAACCCTTCCACTGAGTCTCTTTCTCCTGCTACCATTGTGTGAGTGTGTGTGGGATTGCTTGTGTGAGTGTGTGTGGGAACCAAGCTGTACAGTACAGTGCTCATTTAATAAAACTGTATTTTGAACCCCTAGGTTGGGTTTTGCTTTACTATGGTTTGGCCCTACTCCAATCTCTGCTCCTTGCCCCTCTAACTTCTGTCTTATTTCTCCCTCTCCTGCTTCCAGCTCACCACCACCTCCAACACCTGTCCCATGCTACTGTGGCTTCAGCCATCCTGAGCTCCTCTCTACCTGCAAACTGCTGTTTCTTTGCTATTGCCTTATCCCCACTGCCTTTCCCCCTGATCTTTGCCACTGTTATTGCCTTGTCTCCGCTGCCTTTTCCCCTGATCTCTGCCACTTGCCCTTTGCACAAGCACTCCAAGCACAGGTACTACAGGCACCAACACATATATACACACACACTGTCACCTGAGTCAGTGTTTAATCTGCGTGTATATGTGTATGTATGTGTGTATTGTGTATGATTTCAGGTCATTATCATTAAGGTGTATGTGCTTGGATTGGTGATATGTGTGCATGTTCAATTGTACACCATGCCCTCCTGTCTAACAGAGCAATATTGAAATCCTGAGCATTGGCCTGACCCCAAAGGGCAGAAAAAATCATAGGTGATAATCTGCTAATAGCGGTTGGACAGAAGGGTTCCGGATCTTTCCTCTGGCATCTCTAAACCAATAATAGCGGATGGTAGGGAAGATAATGAATAGAGGATAGATCACTAGACATTTCCAGTTCAATGCTCTCCCCCTACAGTATCTAGCCCTGCCACTGTCAGACACAGAGTACTCAGCTACATGGGGTATTGGTCTGACCCAATATGGCATTTCTTATGTTCTTACTTTTCTACTGTAATTGGATTGTGTGCCTACAGCTAATGTCATATATACAGTTGGTACTTTAAACTCTTCATCCTCTCTCCCCCTCTGACCAAAATGTCACTGACTTCAAAGAGATTTTTTGTACTCCTTTCATGTGCAAGTCCCATCCCCTCTCTCTCTCTTTACTCTCTTCCTTCTTCCTTGCATTAGTCTGGCTCTTTATTATCTTCCTTACCCTAGCCATTGGCTGTGAAGTATTCACATGCCCTTAAATTCCCATCCCTCCTCCTGTCCTGGTTAATCATTTGTCTTTGTTACTGGCCTCCATTGTCTTCCTCAAATCCACCCACTTGCCCTTATTCTTTTATGTATTTTTCCAGTCAGTGTTCAGACAAATCATGTGTAACATAACCTTCCATTTTTTCACCTGCCTCTCGTACATCAGCCCATCTGCCTTTGCCTTCTCTATGAGCAATATGCAGTAGTTGCACTGTTTTCTTTTCATCTACTCACTTTTGAAATGTGCTCCAGTCAGGTTTCCCTCTTCCTGTCTAAAAAGCCTGGCTACATTCTAGATTTACCATTTCATCCTCCTCAAATTCAGAACCACTTGTCACTCTCTCCTTGGTCTTTTTATTCCCTTTGTTTCTGAGGCCATGTCACCTCACAGCTTAGCTACTGGCTCTTTGACTTTGTCTTCAACAGCTTCCTTCATATGCCTGTTCTCTGCTGAAGTCCCAGGTGGCTCTGCCACAGGCCCCTTCACTTATATCTTATTTCTGTAAAATACTACCCTGGTTTATTTTAAGCCCAGGCTAAAAATGAAAGTATTTTTCTTCAACTCTCTCCTTTTATCTTTCGTCATCTTCCCTATCTATCTGACTCAAAATCCCACTGTCAACATAGAAGCACCCCTGTCCTTTTCCTTCAGACTTCCAGGCTATCACCAACATTTACCACTCCTTTCCCTATGACATTTAAACAACAACAGTGCTGCTCTTCCATCCTGATGGATCAAATCCTTGTCCTCCCCCTCCTTATTTCTGATCTTGACTATCCACCTACCCTAATCATTTTAGCATTCTCCTCCAATCCATTGGAAATGTAGCAACTTAAATTCCTTGGTGTCAAACTCACTCCTCTATCTGAGTCATTCCATTGGCTTTCTTTGACCTACTATACAAGCTGTTAACTACTCATCCTCATGTCTAAGGCTCTATCAAAGTCTACCATGGCCTTCATGTAAATCTCATTTCACTATGTGGCTTCTTCACTATGCCATCATGGATCAACTTGATGTCAGTAGTGCAACTGGGGGGAAAGCAAGTGCAGCACCAGCCCCAGGTGCAAACTACAATGGAGCACCAGAATGTCTCTCCCCTGTGCTGCCCAGCCATAGGAATTGAGCAGCTGCAGGGAGCAAGTGGAGCAAGCAGCATAGAATTGTCCACTCCTCCCCATCCCTGGAGTATCTTTGCCACAGCAGGCACAGCCCTGTGCCCAGTAGCATATCTGGATGGGGAAAAGAAGCAAATGGGGCACCAGGGGTGGTTCCCAGGGAGTCTGTGCCATGCAGCTGCTGCTACCTGAGCTGACATTACTACAGGAAGAGCAGTGGTAGCAGTAGTAGCTGCTTAGACTGTGGAGAGAGCCAGGTGAGGTAAGACTTGTCTTCCTCTCACTGGTCTACAGTGGTTGGCATTCTCCCCCACTCCCTAACCCCCACCCCCACACTGAGTGCTGAAGGAGCTTGCTACATACTCTGTCAAAATACTTTGACTTCTCTATTTCTGCCTTGTCTTGTGGTGATCCCTACACATGGAATTCACTTCTAGGGTGATACTCCATTCATTTTAAATTCCTTTCTAATACACACATACATGCATACACATGCTGTAATGGAGGGAGGCATACCTGGCTTCATACCCCACCTTTCATCCTCTCAAACTGTTTAGCCATACATAAGAATCAGGCTCTTTGTTTCTAATTTGTCATATTTTGGAATAACTACACAATGGGCACACCTACATGTGCAATTACTGTGATGCAATAAACTCTGGCACAGTTTGTCAGAGTTTATTGCTTCTGGGAACTATGTTTCTATGTGTGCCTGGGACCATAGTATGTTGAGCCAAGTCAGAGCAGCCTCTGGCAGAAGGGGGCCCCGAGAGCCAGCCTGCCAGCCCAGGGCTGCTCTGATTTGGCTCAATGTGCTGCACAGGAACTGGCTGGGGTACTCCAGTGCAGGGCTAGCCAGCAGGTAGCCCCCACACTGAAGCACTGTTTTGCCCCTGCCAGCCCTGTCAGTGTCTACAAATGCGTCATGGCACACTAAATAATGCTGCAGCAGCACAGGACTTGTATTTACAAGTACTAACCTATAATGACATTACTGCAGAGCTAATTAGGCAACATGGCAGTATATGTCTTGCATAGATGTACCCACAATTCAGTTGTTTGTTTCTGGTGAGAGGACTGCTGTAAGCATGGTTCTACCCAACCTTTCCTGGATGAGAATGGCTTGCTTCATGAAAGGACATTAACATAAATTATAGTGAAACTATCTGGAGGCAGAAAAGATCTGACAAGGAAATGAGCTGTTAATTCCCCAGAAGAATCATTTAAAATAAAGGTGATCTCTGCTACAGTTACAGGTATCATTGAATGGCACAAGGAATTGCTGAACTACATGAAGAAGTGCAGGCTGCTTGGATTCATTGCTTCATTGATGGGCTATTTTGAATAAAAATCATAATGCAGATAAAGGTGACACTGCCAAAAACAGAATTTCACACACTAAAACTGATTCACAGCAGTAGTTAAAGACTTCAATGTATGATTGGGATTGCAATACACCAGGCTACTTACCTGTTATATGTATATGGTATTCTTCCTTGAAAATCTTTTGGAAGTAAGGTACTTTAAACTGCATATGTGCAGAGGGCAAGCCAGGAAGATTTACATCAACATCACCCATAAAATGTGGAAATTCCCAATCCTGTTAAAGGAAGAACAGAAAAATTAATCTCTTACCATATATATTTTGCCCTCCCCAATTGTTTGAATTAATAGTAGGAAGGGGATTCTGAAATGGCTTTTCTTTTACAGCCATCTGCTACTGGATCTCTGTATTTTAACCTTGACTGAGCCACCTGAGCTAGAATATTGTTTACATTATATGTAATTTGATTTTGACTAACTGTGTATAATTATGTACTTAGAGGTTCTCTTCAAAGTGGTAATGATGAACCTATACTACTAGAAGATAGCATAAAATTAATCTAAGCATATACATTCCTATTCCTTGCACCCTAGGAAGAAAGCAATTAGGTTTGTCATATACTTAATTATAAATACTTAATCAGAAATCCATTTTTCTCACCCGCAGTAAGTTTTAGCTACTGTGATTAACTCAGCAAGTGATTTATACGTGAAACATTTAGCAAGTAAGGGTAAGATCCTACAAGTGTGGGGTGCTTACAGCCTTTAGGATGTTTAACTAAGTGCTTCCTTCACATGAAGAAAGATCCTCAAACACTTTTCTGAGGGGATCTAAATGCTGCTTCCAATTTAAACACTTCTTGAAGCTGACAAAAATGATGCCTGCAAAATAGTGGGGGGGAGGCTTCTTATTGATTATTATTTGTTTTATAGTAATATATCTAGCCACCTTTCTGATTCTTCACTATGCAAGGCATGGCATTAGGTAGTATTTTTCTATGTAATTACTCTGGCCATTTGAAGATGAGTATAACAGTTTAGAACCTGACACTCTAGCACTGCTGGTAGAACAGGTATAGTTGCTGTCCAAGTGGTTACAGAGGCCGCTGGAGCCCTGCTGACAAAAATAGCATTGGCCGTGTTCCCATGCATGCACCTGGATTTATGCCCCATAAGATGGTACAACAGGGATCTAAACTACTAAAATTAAGGTAAAGGAATCTGAACTCCAAGGAGCCCTGTAACTCGTTTATGATTCCTTTGCATGAAAACGATCCCTGGGTATTCATCTCACCAGAATAAACACTGTCAGTTTTATTCAGTGTTCCAATACAGGCAACTTTGCAAGAAAAATTGGGAAGTCAAAAAAGGAAAAATATTAGAAACAGAGAGCCAGCTTTTGAAGATAAACCAGCTTAAGGGAACCTAGTGATCAGTTTAATCAGTAAAGCTTAGTGATGGAAAAAATGGCTGTGTATTTATAAATAAATTATGCATGGTGGAATTTTCTTGCTTAATTATTTCTACCCAACTTTGCCAATTTCTACAAGTGGAATTGGAAGTGTAAATCTAAGTCTGTCATTTCATAATGCATAATATAGCCCACATGCCAGGAGGGGGCTGAGGAGTGCTTAAGCACAGTACGCAACTCCCTCAGTCTTGGCAGCAAGGCACACTGGAAAAGTTCTTCAGCTAGTTTTAGAGTAGTCTGAACTATGCTACAAATTACACCAACTGCCACAGTCTCTAGGGGTTGGTGTCACAATCAGGGATTGCTAGAATCAAAGAAACTGTAACTCTGCTTCATTTCTTTTGCCACATTACATCTGTGGCTGCAGGGAGCATACTCTTGTAAATTGTGACATCATCTCTACAGCACCTCTATTTGCCTTGATCGCTATACCATGTTCAAAGATTACTTGAAAATATAGAGAGCACAAAAGCCTTAACACAGAAAAAAATCTGAGCTTGTAAGCTTTAATTATACCCAGCTCCTACATAGGATTTTTCATCCATAGAGTGCAGTGCTTTACAAAGGAATGATTATATCATCATTATCCCATTTTACAGTTGGAAAACTAAGGCACAGAAAAAGGGAGGGGGGGGGTTGCTTAAGTTTATGCATCCAGCCCGTTGCAAGGCTGGGAATATAACCCAGGTCTCTCCAGTCTCCTTCTAGAGTTGTACTGAAATCAATGGGAGTATCATGTCTAAGGCCCTTGGCAGATGTGTAAGTGAAGGTGTGATGGAATCTGAGGCAGGATCCCCACAATTGTGTTTCCTGCCATAGCACATGGCACAGGGAGGCATGAGTGTGGGATCCAACATCAAATGCTGTTGCACCTTATTGCCAGTGCAGGGGGAGCCCAGGGTCATGGTCCTGGGTTCCCTCTGTACCAGCAAGCGGCGAGTTCCTGTGGCCAATAACTCCCAGTCTTTGGACCACACCTAGCTACATGTTTAATTAATGGTGACAGGAACCCGTAAAAGTTCTTATACCTTTTATTTGTGTATTATTCCTTGTCTTATTCCCTGTTTATCACATCATTAATTGCATTAACATGTGGCTACGTTACAGCTTAAGATGTGATTAACTGGTTAATCACATCCTAAGTGTAACATATGCCAGGGGCCTAAATAATTTTAAGGACCTGGTCTTTGCCAATTTCAGTACATCTGTTTAGCTGATGATACAGCTAATGATGAAAATTTCATTGCAATATTGATTTGTATGGATGCATACGTGTGTAAATGAGGGGAAAACCCCGTAGACATAGGCTCCAGTGGTTAATGAGGTGCTAGAGACCATAGTATGTGTAAGTATAAAAAAACCACAAAATACACGTGTTGTTTGTGGGCCTGTGTTTTGAATTCACAGTATCTCTTCCCTAATTTCTCTTGGCTAATATTTCATATGGAAAGTTATACATCATTCATTCAAATGGAAAGAAATATATCACATACACTTGGTATACATCTGAAGTGAAAAAAATGGAATCTTCAAGATTCCAGATGCACTAAAATATATATATACACGAGCTATGTGATCATATTTCTGTACTCCTTGTGTGTCCTATCCCATTTCTCTGACTGGTTTTACCTAATCCTCATTAAGTGACAACTCAGATTATATTGGAAGATATTTTTGATAGGGACCACATCTTTGGATGTATTTCATAAAGTGCCCTACAGATTTTCTGAACTATATAAATCAAAATAAAGGAAAAAAAAACCATAAGCTTTGTAATAATGGGATTTAGGATTTTCTTTTTAGTGTAAATTTTCTTTAATCATTTGTCTTGGGAAATAAACCCAGGACAGAAGTATTGTGTGCTAGCAGTTTGTATTACAAGAGGCAAGTAAGTTGAAAGTTCATTGGAGAATATATCATGCTCATAGTGCTTGTACCTGACATCTTCAGGCTATAACAGTCTCCAAATTTTCCACATACATATCCTCTATTTTATTACATATGTCTGAACTATACAGTGACCTCAATGAGTCTGATCCACAGTCCTTACTTAAGAAACACTCCCATTGGAACAATGTCTTCCAGACATTGCCTAATTTGTCATTTTCTCTTTGAAGGTATCCTGCTGTTTTTTTTTTCTTTTAAGATTATGGATTCTCTGTATTTCATTTAAAGCATTATATATGTCTGAGGTAGCATGGGAGCATTTCAGAAAAACTGGTTCGGCATTTATTTATTCCAACTTTTATTAATAATGATATTCCTAGCTGGCTATCCATGGGGACTATAAGCAGCTGGTATGAATTACAGCTGCACCTGGGCTCTGCTACCCCAGGGCCAGTGCAGACATATTCTGGTATATTCTTGGGCTGCAAACATTTTGTAAATGTAAAATGTCTTGGGCATAAGATTTGTCAGGGTTTTCTAATCCAACATGCTCATGCAAGATGGCCCAGCACTTATACATGGGGCTGGCATAATAGGCTGCTGCTACTTCTAGGAATTTTGTGATACTTCTTTAACTGATTTTTCCCCAGCAGAGCCTTTTCAAACCAGCCACAATATATTAATACTACCTATGCACAGCAGAAAATCAGTTTTCACTTTCACCAACTCTGAAGTCTATCTGCTTTAGCTGTTGGGAGTGGGGTAAGGATCTTTAAAAACCTCCAGTTGGACTTTAAAACCTGCTGAGTTCAGTGGGAGTTACTGGGGGCACCAATTTTTTTTTTAATCAAGTCACTTACTTGCATGCCCAAATATAGATTTGGAGCTTAATTTTGGGATCCTCAGCTTGATAATCTTGGCCAGAGACTATATACCCATGTGTATCTGGGGTTTGGGGGGCTATGGTCCAGAACACATAGCCATCCATTATATTATTATTGTTCCAGGAGACAGAAAGAAGCAAAGTCCATTATCTTTGTTGTCTAAAGCTAACTTCAGGATACCAGAAACTAAAGCCATAGTAAAAAGGGACATTAGCCCTTCCATGTTCTAAGTAACATACTGAGGACAATCCATAGCAGACACCAATACTGTCTTGACCTTAAGACAGGTTTTTCTTATTGATAATTTAAACACAAGTCAGTCTATGTAATGGCCAGGCAACAATTTTCATGAGGAGGTCAAGGCATCCAATAGGAATGACTCCTATTACCAATGCACGGTTTATTAATAGCTCAGACATATTAGTTCCTTACTTTTGAAAACAGATTCCAGATGTGAAACTGTGCTCTCATATTGCTCAAACAGCTTTTAATTTTCAATCTGTGATAACTGTCCCAACATCAAAGGTTAATCTTATGTGATCGTGACTTATGCTGTGTTCTTTAACTTCTCAGTTCATAACAGCATAAAGTTTATTTAATCAATCCTATCATTTTCTATTGTGGTGCCTGTGCTTTGGGTCTAATTAGCAACTAGCCCTGAATGCTGCAACTAGGTTGTGTATATATTTGCATAATTTTAAAAATAAATGCATACAGCCTTACTAATAGTTCATCTGTGTATCTCTCATGTTGTATGATTAGCGATCATTATTGTTTGAAATGATCAGCAGCAACATTCTGCTATTGATCTATTGATTTCACCCAGAAGGAAGCCACAGGCAGCCTCTAAAACCATGAGGGTCCTACTAGGCCTTTAATGGACAAAGTTGGCAACTCTTATTTACAGTTTTCAAAAGGTGTCTCATTGAACTTACAAGCTCCAATATGAGAGCACCAAGAAAATAGAATGGATGCTGCAAAAAAGACTGAGCTATCTTCACTTCCCTTGTCTTGCATCTAGTTTCCCAAACCAAATAAAGAGCCATCATTTCTGCTACAAGGTATTCTGTTGATTTAAGATCTTATAATTGTGCTGGTGGAACACCACTTCAGTACCTCTTTTACTGAGGGCAGTGTTTGAAATGGTAAGAAAGAATCAGGGCCAGAGTTCCTGCTCTGTGGCCTTTCTGTGTCATCATCTGGAAAAATAACAATCCCTACTCTTCTCTGTGGCCCTTCTCTGGACCCTCTCCAGGTTATCCACATCTCTCTTGAAGTGCGGCACCCAAAAATGTACGCAGTATTCCAACTGTGGTCTGACCAGTGCCCGATAGAGGGGAAGTATCACCTGCTTGGTTCTGTTTGTCATGCATCTGCTGATGCACAATAAAGTGCAGTTAGCTTTTCTGATGGCGTCATCACACTGCCAACTCATATTCATCTTGGAGTCCACTAGGACTCTCTCACCTCCATCCTTGGCAAAGTCTTTGAAAAGATTATTAAGGCTCATATATGTGAGAGCCCAGCAGGAAATATTATGCTGAGAGGAAACCAGCACCGGTTCGTAGCAGGTAGATTGTGCCTGACTAATCTAGTCTCTTTTTACGACCAGGTTGCAAAACACTTGGATGCAGGAGTAGGGGTGGACATTGTTTACTTAGACTTCAGGAAGGCCTTCGATATGATATCCCACCCCATACTGATGAACAAATTAAGAGGCTGTGACTTGGATGATTACATGGTCTGGTGGGTGGCAAATTGGCTAGAGAGTCATACACAGAGAGTGGTGGTGAAAGCTTGTAAGTTCATAACCCACAAATGTAACTTGTCTATCATAAATTTAACCAAAATGATAAAACTAACTTCGTATTAATCATGGAACTGACTAGGCCCCAAAGGCAAAGCTGTAGCTGCAAGATTAGCTGACCTAATGGTTTTTGCTTAGGGTTCAGCCTTGACGATAAAAACTGGATCCAACCACCTGGCACACCCAACACATTCCAGGAAAGCACGTCCCAAGAAACCATATTCAGAGAAACCTAAAAGGGTTTGGCTTAGGCGGAGTAATGTTAATTTCAGATCTAAAGGTGCTACATTGTAATTTGTTTATTGGATAAACCCGAGTCTAGATAGTAAGCTTTTATGATAGTTTTTAACACCTTTCAATCCCATAGGCTGCAGATAGGGCACAGCTATGGGGCAAGATTGCAAGTGGCTCTAAAGCCAACAGATTAGCATAAGACTAAGTATAAAAAGCATGCGTGTCAGGTGACCAGTGGCTGATAACCTTGCAGTACCCAGTTGGCCTAGAATTGGTACACTCACAGTGCCCAGCTGGTCTGTGACAACCGAGCTCCCGGTGTACACCTCTGATATAGTGGTAAGCCACAATCAGGTCCCCTCTCAGCCTTTTTTCTTTAGGCTGAAGAGTCTGAGATCCCTCAGCCTCTCCTCGTATGGCTTGATCATACGGGTGGCCCTTCTCTAAACCCTCCTGAGTTTTAGCATGTCCTTATTGAAGTGCAGCACCCAGAACTGGATGCAATACTCCAACTACGGCTGCACCAATGTTGAGTAAAGCGGGAGAATCACTTCTTTGGATTTACTGGAGATGCATCAATTGATGCATGCCAGAGTTTTATTGGCCCTAGCAGCTACTGTGTCACATTGCCGGCTCATATTCATGCTGGGGTCTATTGTTACCCCCAGATTCCTTTCATTTGTAGTGCTGGTCAGGTTAGCAATGCTCAGCCTGTAGGTGTGCTGGGGGCTCTTCCTTCTCAGATACAGCACTTTGCATTGCTGTATGTTGAACCTCATCTGGCTCTGTTCTGCCCAACATGCCAGCCTGTCTAGGTCTGCTTGTATCTGTAGCCTATCTGTGGGTGTGTCCACACAACCCCATATCTTGGCGTCATCCATGAACTTGGCCAGTGGGCTTTTCATCCCCTCACCCAGGTCATTGATGAAGATATTGAACAGCACTGGGTCAAGTACCAACCCCTGGGGTACACCGCTGCCCACATCTCACCAGGATGACACCAATCCATTAATTTGGAATCTGCGTCCTACCCCGTGTAACCTGGACGGTACTCCAAGAGGTACCCCCTCTCCAACTGAAGGGATCAAAGCAGGTGCACTAGTGCTGTGGGAGTTATAGGGACTCTCCTGCCCTATAGAGCAGAGCCAGACCACCAATGTGGACTTAACTACATACCTTTTAATGAAAGAACAGTACTGGGAACATAACAGGCATAAATCAGGGGTATAGAGGACACTACAACGCCCCAAGGGGGCAGGATTCAACAAAGGTTAGACACTTACAATCCTTGACAAAAGAAAGGATTAACAAAATATAAAACACAAACAGCAGAGCAAACAATACTGGTTGGTGAAATATAAAAGGCACAAAATATAAAATGTCAAATGATAAGGAAATATAAGGCCTAGGTACCTGGAGGGGGAAAACACAATGGCCCCTTTCCACTGCAAGAGGATAGGCATTTTACTCACCCCAACTAGGACTTGAACCCAAATCTCCCACATAGTAGGCAGAAAAACTACAACACAGCCACAACTGCTAGCATTGTTCCAAGCTGCTAGGAGTCTTGACCTTCCCAGAGCCATGGACTCACATCAATCTGCCTGGCCTCTTATTGGAGGAGCTGGAAGCAGAGCTGGGAACCTCTCAGGTTGCTGCTCAGATCCTTGCTGGAGTTGGGGAGCCTCTCCTGCTGGCCACAGCCTCTTGTAGGTGATCCTGGAGCCCAGCGGGGAGTCTCTCCTGCTGGCTGCATGCTGCGCTGCTGATGGTCCAACTGCTGCCTGCAGGTCCCACTCCTTCAGGCTCTTCTGGGGCAACTGCTCCCATCTCCTTGGCTCAGCTCTTTGAAGCTCCTTCCTTGGGGTCCCTCACTGGTCTCCCCCTTGAGTCAGCTGTGCTGCCCCTTTTATCCCCCTCCAGGTGACCTAAGGGGCCAATTAGGGAACATGAGGGGTGAGTCTCTGGGGCCTGATTGCTGAGGAAAGGGAATACCGCATCCTCTAATCATCTTTTACCCCTTCAAAACCCCTGGGCCAAATCATTACCAGATTGGTGAGGAAAGGGAATTGCAAATCCTCCAATCATCTTTTGCTCTTTCAAAATCCCTGGGTTAATGCACTGCCAGCTAGCCCATCACACCTGCAACCAGTTTTACACCCACTTGATGAAACCGCAGTTGAGGCTGGTATCTTCCAGTTTTCTAATAAGTACTTCATGGGATAGCAGGTCAAAGGCTTTCTGGAAGTTGAGGTATATGTTGTTAACCGCTTTTCTCTTATTCAGGTGATGAGTCACCTGATCATAGAACGAAATGGGTTTGGTCAGTCAAGATCTACCTATGACGAAGCCATGCTGGCTGTCATTCAGTATCATGCCTTCTGCAAGTTTGTCACATATAGCCTCTTTGATGAATGTTTCTAGGATTTTTCCCTAGAATAGAAGTTAAGCGAATCAGCCTATAGTTTTCCAGGTCTTCACACTTCTCCCTCTTGAAGATGGGTACAACACTAGCCCTCTTCCAGTCCTCTGGGATTTCTCCAGAGGCCCATGATTTTTGACAGACCTTTGCCAGGGTCTCTGTGATTACTTTGGTCACGTCTTGCAGCACTCTTGGGTGGAATTCATCTGGTCCTGCTGCTTTATATACATCTAATTTCTTTAATTGATCCTACACCAGTTCAATGGCAACAGTGGGAATGGTGTCAGTCCTGCCCTGCTCATTCTGTGCCCTATCTGACATGTTGTTCCCCTTGGTCTTGAGAAAGACGAAGGCAAAGTAGTCATTTAGGAATTCCATTTTTTCCTGATCGGTAGTGACCAGCTATCCTGAGGCACTGAGCAGCGGCCCCACACTCCCATTAATTTTCCTTTTACTCCCTATGTTGCTAAAGAAGGACTTCTTGTTGTCCTTGTCTTGTAGCTAGTTTTAGTTTGGTTTCTGCCTTAGCTTGCCTAATCTGGTTTCGACAAGTGTGGGCTATTGTCAAGTAGTGTTCCTTAGAGGCTGTCCCAAGCTTCCATTGTTTGTAAGCTTCTTTCTTTTTCTATAGGAGTTGCTCCACCCGGCCTCAGTGTGCTGCAGAGGGACTGGCTAGGGCATGAGGGTGCTACAGTGTGGGGATAGCCGGCAGGCAGCCCCCACACTAGCACTCTTGTGCCCCAGCCAGCCACAGTCACTCTATATGTACACTGTGACACAGTAAATAACTCTACTGTAGGATAGTGTGGCAGGGCACTTGATGTGCATTCCACTTTAAGAGGCACAGGCAGCCTGCTGAGCCACCAGCAGGTGGGGGTCAGGGCTAATTGCAGCGTTAGCTGACTTAGGGGGCTGGCAGGTGACACTAGGCATGATCAAGGGAGTTACCTGATTACAAGAGGGCTGGGTTTAGACAGGGTATAAGCCCAAATCCTGAGAGCAGAGCTGGCAGTAGCATCTTGGGAGCTAGTAAAGGAACATCACCCAGCAGGAAGGTTGCCACTCCTGTAGCAAAAACCCCAGTTTTTCTTTTTTTTTTTAATTGATTTTAAAATGCATTTCCTTCCCTTCCCCAACCATTTCTGACTTTGTCTCCCTTTCCCTATAGATAAGTATAAGTAAGCTAAGATGTAGGATAAGCTTTAACATTTTATTTTATATAGTAAGTTTTATTTCTCTTTTTCCTCTGCAAATAGGTGCCCTGCTATTTTGATATCGATAGCCACTGTTTTATAAGTGATAATTATTATGTTTGTATTGATTTTTTTACTGCCTTTATATTGTGTGATAACTGTTTTAGGCCTATATATGTAAATTAGCATAAGTCATGTCAAGTTTTCACCTTCTAGTATCAAGCCTCCATCTTATTCCCATGCCCGGTTGTGTAACCTATGACTCATACTACCCCTTCTATATAACTTGGTTCCTGAAATAATGGGGATGAATGAAGGTGCTTGAGAGACAATGGCAGCAGGTCTAAAAATAGTTCCTTCTGAATGACCGAACCATTAACAGCAATAACTGGACCAATGACCCAGCCCTTGGAACCACCCTCAGCATTCAAGACACAAAAGATCAGGCAACACATTATTGTGCCAAGCTGCACATGATCAGTAAGAATACCTGGAGACCTCTGGAACAGGACTGACACTGCCTGGACAGGCCCTCCCATAGGAGATCATAGGTAGTCTGCCTCATAAAAAGGAGAGTGAAGACTGACACTTTGGGACACCCTCTTCATCTGGACCAGCAGCATGCCACACCACCTATTCACCCAGAGGCCCTGCCAGCAACCCCTCTCTGGACCATACCTGCTGGACAAGGACCCCTTTCCAGCCTGGATAGGTAGCTATCACACCCACCCCTTCTTCAACCAAGGACTTGGAATCTGTTTCTCCTCCCTACCTGGATTCCAACCCTTCCACTGAGTCTCTTTATCCTGCAGCCATTGTGAGTGCTTGTGTGGGAACCAATAACTTCATGGGACTGTGTAGTGTATTGTCTGTTATTTTGAAACCCTGAGTTGGGTTTTGTCTGTTTCTTGACTATTTCCTCCTTGCCATCACTTATCCGCCCCCTCAATCTCTAAGCTGTCAGCTTGTTTCCAGCCCCAAGCTCCCAGGTTTCTGCCTCTTTCTCTTTCCTGGCTGACTCCTCTTTGCCACCACTTATCTGCCTCAATATCTCAGGTGTCTGGCTCAGTTTCCAGCCCCACTCTACCTTAAGTAACCCCAAGCCTCAGTTCCTCAGACAGCTTCTCTCTAGTCTACCCGTTCTAATCCCCGTTCTGGCAACTTTCACTCCCTACACTTTAACTCTCTCTCTCTCTTACCTTAACCTTCCCCCAGGTACTCTAAGCACTCACATACATACCATACCATCCAAGTTAGGAACTTACCTATGTATAGGTGGGTTTTTGTGTGTGTGTGTATCATGCACACAATGACTCATATATATAGAGAGAGAGTCATTGTGTGCATGATATATGAATTAGTGATCTGTGTATGTATACTGAGTGTGCAGATATGGACAATTGATTTTTATGTAACTTTTGGGGTGTATAATGTATGTGCTTGGATTGGTGATAGGTATGAATGTGCCTAGGCTAGTTTGGATGTGTATGTGCTTGAGTTGGTTGTGTGTGTGTGTGTGTGTGTGAGTATGCATCACACCCTCCTGTCTAACAGTGTAATACTGAGATCCTGAAAGTTGGCTTGACCCCACAGGGCAACACTCCTGGAAGAAGAATGATCTCTGGAGGTTTGGGTAGGAACAATGGGGATGGAGGGAGTTCTAGGGACCCAGTGTGCAGGTGCAGAGCCCTGAGAAGGAGGCTGAGTGCCTGGGTCCTGTTGAGAGGCCAGATGAGCCCAGGGAGGGGGACTGTGTGCACAAGGGCCAATGAAAGGCCAGATGAGCCCAAAGAGAGAGAGACTAAGTGTGTGGGGCTTACTGAGAGGTCAGTTGAACACCAGAGATGGTTTGAGAGTCTGTGGGTCTATGGAGTGGCCAGGTGAGCCCTGAGAGAGGGACTGAGTTTGGGAAACCCAGTGAAAGGTTTGGGTGAACCCAGTGAGTGGGCAGAGTGTGGAGACCTATTGAGGGGTCTGGATGAACCCCAGAGAAGGAAGGGGATGCATTAAGGAAGACCTATGGAGGGATCTGGGTGAGCCCAGAGAGAGGAAGTGATCTATGGAGGGGCTTGAGAGGGTAGACCCACAGAGACAAGAGGGCTGGCAGCTGGAGGACTGATCCTGGGAATCTCAACTGGCCTGTGCAGGACAATGGCCCAAGAGGGGCCAAAGGGTATAACAGACCATGGCAGAGACTGCCAGAGCTGGGAGAGCCTGAAGTTGTCACCTGGCCTGAGGTGGAGCCAGGGCCTAAGAGAAGCCAAAGGTCCTTGTGTGGCCACAGCCAGAAGGAAGGCAGCAAGGGGCATGAAGCCTGGGATGATGATGGCTGGTGCTAGGCCATCTGAGGAGAATGGATCAAGAAAAGGGATCTGAAACTCAGCTGTGGGCCAGAGATGGACGACTCAGATGGGAAATGGAGTCAGAACCAGGAGGCCCAGTGGTTAGCAGCCCAGGAGGGGTGTAGGACACCCAGAGGGAGCCCAGAGAGGGGAAAAATAAGACCTAATAACTGCAGCCGCAAATATCTGAAATAAAAAAAAATCTAATAACACATTCACACTACATAAAATGGAAGTTACAGGTAATGATTGTACTATACATGTACATTGTCACCTTTAGATTTTTATGACTGGGAGAGTTACATCACTTAGTGGGTTTTAGATTGTGGCATCCCACCCTTAGCAATTTTGATACTAATACTTACTAGTAAGAGCAAGCGCTAGATATATGAGTATTAATTCTGTACCTATGTCAATCATATTAGGGTTAAATTTTGCTCTGGTGGTGTACATGTGCATAGTGAAAGGTGGATACATTGCATTCCCCTGAGAGCAAACTCACTCTTGGTGCCTCTGCAACTCCTAAATGACCTAAAGAGGATGAGACTAGGTAGGGAGAAGGCAAACCTATTAACTGAGCAGGAGATCTGGCTATGCCATCATGTGCTAAGGGTTGCAATAAACACTTCTTTCAGCATTTAGGGCTGCTCTTAGAGCCAGAAGGCCTCCTCAGGCAGTTTGCCAGTGGTGTTCTTCTACTCTTATTCTTTACTGCTTGTTGATTAGGAATAGCATGCCCTGCATTTGTCACAGAGTTGGACCAGATGATCTTTGAAGTCCCTTCTAACCCTATAATTTCAGATTCACAACAGCTGAAAATTAATATAAAAAGCTGCTCAAAAAATGTTCTGCTGCTCTTTTGTCTTCGCATTTTTCCCTTTTCCTTTCATTCTTGTAGCCTCACAAATTATGACCTTTAATCTAATGTACAGTTTTTCCTAAGCCTTTATTCTTGCTTCACAGCTTTCAACCTTCTTTCAGCTTGGTTCAACCAAGTAGTTGTCAGGTCATTACTTTGGCTTAGAAATGCTAACCTGGTTTTTTACAGTTAATTCTTGAGTTTGATGAGCTCCTAAACACATAAATAAAATTACATTACTGTCTGCATGAGGAAAATAAATAAACCAGTTCCTGGAAAGCAACTATTCCTTGACATATCCAGGAGATTTTTTTCATAAGTCTCTAGCAAGTTGGTCTTATTTATTTATTTATTTTTAATTACTTTAGCAGGACCCTATGGCTAACAGACAGTCAAAAAGCCCAAGGCTGAATTGATTCAATCTTCCAGGTTAGTCTAAGCTGCATAAACTGAACTGATAAACAAGACAACAGACATTCACTTTTGATTCCAGAAATGCAGCCACATGCCTGTAGTGACTCAGGCCAGAAGCTGGGGTGTGCTAGAGCATGCCTCCCTGCTTAGCTGGAGCAAACAGCTTGGGCCAAAACTACCACACCCACTCTATGAGGAGGGGTTTGTGCGGGAGCTGTAAAGCATCCTGGGATACTGGGAGACTGAATCAACTTGAATCCGGAGGGGGTCTGGGACAGAAGCTCAATAAACCAATATCATAGATCAAAATAAACCAATATGACCTAAATCATTTATATATGATACTACATCCATCCACGTTTATCTTTAGCTGGTTTAGCCATTTTGAAAGTGGTTTATGTGAACTGAACTTCTGTTGTCTTACAGATTTGAACCAGTTTCTGATCACTTATACCACTTTATTTATAACTACTGTCCCTAGCCTGTAAGAAAACCATTTTTGTTATGTATAGAAGTGGCAAATTTTCATTGATGACATGCAATATGTGTATTTATGGATCTTCTGAGGCTGAATCCTAACATAAAATAAAGTCAGTCACTCTTTAAAGTGTTTTTAGGACTAATAGAAACATCTTGTACTGTTATGAAATAAAATAAAATCAATAAGCAGCTCTAGAAAAGAGATAAAGGACATTTTAATGCCTTTTGGAATTGCGCAACACCAAAAAAGATGCAAATAGCTGACTCCAATTATTATGAGAAAGTAAAAGTAAAGCTTAATTTGTATTTTAAAAACACTTAAATTCATATATCCTCAATTCAACAATATTAACTGTAGAGTGGAGGTTTACAGAAGCTATTTGTCCCTGTCTGAAATTGTTATTCTATATAGTTGTCTTTTTCCATCTTCTATTCTTCCTAAAACTTTGATAACAAACAAGTTAGGCATCTAAGGGTGCATCTACAGATTCATTAATGTGTTTTAGCTAATGTACATCTAGTACTCCTGAGCATCTATACATGTGCTCTGGGATTGGGGTGGGGGTGGCACTTTAATTCGAGTGGCTCTGAGAGCAGCTCTAATTAAAGTGCCCAAAGTGTCATGTATATTCAGCATCTCATGCTTCAAAATGGTGTTGGAGGTGCTGCAATTAGGTGAGCTTGCTTTCAAGTACCCCTGCAACTATTTTGAAGCATGGGGATGCTGAATACGTGACACAGAGGCTACTGGAGCATTAATTAGCATGCATCAGAGCCAGTGGGGACACATAGGGAGTGCACGGGGGTGCATGTGCACCCCCTGAGAGTGCTGGTCCCCTGTCAGCCAGCATTACCTGCTTAGGGGATGGGCAGGGGGACAGGTGACAGCGCTGGTGCCCACCCTGAGAGTGCTGGCTGGAGAATGGGGGCATCAGGAGAAGTGGTGCCTCTGGCTGATTGGCACGACACTTCTGGGTTGGCGCAATCAGCTGCCAGGGGACCACCTCCTCCCCCCTTCAGCACGATCAGCCATGGGAAGACCCCATGGTTACTGACTGGCCACTGAGGAGGCACCAGTCACCAATGATCAGAGCAGACGTCCAGCACATGAATAGGTGCCCTCCATTGTGAGATACGGAAACATGTGCATTAGCCTATTTTAATACTGAAGAGTACAGTTTTTGTTGATGCTTTAATGCGCATTAAAATAGGCTAATGCACATTAAAGTGCATGTGTAGACATGCCCTAAGAGACTAAAGGCTCATCCTATAATTTTCTATGATGCTGAGCTTATTAATCATATGGTATTGAAAGGACACTCCCAATACAGCATTCCTCTTTTCAATGCATTAACCTTTATTCCTACAGTGACAACCTTTCTACTTTCTTTATACAACCTGACAATTATAACTGTAGTGAGAGATGATTAGAAAGGTGAATAGTGGAATGTCTGTGGAACAGAGGGTGAGAAGATGCTATCCTCCAAAGTGGCTTCAAACTTTTTAACCAGAAACTGTTTCAGTGATAAAAATGAACTGCTCTAGTGACTTAAGGGAATGCACAGATCCTACTCCAAAAATTTGACAGCCCATAGCTTCTATTTTTTATTGAGTTCTAACTGGGTACCCAGAGCCCTGTTATCAATGAAGTCTCCACATGAATAAAACTCAATATAAGATCAGGGTCTAAAATAGGGGTTTTCAACTTTGCAATATAAATGCAAATATACTTTTACATTTTCAGTAATGACAAGACATTCTTTAGCTGTAAAATAATTTACACACCAGACATATAGAGATCTATATGCTCAAATTAAATTACAAAAAAGTACCAGTACTTTCTAAGAACCACTGCAAGGTCTCTGTCAGAAGATGCACTTTTTTCGTTTTCTTATAATTTACTCAAAGGTCTGCCATGAGAGACTTTGAAAATAATAAGAAAACAGTGGTCTCCCTACATTTTTCAAGGGTCTACTAGTTTTATTATTTTCAGTAATAATAAGTAATAAAACTTCTTGGATGATTACACTATCCCTTTCCTATAGACCTTAATATTACACCATCCCTTAACTGCATTTGAATGGCATGAAATAACCTCCCATTACTAAGCATACACAAGACTTAATGGTTGCAAGTATTATTTACTGAGTAAAAACAAATAGCTAACTCTTTCTTCTCTTTGGGGAAGAGAAGAAAGAGTTAGCATAGTCTGTATGCAATGCACACATAAATTACACACCTAAAGAATGAACAAAATCATAAAACTGAAAATATGGTCTCTAATGTGAATAAAAACTGAGGGAAGATAAATCTCCTCCATAGCCTTCTCTCTGACCCCAGTGCAAAACCTCCCCCACTGAGTGTAAGAGCAGAGAAATGCAATTTCAGCTTTTTATACTAGAGCAATATATCTACCTCTGCCAACTCCATGCAGAAAACATGAACTTCATCCTAAAAGGCTTTCAATGTTTACCAATCACCTGGGAAAAGTTGTCAAAAATACAGTGAACCAAATTCTAATTGCATTAACTCATCCTGGTTCTGACAAACAAAACAATTTGGTTTGAATTTCAAAACCATTCTCATCAAAATCCTGGGGAGAAGAAAGAGCCTGTATTTAAGGTTTTCTTTTGAATCTCAAAGACAGAATCAGGGGTTGGTGGTGTGTCCTGAATGAATTAAAGAATTCTCCCTGTCAGATGTGAAGCTATATTTAGAAGCCATCATGTTTCAAAACCAAAGCTGAATTATATTTTTTTAAAATGACATCCGAGGTGGAATGGACTAATCTCAGAAGGTTCAGCAATTCTGTCTAGATATGGATCTGCATTTATAATGCTTGGTGGAAGCTTATCCAAACTAACAGAGCCTTTTGAGGGATGCCCTCCTGCAACCCTCTCTCACAGTCCCTACACATTTGATCTGGGAAATAATCCCTTTCCCAGGAAGGCAATTTGCCATGTTTCCAAATGCAGAGAATTTCCAGGGGGGACAGGCCGTGCAAGCCCCATGACAAGCCTAAGTCTTTGGAAAAGGGCTGGTCTCTTCCCACAGCCTTCACCTTATTCATCTACTCATATGTTCTCTTCTCAGGGAAGAGAGATCCTGTGCTGCCCTCACACTTGTGAGATTATCTGGACAGTTTTTATCTTGAGTTGCGTGCTCCATAGCTTTGCTCAGCATCTGGAGATGCTACCACTTGCATTTGAATTTTGGACTTCTGGTACTTTCCAGATAGAGAGGCTCCCCTCAGTGAAGAACATGTCTGGGAAAACCCAGGGTCTCTCTACCTTTAGGGGGAGTATACAAGGAAAGTCCTACACACTGGGCATGTCTACACGTGCCCCCAACTGTGCAGTTGTTACTGTGCAGTCCTGGCAGTACACAGGTTGTTTCTGACCCTACTGCGCAGTTGGTCATTGCTACGGTGCGGTAGCTTTGGCATCACAGTTTGTGCCCATTGACACTATGTCCTCATAGTGATGAGCTACATTGCTATAGCTTGTTGCTATGGTGACAAAGCATCTTGTGTAGATGTGCCTACATTGTAGAAAACATGTCAAAAATGGATAGAGTAATGAGGCATTAATCTAAAATTTTCCAAAGCTCTATGTAGGATCAGGTCTTCAGCTATTGGCACAATTCGGTTCACATCACTGGGGCTGCATTACAGCAACTGAGAACTTGGCCCAGAGTGATGAGTAAAACGGAATGGACAAAAGCTTAGAGACCTTGTGTATGTCCATGTCTCAGTCTCTGTTTCAGTATGTACAAATTTGTTAGAGGGTTTCATTTTAACCAGTCCAAGAAATGGAGAGTACATCGTTAAGGAAACTTTGGGCCTTCTTTTTTGGACAAGGAAAAATATGAACCAAGGGGAAATAAGAATCAATTGTTTAAAGAAACGCTAAATCAATTTTCTCGTCACAGGAACCATTTTAGAGCAATTCACCAAGTCAAGCTAATGAACAAGCCCTTCTTTCATGGCATTCCTAGAGGAGGCATTATCCCAAATGATATGGTTACTTAATATGAACATTTACAAAGGGACAGTCATTATGTGAATTATGTATTTTACATAATTTATTTTGACTTACAGTTTATAGCACCACTTTTATTATTTCTCATTCTGTGATAAAAAAGCATCAATTATATAACCCCTCTAGCATGTCTACAGAACAAATGTCTGCTCATGAAGTTGCTCATTCAAATATATAATTATACATATATGATGTCCTGGATAGTCTGAGTATGCCAAAATAATGAAAAGATCAAACATACTGGCTTAAATGAAGTAGTCTGGGCATCTGTTAAATATCACAATGTTTGAGCCTTTCTCCTCCAGTATCACCTTAGGGTTTACCTACTGTTGACTGAAACACCTTTATTGTTAAATACATAAACCCACTCAGAACCTGGAAATGAGTATACCTGCTGTCATATTTTAAGGACAATACACAGTAAGCTAATACACAGTAAGCTGCTTTCCATGTCTTCAGACAATGCATTCTTACAGCTGCTTATCCACTTTGTATGGATGAATAACCTGCATGTTAGTTGTGAATCACAAAATATGTCAAAGGAATAAGAACAATCCAAATTGTAACAAATATAGCTACAATTTTCAGGAATTAATACCCTGTAATAGGAGGTGGAGAGGTAAAGCAATTTATAGTCACTCTTCCAGGTTATTACTATAGCAATAAGCTGTTTAGGAATTAAAACACACTGGACCATGAGTCTGTGTCAGCATGCCTACAGGTACAAGTTGGCCAGCTGTTGTGATTTGGTCTGAAAGTTAATGCAATAATTTCTCCAAAGTAAAACAGAACTTCTGAATTATCCTCCTCTCCCACAATGCTTGCAAATAAATTATATTGTAATAATTCAGAAGTGTTGTTTTACTACAATATAATTTATTTGCAAGCATTGTAGGAGAGGAGGATGTGAGACTGTTGTTCTTGTTTAAAAGCTTTATATAGCCAAACAATTGCTTTTAGTCTGAGCATCCTTTAGATCAGGAGTGGCTAACCTACAGCATATGTGCCACAAGTGGCACTAATAGCTGATCTTTGTGGCATGCAGCAGATCCAGCAGAGAGCAGTCAGAACAGCAGCAGAGAATAGGAGCAGAGCAATGGATAGAGAAGGGGAAATGGATTGGAATAGCCCTCCAAGGAGGGGCTGAGGCTTGACACGTGCCAAAAAAGTTGCCTCCTACTGCTTTAGCTGATTAAAAATTAAAGAAAATATACAACTGGAGTTCCTGCCATCACTGCTACCAAAATAAATTATGAGACCTATCTTCCTCTGTGATTTACATGGAGGAGCGCTGATCCAAAGCCTAATATATGTAGTGAGAGGCATTGAGAACTTCTAGAGTTTTCCTTTATCCTTTGGCCACTTGGTCAATTGGAATAAAGTCTAAAAACTAATTATGAACAAAAATATAGTTTGTTAGCGTGGGCTTTAAATGGCCAGATCTTATGAGGCAAGTCCCATAAAGCAAAGTTCTATGAAACAGGCAAGATTGAATTGACTTCTCATAAAATGGTCATGATTTTTTTTTCTGACAATTTTTCTCTACCTCTCCTTTCCAACTTCTCATATGATTTTTCCTGCAATAAGTATCTTCTACCAATAAAATTCACCTTGTGTACTTAACCTCCTTTTTCCAATTCTGAATCAAATTACAAAGATAAAATCACTCCTGTCTTTTTTTCATATGTCCATTAGCTAACCACTTAAGAAACCTGAATTAATATTTTCTATTCTGGGAAGTTATATGTTTGTCTTGCCTCTGATTCAAAAGACTCCCTTGTCTATTAGAAACTCTAACTCCAGCCAGGCTCTTGCATAATTTGGATATTCTATCTGAATTTAAATTCTTGGTTAGTAAAAATAAGTATTCTGACAAAAGTCCTTAAAAATAGTTCCTCTCATTAAAAAATCCTGTTCCCATCAAAGTTAGTGCCCAGCATGTTTGTTGACTTCTGTGATACAAAGTTAGCAATTAATCTATTGTTTAAACCTTTAATTTTTTGGGTGTACCTTTATATAAGCATTTGCACGTACCCTTTTAACTTATTTGACGTAGATGAATTGTAAAAAAGAGGAATCATGTTCAAGTCTAAATATCTATTATAAACTATAATATTTTTCAACTCAGAAAACATTATTATTTTAATTTTTATATTATGGTAATACCTGGAGGCCAACCAGGCCAGGCTCTATAGTGTGCTGAGTGCTGTACAGAAAGGAGAATCATAGTCCCTTCTTTAAAAAATTCACAGTTCAAATACTCTGTCCCATCTAGGTTCTCAGCACTTTCCTGTACTTGTAAGAGCACTGCCTAGCTTATAAACTAAGAATACTAAGTTATTTTATTAACTAAGACTAGTAAGCCATCCAGGGAATAATTATATCTGACAGATGATAGTATTCCTATAGCTAATTCTTCTTAACAGTACTCCATGAGGATCCCCATACAGAACAAGCATAATAAATACCTGTATTTGCTATGGGACACTTTGCACACATTTCTTGAATAGTGCTGATTGAAAATGAAAATCCATTTTCTCAAACGTTAAAGGATGTCTACATTTAAAACTGTTTGAAACCAATCCATTTATGTGCTTTCAATATTTTCTAAAGTTTTCCCTGATTCAAAAATTAGAAACACTATTGAAATGCTTGTCATTTCTGTCATGTAATTTGTTACCCAATATCATTTTATAAAATGTTATTAAAAATTCCAGAAAAAAGCATAACATTATCCCAAAAAAGCTCTACAAATATTGACATCTTTTAAAAAATAACACTGTATTTAAAAAAGGCTATTGACATTTTTCAGTTATTTCTAATATTCCTATCTTACAATAATAGAATCATAGATAATTAGGTTTGGAAGGGACCTCAGGAGGTCATCTAGTCCAACTCCCTGACCAACCCCAACTAGATCATCCCAGCCAAGGCTTTGTCTTGCTGGGTCTTAAAAACCTCCAAGGATGGAGATTCCATTGCGTACCCTTTTACAGTGCTTTACTACCCTCCTAATGAGAAAGTTCTTCCTAGTATCTAACTTAAACTTCTCGTGCTGCAACTTGAGACCATTGCTCCTTGTTCTGCCATCTGCCACTATTGAGGACAGTCTAGCTCCATCCTCTTTGGAACCCCCCTTCAGGTAGATGAAGTGTGCTATTAAATCTCCCCTCAGGCTTCTCTTCTCCACACTAAATAAGACCAATTCCCTCTGCCTCTCCTCAGAAGTCACGTGCCCCAGACCTCTAAACATTTTCATTGCCTTCTGCTGGACTCTCTCCAATTTGTCTGCATCCTTTCTGTAGTGGGATGGCCAAAACTGGACGCAGTACTACTGATGCAGCCTCACCAGTTGTTATGTCTCAGCTCTGTGTTCTTGGGAACTGTGGCACAGGATGCAGTCTGTCTGACTCACAAAGATTTCCCCCCCTCCCTTCCTCCACCTAAATGAAACTGATTAAGATGTACACCCCAAAGTAATGGGCAAATCTGGTAACACAGTGCTGTATAGAGGGGAAGAATCACTTCCCTCAGTCTGCTGGCAATGCTTCTACTAATGCAGCCCAGTATGCCTTTAGCCTTCTTCGCAACAAGGGTACACTGTTGCCTTATATTCAGCTTGTCCACTGTAACCCCCATGTTCTTTTCTGGAGAGCTGCTGCTTAGCCAGTTGGTTCCCAGCTGGTACTGCTGCATAGGATAGTTCTGTTCTAAGTATAGGACTTGGCACTTGGACACTTGTCCTTATAGAACATCATGAGATTCCTTTCGGTCCAGATCTCCAATTTGTCGAGGTCTCTCTGAATCCTAGGCCTACCTTCCACTGTGTCTACTATTCCCCCCAGATTGATGTTATCTTCAAGCTTGAGGGTGCACTTCATCCCATCTTCTAGGTTGTTGCACTTCATCCCATTTCCCAGGTCTGACCCCTAGGGCACTGTACTTGATACCAGCTGATGACTAGACATTGAGCTATTGACCCTCCGACTCAGACCTTCCCAAGGCAGCTTGGGCTCCAGAACAATGAAAGCAGGTGTTCTGGCCAGACCCCGTGCACAGAGCTTATATGCAGCACAGCCAAAGTGGGGTAGGATTGTACCACCACACGGCCTCTGGATCTGTCTTTGCCAGGTAAATGCAACTGTGGAATGTCTGCAAGAACATGACTGTCTGATTGCCTGAGCCAAGCCTCTGAACATGACAAGAAGTAATGAGACATTTCCAAAGAAATAAACCCAGCCCTGTCAACATGACTGCATCAAGTGTTAACCTACTCAGAAGCTGGTATAGAAGCCCAGGAGCTTCCAAAATTTCCTTGTAATTTCTTTTGGAAGAGGTTGGGGTGAACTTCACTGCTGTTGATCCCCCACATCTGGAATTTCTTGAGGAAACCAGCCTCCAAAATCCATATATAGGTCTTCCCTTTGCAGTGTTGCCCAGCCAAAGATGGAAATGCCAGGAAGGCCCTGTGGACTTGTATAGACTGTGAGCTCTGGGTTTTAGTGTAAATGGGAATGAAAACAGCCATTTATATTTTAATTTCTAAAACAGTGGTTCCCAATTCTGGGTCGCAACCCAAATGAGGGTTGCAGGGGCAATGCTGGCGGTGCTGCACAGAAAAGAGAAGCTGTGTTGCACCCCGGAAGTTCCCCTGTACCCGCCTCCAGGCTGCAACCACCAACGCCACTGCACTCCACTCCCAGCAGCTGGGTGCAGAAAAGCCACTGTTCTAAAAGTTGTGATGGCAAGAGGGGAACAATTAGCAAGAGAAAAATAATTCACAAAAAAAACATGCTATAAAAGCACTCAGATTCTTTGGGTAGATGTGATATCTTTTATTAGACCAATTAAGTAGTTGGAAGAAAGTTCTTAGCAAGCTTTTGGGTGCAACTACCCTTTGTCAGGCATAGGGAGTCTCTGCTGGTTTGAGATTCTAAGGAACAAGAGAAGCTAAAAGGGTGGTAGCATGTCAGTGAAAATGTAAATAGCTAGAGATAAGCAAGACAAAAGGAAAAGCAGAGAAGGGAGTGGGAAGAGAGCAGAGGGAAAAAGTCAGAGGGAGGCAACAATGATAAAATACAAGGTGAAAAGAGGCAGTTTGTGAAAAAGAGAATAGTTGGAGATCAGGATCTGATCAGGATTTGATCTTTACAGAGCCAAATAGCTGAAATAATTACAAGTGATCATGCAGAACAGGCATATGGCAAGGAATGAGCAGAAGCTGAACCATTTAGCCTGCATGTTTTCCCTGGAGACTAACATGGCAAATGCAAGGTCTTGTGGATCTGTGTATATGTCCCTGTCTATAAGAGAGGAGCAGAAGAAACAAACAGAAGGACAAAAAAAGAACAAAGAAATAGCAAGAGAAGCCCTGGTCATGTGATCCTAAGTGGGGGGAGGAAAGAAAGAAACTTTTGGAATAAATTAAATTTGGAATAAATTACAGAAGAGGTTTTGAACTGTGAGCAATGAAGCTATTTTCCTGTGGTACCTACTGGGTTCAGGGAAACAGGACCTTGTATATTCTTCATAAATAAACAAGATTATGTCAGATTTACCCGACCCATTCATCAATTTCCCCTCCTAACAGAAATAACCAAGAGATCCCCAAAATAAACTTAGTTCTCAAAAAAAGAAAGCATACTAATAATTATTGCTGTATAATGCTAAATACTCTAAAAACCAGGTATTAGGCATAAAAAAGAGGCAACTAAAATAAGTGGATACTTTTGACTTTAACTGCTGTAGGTCACTGATTCACATGTATAACATGTCGAAAATAGTGGTTTTGTGAAGATAAATTAATTTAATGTTTGTGAATTTATGCAGGGGTTAGGTTCCGAGGTCAGCGTGTAAGGTGAAAATCGCACATAGTCAAATTGCCAGTGATTTGACTAGCAGTGACTGCCTCTGCCTCCAAAACTTCCTGCCGCTACCATGGAGCCATGCTTGGAGCTGTGCGGCTGCTGGCAGTGGAGCAGCGTGGAGGGGGAGGGGGGATGGTTGCATGCCACCAGGCCACCACAATGCTGTCAAAACTTCTCGTTGCCACCGCAAATGCAAGCAAACTGAAGCCCCACTCCCCCACCCTATGTAAAGTTGAATTCACGCAATTTAAATGCATGTATGATGAAACTGTACTGTACTCATATGCTATAGTGGTGATTACCTAAACAAGCCAAGTAAAAAAAATACTATCTTCAGAGAAGAGTTTGAACAGTATACAGTAAGTAATCCCCATGATCACACATTAAACAATAAAGGCAAAACCAAATACTGAATAACGCCAGTTAGGTGAGTGCCACCATACACTGAGTTAGGTAGGAATCCTGTGGAACCTCATATGTGAATATGCAATTAAAGACTATATCATAATGCATACACACAAAGGGACTAAATTAAGGTTTCATAAGAAGCCTTAATTCCAGCATTTCCAAACTACTGAGTACTTGACTTTGCAATCTTAATAATGTTCTTTTAACAATTTGCATTTATGACTATATACGTTTACTTAAATTATCATCCTCTCATTTCTGATGTCTTGTTTGCACAATGGTTTCATTGTCTTACCCTCTGTATTTTGAACACTTTGTCTGGATATGCAAATCTTTGCAGTATGACCTTGATGAATAGCAGGAGTTTGTATAATTTAGATTAGTTTAGTAATTGTTTGGACCAGATGCCAGAAACAGCCCCAGGGAATTTAGCATTCATTCAGAAGACATAGTTGTTGTTATGCATTTTAAGGTCAGGACAAAGCAATAACTTTTAACCAAGAGGACATTCTGCTGATCTTGCCTTAGACATCAACAGAAGGTAACCGCTACCTAAGAGGATGGGCTGATTCCAGGAATTTCACTGAATGCTGAGTTTGGCACCTTAGAGTCACCTTTTCTAAAACGCATTGTAGAAACAAAGCCAAATTGAAGTGATAAAAAGTGCTCTTGCAGATTGCAGATATGACAAACCACCTTTCACTTTGCTTCCCTTCGGTGGTGTGGGAAGGCACATGCCTTTTTTTCCTTTTCAAATTATTGTAAGGTAAAGTGTGTGATGGAGATTACAATATTTGTTGCTCTTCTGACATGTTTACTCTTCTACTTTGGACATCTAGTTCTGAAAATAGAAGGAAATATAATTTTAGCCTTGATGTGTACTGTATATTGCAAGGAGCCAAGCAGGAGAGATCACTAGAGAGAGACTCAAAAGAAGAGCCATCTAAAAAGTATATGATAATATGTTACTAAATCTATAACAAGATCCAATGAGAAGAAAATTTGCAGGATGCCACAGGAAGAAACTTGTACTATTTTTTTTTTATTTACAGTCACTGGAGTATGTTATCTGGCTACATATCAATATCATTCTTGCTGTGCAAAACAGTGCCATAAAAGAATTAGCACAGACTTTGTATATGGAGCAAACAGTCTTTGAATGCACTGGAGAAGAGCTCAGTGACTAAAGCTAAATGTATTGGGGATGGGTTTCAAATGCTTTTTTCTACCACCTTCCCCATCCTGATCCCAGGAGTAAGTGACAGTGTTTGGTCCCCCTACCTCAGCTATTTTAATAGCCACTCTCCATCACACCTGTGACATGGCTCCTCTATTGGCAGCATGGGAAGAAGTGGCCTAGACCCAGCTGTGCTAATATTACACCAGTGGAAGATTCCCCACACTGGTTGCAGTGGAAGCAGTGAGGCCTGCACTGCAACCAGTGGGCACTGGTCTTTTTGAAAGTACCTCTCACAGGTCAAATCCTTCTCTAGAAGCTAAAACAAGATCATTCTTATTGCTGTTTCCAGCTACCAGAATTTTTCTTTTTTTAGCAGATGTGGCAGAACAACTTGTTTCTGCATCCAAATCCACTGCTTCACAAGAGATGAAAATCTCACAGAATAATTAGACACTTACAAGTTCAAAGAATTTATGATGTTATATAGACACCTGGGGCAGAGTTCAAGTTTTTCCAGTGGACACATGAAGTGCAGCTTGAGACTAACTCTAAGTTACCTGGTAAAGGGCATGCCTGCACAAACATTTGATATGGAATCAGTTTACTTACGAGTAAATTACTTACAAGTAAATGCTCCTGGGCAGGTATCTACACATGCAAGGAAGCGGGAGCAGATTTGATGCTAATGGCTCCTGCTGCCACCAGGGGGAGCTCTAGGCTTCCCCTGGGTGCTACCCCAGGAGTTGGCAGGGAGCACCAGGACAGGAGACAGCTGAGGCTGGGACATTACACCCTGCCTTTGGGGGCTGCCTGCTGCTAGTTTGCTGCTTGCTGCCCTGCTGGGAGATCAGGGTAGGGGCCTGAGACCTACCCCACCCCTGAAGCTCTTTCCAAACCTCTGTGCCTTTGTCACTTGATTGGGGCATGGGGCTGGGACCTGCCCCTCATCAGGACAGTTCCCAGCCCCTGCCCTGTGGTTGCAGGGTGGAGGGTGGGGAGCTCATTCCCTGCTCAGCTCCATGGGCATCGAGCTAGGTGCAGAACCGGGAGTGACTAGCACCAGCTCTGTGACCATGGGACTAGCACTGGGATAACCTTATCTCCCAGCCCAAGCTCTGTGCCTGTGGGGGCTGGTGCCAGGAAACCCTTATCTTCCAGCACCAGCTCCACAGTTGTGGGGCTGGTGATGGAAGATCTTCATCTCCCAGTGCTGGCTCCATGGTCATGGAACCAGCAGTGGCAGACCCTTATCTCCCAGTGCCAGTTCCACAGTAACAGGGCTGGCATAGGGAGATCCTAATCTCCCACCCCGAGCTCTGTGGTTGCAGAGCTCAGGCTGGGAGACCCTTACCTTTCAGCATTGGCACTGTGACTGCAAAGCTGGCACTGGGAGATAAGGGTTTCCCAGCCTGAGCTGCGTGACCACAGAGCGTGGGCTGGGAAATAAGAATCTACTAGCAATGGTCCTGTGACTGTGGAGCTGGTGCTGGGAGATAAAGATCTCCCAGCTTCCCCTCCCTGATCACAGTTCTGGAGCTCCCTACTGCCAGGCCTGGGGGACATCCCCACCCCCTAGTGGCTGGCTGACCATGGGCAGATTTGGTCCTGGTTAGGTGTCTACATGGCACATTTACTCACAATTAGTGCATTTTACTGCACAGTAAGCATGTGCATGTGTAGACACACATGTTTACTAGCATAGCTTGCTGTGCAGTAAGCATCTCGTGGGCTAGGGACAGAAGTTACATGCAAACCAGAAATTGGTTTAAACCTGTAATAGAACAGAAGCTCAGTGCACATAAACCAGTTTCAAAATGGCTGAAATTAGTTTAAGATAAACCTGGTTGAATGTCATATCAGACTTAACTGATTTGGTCAAACCGGTTTATGAAATTTCTTTTCCAGAACCCATCCTGGTTCCAGTTAAATCACAGTCCCCCAGCATTCCAGCATGCTTTGCAGCACTGGGCTGGGCTGGGCTGTCTGCTCCCAAGAGCAGGGCTGCACCTGCTCCTCTGCTCCCTAGCTAAAGCAATGAGGGCTAGCTGACAAGAGTCGGGGGGAGGAGATAGGAGGGGCAAGCCCAGCTGGGGATACAGCCCAATCTACAGGGGAGGACTGCTCCCCCCAGGCAAATCCTGGCTGAGGTCTGGGGCCAGAGAGGGAGGTTAAATGCACCTTTCCCTGCTCAAAATTACTGCTGGCTGCAACTGTGGACTACAAATCCCAGAGGCATCTGGAAACAAGAAGAGGAAGTGATGAGCAACCTTGCAAAGTCCTGCTGTTGTAATTCTGAACTGCAAATCCCAGAGATCTTGGGGACAGCAGAAAAAGGAAGTGAACGCATAGCCAGAAAGCCTAGTGCCCCACCAGCTTCTGACCTGAGCCACTGCAGGCATGCGGCAGCATTTCCTGAATCAATGGTAAATGTCTGTTTATTTCTGTTTCAATTTAATCTGTGCGGTTTAGACTAATCTGCAAAAACTGAATCGATTCAGCCTCAGGCTTTTTGACTGTCTGTACATAGTCATGTATATGTGCCCAAAGTATAGGAGCAATTCTGTTATACTCTTGGGTGTGTAAGAGTACCGACTGTAGGGTTAGGGAGTTGTCTACATGTCTCTTGAGGGAAGGTCTATTTCAGGGAGGGTACACATCCAGAGAGGGTAATAGATTCATGTTCACCTTTTAATCAGGTTATACTTATGCATCCAGAAAGGGTAACAGATTCAGTCTCTGCCTTCAGTCAGGTAACTCAGAGTTGGTCTGAAGCTGCACTTTGGTCATCTTGTAGCTGAAGCAGAATTCTGCCTCTGACATACTATGAGAAGACATATACAATAATTCCAATGACTGCTGAAGTGATGCTGAGGAAATGCCAATGGAAATTTTGTAGTACTACACTACTACAATCAGAATGGGTGTGGAATTACTTATTTGGCATGATCTATAGTATTTCAAATAAAGTGATGTAATGTAGTTACTCTCATGGCAAGAACAGTAAGGCTCACTCAGGGCTCCAGAGGAGCTTACTAGTATAACTGTACTGCAAGGCAATGTACTTAGTTGAAAGATGGCAGAGAATAGGTTAATTATCTTGAGGCCAGCTGAGATTAGGATGAATCTAGACTGATTACAGTCAGCTGCTGAAACTATTTGGAAGACTGCATAGGCATGTATTCTTAGCTGCTTCACTGCTCCAGTGGGAAACACAGATTCAGACTGTGTCATGCAGTGCTGGTCCCCAATTTAACTGTCAGATCTGATACGTGTTATGCTGGGGAATCTATTCTCTCTAATAAGCATTACAGGACAACCAGGCAAACACAGATAGAAGGAAAGACATAAACTTTAAAATCTTTTTAGATTCTGACCTGTATGAGATTCGAAGGTTTGTTGAGTTAGGACTCCATTTGTATGATACAAAGTTCCAAAGGACTGCTGTCCCAAAAGACGTGACTCGAAATACAACACAGTTGAGTAATTAAATATTAGTTTGAAGCCAGGAACACTACAACTATAACTTCAAATTGCTATGCAAGAGTAGGAAGAAATAATTTCCCTTCCTCTATAGAGTATAAGAAAGAATTACTTATTAATGGCCACAATAAAATCTGACTATAACAGATGCTAAAATACCTAATGTACTCATTATCCCAAGACACTCACTGATTAGCTATGCATATCTCTTTTGTTATGCAAAAAAATGCAGCAGCTTTAATGTACATTACAAAAATTCAAAGGCAATAAAAATAAGCATGTCTTTCAGTTAACATACTATATAACAGCAATCAAACATTTCAAGGAAGTATAAACAACTGCCATTTAATCAGTTTTGCAGAAATTATGCACTCAGAATCAGAACATAACACATATCTTATCCTGCTGTTCTTCTATACAATCAAGCTAATAGCAAACAAGTTCTTTCTGCCTCTGAATCTTATTATATTCAGTATTATTAAGTGATTCTGGATGCCAAATGTTATCTTTTTAGTCTGTGATGCTGAAAACCCTGAGTTCCATATAGCTGTATTTAAAATGTAACCATATTGGTGCATCAAATCAGTTTAAAGTTATATTCTTTCTTAATCCAACAAAGGCAAGCTAAGTTTTAATTCTGTTTTTACTGTATTTACTTGAATATAAGGTGATGCTCCAACAATTAAATTCTTCATATGAAAAAATGTGCAATTTGTTATAATTTTCCAGGTATAGAATCTAATAATTGGAGGTTTGTCCCTCTCCTACTGTTACAGCAGGAAAAATAAATCTGGGGTGTCATATAAACCCCTTGTCCTCTAGTCTCTGCAACTTCTTTCCCCTAAAGTCCCTTCCTTCCTTCCTTATTATCAGACCTGCTCTCCACGAGCACATGGAAGAGAGAAGCAAGTATGAAAACACTGACCTAGAAATAAAAATACCTGAAGTAACATGTACATAGGGAAATTATTACAGGTACACATAAACTTGGCTCACCGAAAAATGATGCATTTCACTTAAAAAAAAAAAAACTGTTGCAGGTTTTAAAACAGGTGTTCCATGAACACATGTTTAAGCAGCACTTATGTACCTGCCTGTATATATTACAAATTATGTATGACATCAGCTCAAAGCCAAAAGGCTCATGTTTACCATCTGGTTCATTGGGTTGGGCTGGGCTGGGCTGGGCCCTAGCAGAGTCAACAGCATTTCAAACCATGCTGACCCCACAGCTCAGCACTGCTCAGTATGTGTGTGTACTTCAGATATTCCCTGTTCCTCCCAATGAAGGATCCATGTACTAATTAGTCCCCCCGCTCATGATGACTGGAACCAGGTGTTCTTGTCCTGGGATCCTCCAAAAAATTATATACAAATGAGGCATAGGGCAACCTGGTCCACCTCCACCTCATGAAGGGCACAGCCATACTAATCATGTGCAACAGGCTGAGAAAGGAGGTGACAGAGGGATTCTGAGTAATCTGTTTGGGGCCCCTTTCAGTGATGTCTGCCAGACATTTAAAACTGATTAGAAAACAGGAATCACTGGGTATGTCTACACAGGATGTTTTACCATGCATTAGACTAATCTAATGCACAGTAAAGCATCACCATCTACATGTACACAGAAATTACTGCACATTAGATTAGCCTCATGCACAATTTTCTAGTCCCTGTAGATACAGGATGATAAAATCAGTTCATTAAACTAATGCACCAAACTGCATTAGTCTAATGCACCAAACTGTGTTAGTCTAGGCAGCAGGGGGCCTAGGCAGTTGGTTAGCCTAGGCAGCAGGGGCCCACAGGGAGGAGGGAGAGCTGTCCTGGCTTAGCAGGATGCTGCCTTCCAGCTATGTGGCTATCGGGACCTGTCCCAATCTCCACATGGCTGAGAGAGCTGTTTCAGCTGCCTCCTAGCCATGTGGAGATTAGGACGGGTTCCAATCTCCATGTGGTTGGCAGGCCACATCCCGCAGAGATTGGGACCAGCCCCTGTGTCACCTGCCAGCCCAGGGCTAGCACCTGCAGCAATCTGGAGCTTCCCCTAGCTGCTGCTGTTGCAGGGCAGAGCAGGGCAGCAGCAAACCTAAACTGAACTCCCATTGGGAGCAAATTTTCTTCTAATGGGTGTATGGTCAGATGCATGCAGAGGTGCAGCTTGATGCTGCCTGAATTTTCAGGCACATTCATTGCATGCGTAGATGCACCCACTGGAAATGGGAAAGGCACAGCTCAGCTGTGGGAGTGGAGAGGAAGTTGAAATGTATTTAATGTAATGGCTCACATGACTTGAAAAAGAGTTATCACAGGCCCCTCACACATTGAGGAAGGCATTGATACTGGCAGCAATGTACTCCTCTGCAGCTGGGGGGTGGGATGTAGGGATATGTAGTGCTGTGACAAGTAGCCCTTTAGGAGGTGGTGAAGGTTGTGGGGCAGTCCAGGTTTGCCCTTTGCGCCATCATAGCTCAGGATCTTGAACCAGAAGCACAGGTGTGCCCAGGGAACCAGAAGGATCAGTAGCAGCTGGGCATAGTGGTTTAGGTAGCCCTCTGACTGTGCAAACAGCTTACTGCGCCTCACCCAGGGTACATGCAGCAGGGGCATGCTTGGGGTGCAACACTGGCATGGGGGTGGCCATCCCTGTGATGCCTCCCTGGAGATGCTCCTTGCAGGGATGGTGATGGCATGGCCAGCCTTTCACCCATTTTCTGGGAGTCCCACACATCCCAAGCCTAGGTGCCATGGGTTGGGTAGCAGCTTAGCAAAGAAGTTGGCTTGCAGGGGTGGGCAGTTCTGGAGCTGTGGCAGCAGGTGCTGGCAGCAGCCTGGCCTGGCCTGCCTTGGGTAGGGGGCAGGGGAGGCAGGGTGCCTGTAGCCAGCACCCAGTGGGCCACTGACCCCAAGGGGAGCAAGCAGGACCAGGGGCTTGGCTAGCAGCCGCATGGGCCCAGCCACACCTGGAAAACTTACCATGGTCCCTGGGCACCCACTCACAGTTGACCTACAATCTGAGGCCAGGCATTACAGGGCCTCTGGTGCACAGCATCATATCTCTGCAATGTCGCAAAACCACACAAAGGGTTTCTATCTCTTTCCTCTGCAGCGCCAACATCTAGATGTGGAGGAGAGGCTGCAGGGCCCTGTGGGAGTGCCACAGCAGGGTCGCCGCTGCTGGAGTCACCCAGATGTGCCAGCTGTGCCAGCAGCACACTAGAAACTGGACCCTACTGCTCCAGCAGTTGGTGGCAATGATTGAGAACTAAATGGTGCAGGAACAGGCGCAGCAGCAGGTGTGGGAGATGCAGGACCTGGCCTGGTGGGATGAAGACATTACCCGGGAGACTTCCCAGGAGAAGGCACAGGATTGGGCGCAGTTGGAGCACTGGGACTGGCTGGAGGCCCTGGAGCAGTGCCCTGTGGAGTTGCTGCAGCAGCAACTGGCTAGACAGGGCCCCTGGGTCCCACCTGCCACATCACAGCAGGCCCCCCACCTGAACCTTGGAGGATGTTCTCTGCCATTTTCCATCCGCAGAAGCCTCTGATGTTTGCTGCAGCCCTTGGACCTGTGGGGGAACTGTCTGAGTGTAAGGTACTGGCCACCTGCCCCCAAGCTCTGCACCTTGGGCACCCCTACTGCACAGCACCCCCACTCCAAAATCAGAGAAGACTGAAACTGTTGTATACAGTTTTCAGTTTGGGAGGAGGACTTTTTATTTGTGAAGGATGGTGGAGGGGGATGTGTGTTTTGGAGGTTGGAGGGAGGGGCTCTGTTGGCTGAACAGGGATGTGGGGGCATGGTGGTTGTGAGGGGAATAAAGGTTTTCATTACAAACATGTGCATGTCCTTGAGTGGTACTTGGGGTTAGGGGGTGGAAGGGGGTGTGTGGATGGCAGGGATGGCTGGGTGCTTCTCTATGTCTTAGCACTCCAGGTGGGGCCAGAGCTGGCACAGGAGGTCTTCAAAGGTGGCCTGGGTCATCTGGAATGTGTCAAAGAACTGGTTACTGTCCCATTCCTGCAGCACAAGACACTGCCACCAGTGCTGGCTGGCATGGAGAGCCAAGAGGTGGCAAGGTTGGTGGGACAGGGGGGTAACAGTGATCTCAGTGGTAGCATTTTGGAACCCATGGTCACTGGGGCTGCTGCCAGGAGCTGTACAATGACAGAGGTCTTGAAAGGTCATGTACCAGTCATCCAGTAGGCAGCCACAGAGGGTGAGGAGTCTGGCAGTGCTAGGTGGCCAAGCACCAGGCATGCAGTGGTGGTGGGTAAGTAGGACAGCTGCAGCAGACCTGATGAGACGGGGACCCTGTCCCTGGGCACTGGAGCCAGGATCTAGGGCATCCAGGACTGGGAAGCACAGCTGTGGCACGAGCAGAGCAGGCACATGATGCCTGGCTCTCTGCCATGCTGCTGCTCTGAGACACCAAGCATTATCCCAGAGGTCACAATGAGGAGGTTGTGCTTTTAAGATGGCTGCTAAGTGCTGGCAGATGACTGTGGCTTCAGCATGGCTACCAAGTGCTGGCAGCCATGTGGCCAGAGACCAGAGCTCCCACCAGTGGTCACAGGAGCACATGACAGAGCTACACTGATCTGAGCCTAAATTAGTTTATAATCCTACAATGTGTAGACACCTACCAAATAAACCACTTAATGTGCATTGATTGGTTTAATGTGCATTAAATTTAAGCCTGTATAAATTCACATGTAGACACACCCAGTAATGATGACGATGGAGATGACAATGAATACAATGATGAGTGAAAAGACTGGGAAACAAGTAGTTTTCCCAATTAATCCTGAGACAAAATGGTCTTCATCTCTCTTCGAAAGATAAGAATGTTCTCTTACAGGTTGGCTGATCTCCTATGTTGGGCTGTAAACTAGGTTTGTTGGGGAACAGGGATGTAGCGGACAAAGAGAACCTAGGATCAGTGAGCATGCACTGGATCAGACCAGGTAAGTACTAAGGGGCCCGACAGGCATTAGGATACCAAGGGAACCCACTCGGGGCCTTACATGTCTATACACTAATACTAGGAGCATGGGAAACACGTAGGAGGAACATGCACTCCTGCTTGTAAGCAATAACTTTGGCCTGGTTGGGCTAACTGAAACCTGGTGGGACCCTACTCACAATTGGGCAGTGAGCATTGAGGGCTATAGGACTTGGGAAACAAGGACTTGGGAGGGGGGAAAAACACTGAAGCGATCCTTTGCATAATTGTGGTGGTTAAAGCTGATTGTGATGGCTGTGTGGGTGCATGGTGCAATTTTGTAATGGGAATGACAATGGTGTAACTGTAAAAGTATGTTTTGGATCATTAAGTGAACCACAGCAGTCAAAAGACAGGTTGGTAGAGGTATAGCTTTATGTGTGTGTGTGTGTGCGCGCGCGCGCTTATGCATTCATGCATAAATGCACGTCTGTTTTCACACACAAATAAATATTTTTCCAGAAAAAAAAGGAATCAGCAGTGTCTTGGCTTTTTGGCTAAGATCAACATTTTTGGCACCAAGGCATTAAGGGAAGCAGCAGTTTAATGATAGACAATGTGTTTAGTAATGTTTCCATGTGTGCAAATGTAAGATGAGGAGCATTTTTCCACATGCTGTTTATGGGGGAGGGAAAAATCTTGTCTTGTATTCAAGTAAATAAGGATAGCTGTGTGAATTACCGTAGGTATTACCAGCATTATTCATTTGCTTTAATATGGTATAAAAAGTTTCAGACTGAAGTAAATTTTGATAACAAAATGATATATTCTTGAATATTTCTGTGAAGAGATGAAATCTCATAACCTCCTACTAATGTCATGTGAGCATGTGTCCCCAGAAAGAAAACAAAATAAAACAAAGCAAAGCAATCATCATGCATAAATCACATAACAATGAAGTCTATCAGATAATGATTATAACAGGTGGATAATCAGTATATGGATACAGCTTTGTATTAGTGTTGCAATTTTAGTGCTGTAAGAAAATTGTGGTGGCCAGAACCAGAGGGATTACTATCATGAGCAATAAATATATGCTCTTCGAGACATCCAGGCAACTGTCTAGCAGTTAAGGTTAGCTAATGCAAAGCTTGCAAGTTTGAAACCCACAAGTGGAATCTGTCTGTCATAATTTAACCAAAATGTTGAATCTAACTGTTTGCACTGACCATGAGATTGAGTGGGCCCCAAAATAAGGAAAACTTCAAGATTACCTGATCTAACAGGTTTTTTTAAAGGTCAGCCATAACAAGATTTGACTACCTAATATAATTAGCACATTCCAAGGAATAGGAAATCAACGGGTTGAGCTTGGGCAGAGTAATGCTAATTTCAAACCTCAAAGTAATATGGTGTAATTTGCTTATTGGGTGAAACTAAACTTGGGCGGTAACCTTTCATAATTTTTAACACCTTTTAATCCCATAGGGTAACAGCTATAGGGCAAGATTGTGAGTAGGTCTAAACCCAACAGATTAGCATAAAATAAGGCATAAAGGAACGCGCATGTCAAGTAACCAGTTTGAAGGATGGAACAGGAGGACTATCGCTGTACCAAGTCTGGACCTTGGACTCCCAGTGTGAGTGAGGATCAGATCCTGAGCAAGGGATCTTCTCGGTGACTCCTCAGACAGAGTTGATCAAGGACACCTGACTTTGCTGGAACAACTTGGTGTGCACCTGGCATAGAGGGACTGCTGCTAAGTTGCCAACCCCATGTGGGAACTCTTTGTCATTCTATCTGTGGTTATTATTCACTATTAGCTCTTTATTACTATACTATCCATTTGTCGCATTAACCTTTTTGTTAACTGGTGTATACTAAGCTATAAGTAAATTTGCCTTTACTTCACTCCTGACTCACCTCCTCGATCCCAAACCCAGCAGCCTAACAGCTGATACACTCACAGCGCCTAGCTGGTCTCTGACAGAAAATGGCAAAAATAGATACAAAGACATTAAGATTTTTTTGGCCTGGAAATTATACTCTTCTGTGATTTTTGGCAATAGTGGGGGTTTCAACCTGGTAGTATACATCCACTTTTGCAGAACCACTCCATCTTGTGATGTAAATGCCAGGCTTGTAATAATGTTATACAAGGTAAAAGGTAAACATTATGACAAATAGTGGGTTACTTGTGCTTGCTGTTTATTTATGTATATTAGAGTTTCAGCCAGAGCCCAGAAGCACAAGATGCTGTATTTAAGTAAGAGACAGTTATTTTTTGAAAAGTAAATAGCAAAGACATTGGAAGGGTGGCAAAAAGGGAGTATTATTATTCCTTTTAACACCTGGGGAGCTGAGGTACAGAAAGAGCAAGTCTTGGAAGGCTGCACAGCTTCAAACACAGGAGTGGGCAATTATTTTGGCTGGAGGGCCGCTTAATGAGTTTTGGTGAGCTCTCAAGGGCTGGAAGGGTTGCTTCACCCCTTGATGGGTGCCTCACCCCCTGGACAGCATCTTGGGACTTGTAGTTCCCTAACTCTGACCTTTGCTACCAGAAGTCCTTCCCCTTGCCCCCAATGTACTCTTTTGGGGAGGGAGTGTTGCTATCTTGAAACCAGGAAAAAAGACAAATCAAATACTAAAAAAACCCAAAACAAAACAAAAAAACAAACCCCAAAAAACAACGAACTGACTAACCATCTACTATAACTTATTTAACAGGAAATTTTTTCCTGATTTGTGTGTTTGCATAGTGTATCTAGAGGTGAAGTTTATTGTCACTTTTTCAGCATGTCTTTTCATTGTTGCAAGTATTTTAAGAATGTGGCATGTTCAGCTAATTGTGGAGTTCCTTCTGTAGTACACTACTGTAAAGGATAACTGCTCAGCACAGCATCTCACTCTGTGGCACCTAAAATTTTGAGTAAGGAGTTTTGTAGGCTGAGGCAGGACAACTTTGTGTGACAGCCTTGCATAAAAAGTAGTTGCTCTGTGGGTCTTGGAGATGTTCATTACTAGTGAACTTTATAAAAATGAAAGCAATCTGAAATGGCTATGAAGTAGAAACTCCTCTTGTTTTTATAACCTAACTTAATTCATGGCTAATATGGATCAGAATGACAGACTTTAATGTCTGCCATGAACATTAATCAAACATGTTTAAAACAGGAGCTGATCTTTCTATCACATCATGTATTTGCTGCCTTTCCTCTATTTCTTCCACTGCTGTTACTGTTGTATTTGCATTTGCACTGTATTTTTAGTCCTAACCTACCTTGCTTTAGTTCTCCTTAGTTTGCTCTCTATGGCCAAGTGCTGAGTCTAATTGGTTTCATGGCATGGACCCCTCTGGACTTGTAGTGGTATATGATTTCTTGCAGGTCTTCTGGTAAGTCAACAAAATTGGATACTTTGCTGGATATTCAAATGGAGTAAGTCAGTGTGGCCCCAGCAATGAAACATTATCCTACAGCTTATGAGCTTCTACCTGTAAATGGAAGTTTCCATAGTATAAAGTATCCTTTCCAAAAATACCAGTAGATGTATATATGTAAACTGAAGCACCCAGTGCATGCTGCCAAGCTATTATTTCCCCCATCACTGATATTGTCTCTGGGCAAAAAGAAGAGCAGGGTGATGAATCTATAACCCAAAACAGAAATAAATACAAATAAGGCTCACTATTTTTATTATGACTAGAAACTGAATAGACATTCCTGTTTTAATATTGCAAATATAGATATGTGAAACATGCATAATAGTCCAAAATACCAGTAATCATTTGTTTTGTGTCCATGGCATTTCTCAGAGGGTGCATCTACATGTGTGCTTTATAGATTTCATAAAAATTAGGGCTGGAAGGGACCTCATGAGAACGTTGGGTCCAGCCCCTGCCCAAGGGGCAGAAGCCCAGCTGAGGTCAGATCACCCCAGCAAGATAAGCATCCAAGTGTTTCTTAAGGATGTCCAGAGTAGATGCTTGCACCACTTCTGAGAGGAGTCTATTCCAGACTCTGGAGACTCAGACGATAAAGAAGTTTTTTTTATGTTCAGTTTAAAACAGTCTTCCAGCAGTTTATTAGATCTTGTTTTCCCTTGGGGTGCCCTGGTCAACAGATATTCTCCGAGTTTCTGATGCACACCCCTTATATACTTATAGGCAGCCACCAAGTCACCCCTGAGCCTTGGCTTCTCCAGGCTGAAGAGTCCCGTGCCTCTCAGCCTCTCCTCATATGGCCTGTTCTCTTGACCTCTAATCACGCACCAAGAATTGGGTGCATAAGCAAGTTCTAGTTACTCCAGAGTAATTAGCTCCACAGAAGAACATCACAATCTACACATGCATTGATATTAAGGCACAGTAAACTAATTAACTCTACCATAAGATAGTACTGTTGGGGATAGTACTAGCTTACAGTGGAGTCTTTAAGTGTGATCATTAAGCGTGATCAAACACTTGTGTAGACAGTGACTGCTGAGCTCAAATTATGCCTAGTCAGCCCAGCCAGCCAGGGGCCACACCCCCAGCTCCAGCCAGCCTCTTCGCCACCCAACGCCACCAGCTGAAGCCCAGGGCTGAACCCCCATGGTCTGTGCCAGCCCAGGGCTGCTCTGTCCTAACTCAAATTGCTGCTCTCCCAGACACGTGTATATATGCTATGGCCAAGAGCAGCTGACTCCACCTTGAAGTGCTCCAGAGGTTACTGTATCACATTAGTAGCATGTGTAGATGCACCCAGAGTAGGGGAAACATTTTTGCATGTAGATTTCCAGGCAAGCAAAAAAGCCAACTGTGAAATATTTTCCAGGATGTTAAATGCCTGTTGACATCCTGGGGCACCTTCTATAGCAGCAAAAGGTCCCACTCCTACCCCTTCAGAGCAGCTTTTACCACTCAAAGCTACACTTTGTTTCCTCAACACATTCAGTTTCTTTGGGACAAAAAGAATTATGAAAAGCCAGTTCTCCTCTGGGAAATAGTGATTGAATTTTGTCCCATACTGCTTTGTATTTACTCTGCCTTTTTAGTTAAGTGCTATGTTGTTTGACACTTTTTCATTTGTGCTTGTGCAATTTGTTCTGCAATATTGTCATCACTCTATGCTGCGTGTTTTGGAAAACAAGGTTTACAGGAATGTCTGTAGTTTAAGTCTGCCTCCCTCTTTGTACTGAGTATCATTTGGATTCATGGAATTATTTTTCAGGTAATATACTTTTAATTCCTGGCTTTAGCAGATTATTAAGGGCAATATTCTCAGCTGGTGTGAATCAGTGGATCAAAATACAGCCCATGGGCCAGATTGAGCCTGCCAGGCAATTTGACAAGGCCCCTGGGGCCCCTCTATGAACCCTGGCCCTGGGCTGCCCCTCTGCAATCCAGCACCTCCATGCAGGGGGTGTGCCTCTGGTTGCTAAGCAACCAATCCCCCCACCCAAGCCTGGCCTGGGCTAGGGGGCACTACAGACAAGAAGCCTGTGCCTGGCAGAGGCTTTTGCCTGGCTACCCCCTGGCTGTTTCCCAGCCATCCCTGCCTGCAAAAGTGGAAATTTAGGTAAGAGCCCCATTGGGCCAGGGACTCCCAATGGGGGAATGGGGGCTGAGAATGTGGGGAGCCACATGCTATGGGGCCAGACTGGGCTGGCCCAACACACTGCAGGAATGCAAGAGCTGTATGCTATGGGGCTGGGTGGGGCTGACCCCACATGTTGCCGCCATGTACAGTCGGGGACTCAAGCAAGAGTGCAACAGCTGTGGCTATGGGGCTGGCCCCATGCCCAGCCACCACACGCAGCTGGGGATCAGGCAGGAGTGCTTTGGGGCCAGGTGGAGCTGGCCCTGCTCGCCACCACCATGTATGACCAGGAATTCAGGCAGGAGTGTGGGAGCTACACATGATGAGGCTGGGTCAGGCTGGCCCCACTTGATGCTTCTATGCATGGGACTGGGGTGGAAGTGCAGGGAACTGTGTGCTAGGGCGTTGGGTGGGGCTGGCCCTACTCGCTACCATCACATGCAGATTCAGGGGCTTGCACACTTGGAGACTCCACGGATCTCACCCCCAACACTCACACCCACACATAACACCCCCCACCATACCCCCAAACACACCTACACCTTCCCACAGCCCCCACATACCCTCCCCCCCTCCAATTACATACCCCATGCCCACACTGGTCCACACCCAACCCCACACTCCCACATATGCCCCCCCCCCCACAGTCCCTAACCACACCCTCCATGTACACTCCCTCTTGTATGTTGTGTGAGGGAGGTAAGAATATTTTGAGCTATTATGCAATCACCTCTAGATACACTATGCAACCACACACATAAATCAGGACAAAATTTCCTTTTAAATAGGATTTAAATAAGTTATAGTAGATGTTTGATGTTTTTATTATACGATTTGTCTTTTTCCTGGTTTCAAGATAGCAACACCCCCTCCCAAAAAGAGTACATTGGGGGCAAGGACTTCTGGTGGCAAAGTCAGGGTTAGGGAACTACAAGTACCAAGATGGTGTCCAGGGTGTGGGGCACCCATCAAGGAGTGGACCTACCCTTGCAGCCCTTGAGAACTCACCAAAACTCATTAAGTGGCCCTCCAGCCAAAATAATTTCCCACTCCTGTGTTTGAAGCTGTGCCACTTTCCAAGACTTGCTCTTTCTGTACCTCAGCTCCCCAGGTGTTAAAAGGAATAATAATACTCCCTTTTTACCACCTTTCCAATGTCTTCATCTCTCTTTGAAAGGTAAGAATGTTCTCTTACAGGTTGGCTGATCTCCTACATAGGGCTTTAAACTAGGTTCATTGGGGGATGGGGATGAAGAGGACAAAGAGAGCCTAGGATCACCAAGCCACAAGCCATGTGCTGGATCAGCCCAGGCAAGTAGTGAAGGGCCCAACAGACATCAGGACAGGGGGTACCAAGGGCACACATTGGGGGCCTTAGATGTCTCTACACTAATGCTAGGAGCATGGAAAACAAGCACGCCAATTTTGGCAGAGGACCCCAATATACAAAAACAATAGTCAGTGTCCTTGAAGTCCCCTTAAGATTTCCCACTCTCTACTCACCTGTCAAGTCTTGATGGACATATTATAAGTGGGAAACTGCCTATTGTTTTTGTATGTTGGGGTCCTCTGCCAAAACTGGCCTTGACCCCAGACTCTCTCTAGCTAAGCCTCCCCGTTTAAACCCACCAGGTAAGGTTTGACTCCGAGGCACTAGCTCTCTACTCTTGGGGCTCTTGGCCCTCCTTTCGGGCTCTAACTTCGTAGCACAGCTTCCCTAGCCCAGAGGCGAATCCCACAGCCAGGAGGTTGCAAGTTCAAAGCAGGCAAAGGCCCAGAACCTCCAACATCCTAGTTCAAAACAACCCCCCCCACAAATGGTCATACCCTGGGTGCACCAGGTTCCTTCCCCCAGCCTTTTAGGCTTGCCCTCTCTGGCATTGGGTTTGTGCCCCAAACACTGTTCCTTGTCTGTCGCTGTGCCTGTGCACCCCAAACACCATGCTTATGCAGGTGCCAGAGTTCCCACATTATGGTGGGACTGAAATGAGGTCTTCTGCTTCCCCAAATAGGCTCACACAAACCATCGGTGTTATTCAATAAAAAAAAGAACAGCCCTGTCCCTGGGCAATAGCCACCACTAAGAGAAATGTGATTAAAGAAGGCAGCACATCAGTTTACATTTACACAGGGGTTCATGCTTCAGCTCCCCACCATTAGCTACAGTACTTCCAGGGTTGCTGCTGTCTCTCAGGGGTCCTCTGTAGTTCCCTTCCTCCAGTTTGCTTACCAAACATCTCTGCAGACCTCTGGAACACACTTCTTCTCCCTTGGCTGCTGGCCTCTACTACCGCCCAGCCCGGGGTTTTTATATTCCTGGTTTGCCCCCTTCTGGTCAGCTGACTAGCTGTCCAGGCTCAGCCTTTAACCCCTACCTTACCAACCTGCTGTGCCCAGAAAGTTCAAGTCTTAAATGGGCTGACCTGCCTTCTGGTAACAGGGCTAGGGTTCCTTGTTACAAGGGTGCAGCTACCAAAGAAAAGTATACCTCCTTTGCTCACACTTGCAGTGAATCAGGAAGATCAAAGCAGCCATGGAACTCAGGCTGGCAATAAAAATTAAGGACAACAAAAAGTCCTTCTTCAGGTATACAGGGAACAAAAAGTCCTTCTTCAGGTATACAGGGAACAAAAAGAGGGTGCAGTGTAATATAGGACCCCTACAGGACTGGCTAAGGCAATTGGTGACAGATAGGAGGGACAAGGCTGAACTCTTCAATGAGTTTTTTGCCTCTGTAGTCCTGAACACAGATAAAGACAAATCTCCTAACTGCCTTATGGATAGGCACAGGAGGAACACCAGCCTACTAACATTCTCTCTGTTCCTGATGCATACCCCTTATGTACTTACAGGTTGCGACCAAGTCACCCCTGAGCCTTGGCTTCTCCAGGTTGAAGAGTCTCAAGCTTTCCACCCTCTCCTCATAAGGCCTGTTCTCTTGACCTCTAATCATGTGCCTGGTTCTCCTCTGGATTCTTTCAAGTGACCTAGTAAAGGAACACTTGGAGGGGCCGAATGTGTTTAATTCAGCAGGCCCAGATGAGCTTCATCCAAAAGTGCTGAAGAAATTGACCAGTGTCATAGAAGACCCACTGGCATGGCTGTTTGAGCACTCTTGGTGCTCAGGTCAGGTCCCAGAGGACTGGAAAAGGGCCAATGTGGTCCCTATTTTCAAGAAGGGGAGGAAGGAGGATCTGGGTAATTATAGGCCACTTAGTCTTACCTCTATCTTTGGGAAAATATTTGAAAAAATTATCAAGGGTCACATTTAAGGAAGCCCAGCATTAAAAATAGTGCTGAAGGGCAACCAGCATGGGTTCACAGCAGGTAGATCCTTCCTGACTAACCTTGTTTCTTTTTATGACCAGGTCACAAAATGCTTAGATACAGGAGTTGAAGTAGATGTCATCTACTTGGATTTTAAGAAGGTCTTCAATATGGTATCTCATCCTATTTTCATAAACAAAATGAGCAGCTGTGATGTAGATGATTACATGGCCAGGTGGGTGGCAGATTGGCTTGAGGGTCGCAACCAGAGAGTGGTGGTAGATGGGTCAGTATTGACCTAGAAAGATGTGGGAAGTGGAGTCCCCAAGTCTCGGTTCTTGGACCTGTGCTAGTCAATGTCTTCATCAGCTATTTGAATGAGGCTGTGGAAAGCACTCTGTCCAAATTCATGGATGACATGAAATTATGGGGTACACTAAACACTAGTGGGAAGAGATCAAGTCCAGGTGGACCTGGACAGGTTGGAAAAGTGGGCAGAAAAGAATAGTATGCAGTTCAACAAAGACAAGTGCGAAGTGCTGCATCTACGGAGAAAGAATCTCCAACACACCTATAGGCCAGGGGATGACCTTCTCAGAAGCACAGCAGCACAAAGGGATCTCAGAGACATAGTTGACTCCAAGATGAATATGAGCCGTCAATGTGATGAAGTAATCAGTAAAGTTAACTGCAGTATATCATGCATTAGCAGGTCAATCACAAACAGGTCCAGGGAGGTGATATTTCCCCTCTATGCAGCATTAGTCAGGCCACGGTTGGACTACTGTGTCCAGTACTGGGCACCACACTTCAAGAGGGATGTGGATAACCTGGAGAGGGTCCAGAGGACAGCCGCTCATATGGTTAGGGGCCTGCAGGTAAGACCCTACAAGGAGAGACTAAGGGACCTGGATCTCTTCAGCCTCCGCAAGAGAAGGCTGAGAGGGGATCTTGTGGCCATTTACAAATTCATCATGGAGATCAGCAAGAAATAGAAGATGCTCTGTTTACCAGGGCATCCCTTGGAATAACCAGGAACAATGGCCACAAACTGACAGAGAGCAGATTTAGGTTGGACATCAGGAAGAACTTCTTTACGGTACGGGTTGCCAGAATCTGGAATGGGCTTCTGAGGGAGGTGGTACTCTCCTCTGACTTGGGAGTCCTTAAAAAGAGACTGGATAAGCACCTTGCTGGGGTCATATGACCGCAGTGCTCTTTTCTGCCCAGGGCAGGGAGTCAGGCTTGATGATCTATTGAGCAGCTCTCCCTCCAATCATGGAAGACAAGGGCAGGCTCCATGAAAAGGAAAGAAAAGGATTGGGCCCCTTACTGCAACATCGATGGAAGCCCCCTAATTGAAACAGTGGGTTTTTAATAGTCACAATAAAAACCCACCATTTCAATTGAGGAGACTAAACCTTGGTCATGTATATAAGCGCCTCAACATGGTTGCCAACTCTGCAGAGCTGTCGCTCCTGAGTTTGGCTAGCACTTGATTGTTTTCTTGTGTTCTCAAATGTTACAAAACTTAATAAAAGCCTGATGTAAAGATGTGACATTCACATACTTCTTCAGAAAGTTTCCCACTGAATGGATGGTTTTCACAAGGACATTTGCTGAAACCAGCCCCAAACAAACAACATGCAAATTGGGAAAGCAGCATATTAA
>JAGPOW010001296.1:87622605-87655470 GCA_030014935.1 Caiman crocodilus
GCCCAACTGACAAAGGAGGGATTTTTTTTTTTTTAGCATTTCATTCAAACTTTGGTAATTGCCTTGGGAAAAAACCATGCATAGAAGTTTTCTCCTGTTGCTTGTCAGGAAACAGAAAGATGTATACCATTCTTGATCCAAATGTATAACTGTGAGGATCTCTTCTCAAAGCAATGACCAAGTAATTTTGTTCTGTATTTCCAGTTTTGCTTATTACCACAAAATCACCACTTAATCCTTTAAAAAGTAACAAATCTGTATTTGAGGCATGATTTCAGTGTAAATCAAGATTTTCCTCTTAGTTACAGTAAATTAAATGAACTCTACTTTACGATAATATTACACTACTCTAAAATCAGTGTAAACAGACGGAACATCAATTTTGTATATTTATATAATCTTTTTCTCAAAAAAACAGAAAAATGTAAGTTCTTGCTCCTTTGTGTAAGTAAAATGATTTTTCTACTCTTTATAATGTGTAGGCATAATCTACAATGTCTTGATAACAATCATATTTTTCATGTACTTGTCTCGGGTGGCCGGAGCCATCCAGAGGATCGCTAATTTAATCAGACGTCAGGCGGGCTGGTGATGGAGAGGCAAGACAGCTTATTGGTTTTAAAAGATTACTTTACTTATGCCATGTGGAATGGCAGCACAGACCTTGAGGTAGCTTGCTTGCATTGTCACAGTTAATTAAATGAGTTGCTAGTTAATGAGTTTTTGAATGAAAAGGAACCTGCAGGATAACGAGGGTACGTCAAGAGGACCTGGTGATGGGGAGATATTGGTGGGTGATCAGTCTGCCAAGTTTCCTCGGTCATGCTATAGAGTTCTCTGTGATTACTCTGTCGCGTGCTCGGAGGTCTCTGACTTGGGCGGAAGCTGCATGAACTTTTATATGTCCGGAGTGGCCAATAACTGACTGCTAGGTAGGAATAACTAATGAAGCGGAACGTGACTAAATTTGGGGTAAAGACTCCATGCGATCTATTGTGACTTGGACACTCAACTGATTTGGTTATGATATGCCCCCTTGGTCATGGCAAAATAGACCAAGAAACCTAGGTTAAAGGCGATTTTCGTCCAGAAACTCGTTACTGTTACAAGGTTTAGGACAACATGCAGATATATATACATATAAAAATGGACAGTTTAACAAGTTATTTTTTTAACAAACTATAAAATAAAATGATTTATATACACAACAATGATTATTGCAATCAATGGCAAACACAAGGTAACTAAAGATATTGACAATTGAATTAACTTAGAAGCAGCAAATTGTTATCCTTAATTTTATGCAATTTTTCTCCAATTCAATTCTCTAAGGTAACTGAGAGCTGGGTATTTGATTATGCCCCCTGTACAGAGGGTTTCTATAATTATTTGATATATAAACACAGACTCACACATACACACACACATATATACATATATACACGAAGACATATTTGTTTAATGAAGTAACCCCATTATGCTCTTATTATAAGTATTGCCAATTTAACCATAACTATTATTGAGCGGCCTTTCCTCATTCCTTTATTTAAGATTATTAAAATGCATTAAATGCAACGCAAGCAAGCTACCTCGAGGCCTGCGCTGCCATTCCACGTGGTGTAAGTAAAGTAATCTTTTAAAACCAATAAGCTATCTCGCCTCTCCATCACCAGCCTGCCTGACGTCTGATTAAATTAGCGATCCTCTGGATGGCTGCAGCTGCCTGAGACATGGCGTCACGAACAAGATCTAAGGGCATGGCGGTGGAGAAGATTCTAATTGAGTGTTGCCACTGGTGCACTGGGGGGCACCCTGTGGCCGACTCAAATGAGTTATGGGCCCACATCGCATACCACCAAGCAGATGGGTCAACCGAAAGGTTCATCAGCGGCTACCTTTCGCTAAAAGGGGAAGAAAGATTTTCAAACAAATGGGAGGCACACCTTTACCCTGCGGCGTTTGGGTGCATGGTGAGCAATGAGCGGGTCTGATTCAGACCCTGAGACAAAGTGGGCACCGTGTCTCTTGCTCGACTAAAACCAACGGGCGTAGCAGACCCAACTCTCGCCCAAGAGTATTCCCATTGTATAAGGTGTGTGAGAGAGGGCGGAGAACCGACGCTGGTTGACCGGTTCAATCTCCCGACCCTAGGTCAAGGGGACATGAGCTGCTTTCGGATCTTCGTGAAAAGTTAGAGACAGAGGGCTGTGTCATGGCGTGGTGGACGGGCCCGAAGTGGGACAAGGGAAAGATGTTGAATATTATGTTCCGCACTATTACAACCTTGCTGCGGGAAAATGCAAATTTAGAGGTTCAAATGCTCACAGCCGCCCAGACAGCTAAGGAAGTGGCAGTAAAGGAAAGCTCTGAACCATCAGAGAACCCCAAGCCACCACCATTCCAAGATGGTGCTGGGGAAAAAGAAGAGTGCACAAAAAGTCTTGGGGAAGAAGGGGCGGTCGTGTGGTCCTTCGCCCCACCCCTCGGAGTGGCGCCAAAAGAAACTCCGCCCCCTGACACAGTGTGAGCGGGAGAACCGCCCCCTCATGAAGGAGAGAAGTCATGCTTGATGCTCCCGCCCAACAAGCCTACGCTCCTCCCAGCTGCAGTCCACCTGATAGCATTAATCAAGCAAGTTACAGACACGCAGGGTGCGACTTGATTACCACTACATGCCACACTCGCATGCAGGGGGAAATGCAAGAATTATACAAAGAATCAAAACTGAAGCCTGAAGAGACCCTGGCTATGTGGTTAGGACGCCTGGTAGTGTAATTTGGGTTAGACTTGCTGGACCTGGAAGAGGCTGACTACCTAATCCGCCAAGCCTTGTGGAGTGGAGGGCACACCACCGACCTAGAAGTGGTGGCGAGTAACGCTTGCTGGCCCATCCCACTTCCAGCGCTTGTTGCAGGCCAAGTTAGTTACAAGTCTCACGCATGGCATGACAGCCATTCATCAAAAGTCAGCACAGAACAACTTCTGCTGGCCATAATAGGGGCATCATATGCCTCCTGGAATCCCAGCGTATACCAGTTGGGACTGAAATGGGCTCAGTGCAAAGGAGGGTGGCCTCACCGTCATCTATGGAACCCTGGAACCGTTTCTGCAACCCTTGATAGCATAGAAGCCTGCATAGAGGTCTATGGAGGAGATGACACCAAAATGCTCCAACTCCTCCTCAACTCGATGACCAGACAGCAGGCAGGAAACCTCCTGAGTCACCTTCCACGGTTGCAAGCCCTTATGAAGACATCCACGAGAGTCTCTAGTAACGTGGAATACCGACCCTCGGCATACCCCATTGAAGCCCAAAGACTGAGGTGTTATGAGTCCGACACCCCACGAGAGTTGCAACAGTTGCCACAACGAACGCCGGAGGAGAAAGCCATGTTTGGGTTCCTCCTACACTGCTCCAGGCTTACGAAGAGACAATTGCGCACTCTAGGGGACAAGGGCCAACAGAACCTGGCAAATGAACTAGGCTTCATTTTTGAAGTATAAGAAGACTTGATGACTGATTATCGACTCTGGTTCATCACAACCGGCTAGCTCTCCACTGTATTGTTCTCCCAGTTTTCTCTTTCCATTTGTTCGTTTGTTTCTTTGTTTGTTCGTTTGTTTGTTTGTCCCCTTACAGGCTCAACAGTGACAAAGTAGTGATCTGTGACTGCTCGATCACAGGTACCACCAAGTGCCGACCCGCAGTACATCTGGGTCGACACAGAAATGGCTGCCTACTTGTTAACGGCTCATCAACAGATGACCTACGGTTCCCCTTTTCTGTTAATGACCCCGTGTTCACACCCTTAGTTTACAAAAATGTCTTGTCATTAGTAATCTAAAAGTTCTGGGGATGTCACAGAAAGGTTGAGTGTAGACAAAAAGTAAATGAGAAAGAGGAAAAAAGAATTTTGAACATTTTGATTACTGTGTCGCATGCTCGGAGGTCTCCGATTTGGGTGGAAGCTGCATGAACTTTTATATGTCCAGAGAGGCTAATAACGGACTGCTAGGTAGGAATAACTAATGAAGCGGAACATGACTAAATTTGGGGTAAAGGCTCCGTGCAATCTATTGTGACTTGGACACTCAACCGATTTGGTTATGACAGTACTATACAAATTAACCATTTCATTCAGCAGATTCCAATCTCAGTAGCTAACACACTGGTGTAAAGTCAAGTGTCCTGTCCAAGTGAAAATTAGATCAGAATCTGTTCAACCTGTATAGTATCTGACATACAGCTTAAAATGGATATAATTAATACATTCATAGTACTAGGGTTGAAAATGACTAAATTAATTATTTTCTTTTTGCAGAAAAACACGAAGAGGCTTTTTCCATTGTTCATTGAAGGAGAATAGTAAGTATTACAATCTTTTTTATTTACCAACCTTCTAATTTCACATCAGTACTGTACCAAGATACTCAACGAACTACAGAAAAAAAGTTACAAAAATCACTGATGTGGCTATTCATGGTATATGTTGATTATTATTTACAGCAGATGTCTATCTCTTTAAAGAGTTCTAAGAAGAATGCAATGACATCATCTTCTTTGAAATAAGCTTTATATCATGATTTGGTCAAGATCCTAATTCCTAATTCTTTAATCAAAAGATACCATTTCTGAATTCAATAAAAATGGATTGTTGTTTCAGAAAATATGGGAATTAGAAAGTCATTTCCCTAGTAAAATAAACATTCTCAGGGATATGATGCATAATGAAAAATAATGACAGGGTCTATGACTCTAGATCATTAGGAAAGTATGAATGCATTTGAACATCCTATTTGTGATTCAGATACGTATCACAGTCAAGATATAACATTATTTCTGGTATTCTATTTACTAGCATTTATAATATTATAGTTATGGTTTCATCCCTAAAAAGATTAATTTACTAAAATGTCTATACAAGTTTGCACTTCTAAATGCTATGTCCCAGAAAAAAAACTTTTTTCTGCTTCTATCTGTTACTAAACCACCACTGACTGAGTCACCCAATTATTTTAAATTTGAATTTGAATGAGAATTCTGCCTCCTAAATTTTATATATAATGGAAATGGTAGAGTATAAGTATTTGAAATGGAGCTGTGTGACTTTTATTCTCTTTAAAGTCCATGGAAAGTCGTTCCCTCATCTGCTGGAGATCCTGTAAGTTTACATACAGAACCAGGATTACACATTCATTGAAACTAGATAGTTTTTTCAGCAGTGAAAGTTATAGTGCAATAAATATAGTGGGAAAAGAATCCACAGGAAAATGGAAAATATTTTTCCCATATCTTTTCATCTTTGTATAAACAGAGAGCTGGCTCTTGTACTTATGAACTGCTTAAGCTATTTCATCTTGTTCCCTCACAAGTTATTTATCAGGGCTAAATTCTGCTTGCCTTACTTATAAGAACAACCCTGTTACTCAGCTGTAATAGGCTCAGAGGGGTGAAGGTCTGCGCTAGTGGTAGAATGTTCCTCCAGCTGTAAATGGCAGCTAGGGAATCATAGGTGGTCAGGAATGAGATATAAATAATAGACAAGATTCAGACTGGTAAACTAGGGATCTAATGGGATCTAGAGGCCATGTCTATATGAGACTCTAAATGTGCAGTAGCCTAATAATACTGTCCAGTAGCATGTCACAGCAGAAAAAGTGCTGATACATTACTACTGTGCAGTATTTTAGGCTACTGCACAGTAGCATCACTAAAAAGGCATGCACCAGTGCTACAGTGCAGTAACTCTGGTTACTACACGTTGATTTACTACTTGGTTATACAAATCAGTTATATACTCAGGTCCCGGCTCCAGTGCGAGACATGCAGGTGAAAGCCCACTGCACCCCTGTGAGCCCAGGGACTCCCCAGGAGAGACCCCAGGACCCCCAATGAGCCCCAGCCTGCCCACAGGTAAGCAAGGGCCTGTGGTGGGAGGGACACAGCCAGCTGGGAGGCAGCTGAGTGGAGCCAAGGAGGGTCATGCCCCACCCCCAGCTCCTACTTTGTCTAGCCCCCCAGGAAACTATGCAATCGGAGCCTTGCGAACAGGCCATGCAAACAGGCACACATCTAGGCCCAGTGCATGAGTTAGCATGGGAGTTTGGGCAGGAGGGTGAGTGGGAGGGCCCGCAGCCCTGACAGTGAGTCCCCTAGGGTAGGCAGTCCCATCAGTAGCCAGCCTATCAGTGGCATGATACAGATGGGCACACGCCACACCTTGAGGGTCCCCTCAGAGTCTAAGGCCTCCTCCTCTGGTACCTCAGAGTCCTCCACCCAGATGGAACCCATGGTTCCGGGCTCCATGTAGATGGAGCCCCTGGCTCTCAGCTGCCAGGGCTGCCTGTCATGTTTCTAGGCTCATGGGACCAGGAGCAAGGCCACCTCCCCTTTCAGGTTTTGCTCCACTTTGGAGTCTCTGGGGCACCAGATAGAGGAAGTCTAGAGACTGCATGTCCTTAGGGATGGTGAGCAGGAGATCGACTCCTACTGCCAGGCCCTTCACCCCCTGGAGGGGGAGGATAGACCAAGGTCACCTTCCAGGACAAAGAAGGACTTGGGGATCTCCAGTACTGTCCAGTCAGGTGGTTAGACCAAGGTGGTCAAGGGCCCCAAGGTTAGCCACACTTAGGTCTCCTCCCCTCTGGGGCTCTGCAACAGGTATGGACCTCTTGCAGCCCCAGTTGAGCCTGCAGAGATGCCAGCTCCTGCAGGCAAGGGAGGATCACCCATCCCTACTTTCCCTGAGATGAAAAACAGAGTGGTTGTCATGAGAGACTCCCTTCTGAGGGGACAATCTGCTTCCCCGACCCCCTAGCCTGGGAGGTCTGCTACTTCCTGGGGGCCCACATCAAGGACATAGCAGAAAGGATGCCAAAGATTATCTGGCCCTCCGACCACTACTTATGCTCCTTATCCATATGGGCACAAATGACATGACTTGGAGCAATCCCAGCTGGGTCATGAGAGAATACAGGGCTCTGGGAGAGGGGCTTAAGGGACTGGGGGCACAGGTGATTTTTCCCTCACTCCTTCCAGTTGTGGGTCATGGTCTGAGGAGGGAGAGACAGGTTGAGGTAGTCAACCAAAGACTGTGGCACTGGTGTCACTGTGAAGGCTTCGGCTTCCACAATCAGAGTCCACTCTTTGGTGAGAGAGGCGGTGGTCTGCTGGGGAGAGATGGCCTCCACCTCACTCCAATGGGAAGATGGCTCTTCTCAGCCAGACTGGCTGACCTGCTTGACTGAGCTTTAAACTAAGCCCACCGAGGGTTGGGGGGATTATCGGCACTGCTACCCCACTGGGCAATCCTTCTAAATCCAGCAGGCTAAGGCACTTAAGGGAACCCACCCCCATCCTAGCCCCAGAATGATCTGTGGGGAAGGCGAGGGCCCCCAATGGGACATTTACCTGTCTGGACACCAATGCCAGGAGCTTGGGGAATAAACAGGAGAAACTGGTCCTCCTGCTCAACAAGAATAACTATGACCTCATAGGGATAACAGAGATGTGGTGGGATTCCACCTATGACTGGGCCACAGGTATAGATGGCTATACCCTGTAGGGGAGTGATCATGCACATACAAGGGGTGAGGGTGTAGCCCTCTATGTCAAGGACAGCTACACATACCTCCAAATTGACATTGGTACCCAGGAGGTACTGGAGTCTCTCTGGGTCAAAATACATGGGGAACATGGCTCAGGGGACATCTTGGTAGTAGTCTACTACAGACCTCCTAAACAGAAACAAGAACTGGACCAGGAATTCACCAGGGAACTGGCTGAGGCTGCACACTCTCAGTGCATGGCTATCATGGCAGACTTCAACTACCTGGAAATCTCATGCAAAGAGCGCTTGGCCAAATTCGATCGGTCACAAAGCTTCCTCATGTGCATGGGCGAGCTCTACCTGATTCAAGAAGTCTATAGGCCAATGAAAGTCAAAGTGTTGTTGGACCTGGTACTGGCCAAAGGGGATGACATAGTCTGTGACCTAAGAATCGATGAAAAGATGGGTGACAGTGACCACGAGCTGATCACCTTTACTATCAATTGCAAAGCGGGCAAGTCAGTCAGCAAAGCAGAAGTACTCAACTTCAGGAAAGCTGAGTTTGACAAGCTCAGGAGGCTCACTGTTGAGGCCCTAAGGGACTCGACTAGAAGAAGAGTCCAAGCGGAGTGGTTACTCCTCAAGTAAGCAATCATGACAGCACAAGGGATGGCCATCCCATCTTGGAGGAAGGGTAGCAAAAGGGCACAGCAACCCCCTTGGCTCAGCAGGGAACTCGAGGACCTCCTGTACCTCAAAAGAGATACTTATAAGGGATGGATGTTTGGAATTACCACCAAGGTGGAGTTCTCAGCACTGGTCTGTACCTGCAGGAAGTGGATCAGGGAAGCCAAGGCTTCAACCAAGCTCCATCTGGCTTCACATATCAAGGATAACAAAAAATTCAGATATATAGAGAGTCGGAAAAAAAGCAAGGGTAACATTGGACCCCTGGTGAACCAAATGGAATAGCTGATAACCAACACTCAGTTAAAGGCTAACCTACTTAACAGGTACTTTTTGTCAGTCTTTCATCAGTCCAATGGGACTGCCCTGCCTAGCAGATGTGGGATGGCCAGGCTGAGGGCGTAGTTATACCCAGGATTGGTGTTGATCTAGTAAAGGATCACCTTGAGAAGCTGGATACCTTCAAGTCAGCTGGCCCTGACAGATTACACCCTAGGGTACTCAAGGAGCTGACAGGTGTCATAGCTCAACCATTGGCCAAAATATTTGAAAATTCATGCTGCTCAGGTGAAGTACCTGAAGACTGGAAGAAGGCCAATGTGGTACGCATTTTCAAGAAAGGGCAGAAAGTAGAACCTGGGAATTACAGGCCAATCAGCTTGACCTCAATCCCTGGTAAGATTCTCAAGAAAATTATCAAGGAGACCCTTCTGGATAAGCTGGCTGAGGGCAACATCCTGAGGGATAGCCAGCATGGGCTTGTCATGGATCGGTCTTGCTTGACCAAGCTCATTTCCATCTATGACTGCGTGACGTATCATCTGGACAAGGGAGAAGAGATTGATGTTATATACCTAGACTTTAAAAAAGCCTTTGATCTGGTGTCCCATGACATCCTCATGGAAAAAATGGCCAACTGTGGTCTTGGCTACACCACAGGCCGATGGCTGGGGAACTGACTCCGAGGTCGGAACCAGAGAGTAGTGGTCAACTGGAGCGAGTCAGTATGGTGCTCTGTAACCAGTGGTGTCCCCCAAGGCTCTGTCCTTGGACCACTTATCTTCAACATCTTTATCAACGATGTGGACATTGGTGTCAGAAGTGCGCTGGCTAATGCCATATTGAATAAAATAGTTTGAATGTTTGTAATGGTTGCCCATTAGCCAGTTTAGGAAAAAGACAAGATTTATCTTCTTATCTAGGCCATTGTTTTGGTCTACGTGCAGAAGGTCCTGACTTTGCTCAAAGTCTTAACTCTTGAGTTTTATTTTAGAGGCCTTTAACAAAGTTAACCTAACAATGACCCTTAAGCAAACATCCCACATTCCGAGAAATCAAACCCTAGGGCCTTTGACAAGATTGGAAATAAAAGTCAATTCAATGATATGGAAATTCCCCAAAGTAATTAAAATGGTCAAGAAAAGAAACTGATTACCAAGCAAAAGAATCTGTTAAGAAAGATCCAAGCCCAAATCTGGGAGTAATGACAGGTTTGGGTAGGAGGGGCCCAAGATGAAAACTCACTCAATAAAAACTGTAACTTATTGTCCCAATTTGGAGGTAACCTCACTTGCAGAACAATGAAGGAAGAATTGCAAGTGTAGGCTGGATCAGACTGATCACCTGAACCACCCTCTCTGTGAACACGAATCTGTTAGTTCACATTGAAGCCACGGAGCGTCTGAAAGGGACTGAAGGAAGGGGACTTAGTGCTATCAGTATTGAGGCCAGCCCATCGAACCATACTGCTGAGGCAAGCCCACTGAACCATACTACTGAGGCCAACCCATTAAATTGTACTACTGAGGAATGAAACCATATCTAGGTGTTTGGCTTCTCGGAATTCTAGGATTGTAAGTATATTGTAAAAATAATAGTATTGATTCAAATTTATCTTTTAGTTGTAATCGTACTTGTTTTTGTAATACTAATTCTTATAACATTGTTTGGGAAGGAAGTGCATTTGGAGCATTGTTTTTGATATATGTAGTTATTGTGTTCTTAATGTTGTTGTATTCCTTAAAGCTAAGCAGTGTTATATACATTGCAAAGAATTTAATATTAAATTGTGTTGTATGAATTAAGTGTGTAATCATTGTAAAATCGTGCAAGTAACTAACTATTCCCCCAGCCAGTGCATCAAACAAATCAGTACGTTGTGTGGGATTTTCTCTATTCCATAACCCACTAGAGACAGCTAAGTTCACTGATGACACTAAACTTTGGGGAATAGTGTCCACACCTGAGGATAGGCTAGTGATCCAGGCTGACTTGGAAAAGCTTCGTAAGTGGGCAGACACAAACCTGATGACAGTCAATACTAATAAATGCAAGGTACTCCACCTCAGGAAAAAGAACCCACAGCATACTTACAGGCTCAGCAGTGCTATGCTTGCAGGCACCACTGCTGAAAGAGACTTGGGGGTCATGACTGACCACAAGATGAACATGAGCCACCAATGTGATGTCACATCTGGTAAGGCAAACAAAACCCTGGCTTGCACCTATAGATGCTTCTCAAGTAAATCTCAGGTTGTCATCCTCCTACTGCGCTCGGCCTTGGTGTGGCCGCAGCTGGAATAGTGCATCCAGTTCTGGACTCTGCAATTCAAGAAGGATGTCGAGAAGCTTGAGAGAATCCAGAGGGCAAGAGAATAGGCCCTATGAAGAGAGGCTGAAAGCCTTGGGACTCTTCAGTCTGGAAAAGCGCAGGCTCAGGGGGGACCTGGTATAAGTACACAAGGTGTGTTCATCAGGATCTGGGAGAACGTCTGTTCACCAGAGCACCCCAAGAAAAAACAAGGACCAGTGGTCATAAACTCCACCAGATCATTTTAGGCTGGACACAAGAAAAAATTTCTTTACTGTCTGAGCCCCCAAGACCTGGAATAGACTGCCTCCAGATGTGGTTCAGGTACCTACCCTGGACTTATTCAAGAAATGCTTGGATGCTTATCTTGCTGGGGTTGTTTGACCCTAGCTGACTTCCTGCCTCTGTGGGGGCTGTACTTGATCTTTGAGGTTTCTTCCAGCCCTAATGTCTATAAAATCTATGAAATACTAAACTTAATGCATAGTAACTATGGCACATTAATAAACATGTGATGCACCCAGGAAGATTTAGGTACCAAAGCTGCAACAAGTCATCCAGATAAACTCTATTCTACTGTCCGCAAAACCACTATTGCCTAAATTCACCTAGCATCTATACTGTGGGTACATCTACATGTGCAAATAATGTGACTGAATTTTCTGCACAGAAAATTCAGGTCGATTAATCTGTATTCCTGAATGCATATGAACATACACCCTTTGGAAGCACATTTGCTTTTGATTAGAACAGTTCAGTCAAGGGCTGATCCTGCCCTGTTCTGTTCCCCTGCAGGAGCCCCAAGTAGACGCATTCCTGCTCAAGCTTAATACACCTCAATTTACTGTGCAGTAAGATTTAGGTACATTCATTGCATATGTAGATGCAGCCAGTATCATTCAAAAGCACAGTCAGAAGAAGGAGCATACCTTTTGCACAATAGCTTAGTTCAGGGTCAGCAATCTTTGTCCTGTTGTGGCAGTGGCATGGAGGCAGCCAGTGCTTGGGGCTAGGCTTCATTAAAAGGATCCCCTACTGACAAATGCTGCTAACCCCTAGTCAGTACCCTGTTTTCTGACAAAATGGGCAACCTGCATTCTAGGCCCTGTTCAGTCCAAGAGGTGTTCAGACCCAGGATGTTGCCCTTATTACTAGGCTACTGGATAGCTGGAGACAAACACACTCCAGGTAAAGAGTGGAGTAAGGTACCGAAAGTGCAATAGTCATGAGGCAGTAGTTCAGTAAGCAAAAGGGAAATCTGACCCTTTAGCTTAATGGTTGGGACACTCAGCTTGGAGAGAGAAGACTTGGGTTTAGGTCATCATTCTAATGGTTATTTCTGTTTTTAACCAATGATTGTTTAATACTAAAGGCATAAACAGCCCTGGGGGAAGGGACAAGAGCCATGATTTCCCCTTCCCAGGGAGTGCCATCATCGTGGAACAAGAATCAGTTTCCATCTTGCTTGCTCTTGTCTATGCCCCATGACTCTTGCATTCCTTTTCCACAGCTGCTTTAATAAAAGGAGGCGAAAGTAACCTAGTCCACCCAGACTCTTCTGTAACCTGGTGTTTCAGGCACTGTGAAGTGAAAAATGTGGATTTGAATCCTCTTAAGCTGAAGAGCACGTTGAAGTCATGTTTTCTGGGCAGGTTCTAGAATTACTCAACTATTAAGCAAGTGGGCAACCCTAATCCTACACTTATAGGAGAATGAGGTGTTTAGGATCCTGAGTGGATTAGGAGTACCTAATATGCAGCATCTTAGCTTCAGGGAGGTGTGAGTTCTGACATACCCCTGGCCTTAATGGTTTCTAATGGATTGCTTTAAGTACCTTGATGCTCAGGCCTTCTGGATTGGCTTTTGGAAGTATCTAACTTTCCTCATTCACCATACAAGGATGCTAGCATCTTGTACCGGTCATCTGGATCACCCTCCTGAAACAAGAAGTCTATTTTTTAGGCATGAAGAAGCTTAAAATGGAGATGCCTATAAGATAGACCTGGATCTGGCCCATTGTCAGGTTTCTATCTATCCCAATCTACTATTTTGAAGTTTACCAAAGCGATAAATTCACCTATCAAAAACAAATTACTGTAAATGTTACAGTATTCTTCAGTATCCTTTAAATCATTGTATCTTATTGTGCTGTCAAGTAAAAAGTTGCTATAACTTGTAGCAAGTATAGGAATTTATACCTTGAGCTTTGCAAAGCACTCAGAAAGGCAACTACAGGATGTAACTCTATAGAGATACAGAGAGGCTCCATAAACTTTCACAAAAGACACTACAGGGATCTAACACTTCATCTCAGCTGGAATGACAGAATTTAATAATCTAGAAGCCACTGGCTTCTAGCCATTAGCAAATTTGCTTGAAATGCTAACATATAAAAAAATAAGGTAATGTATTCTTCAAATCAAACTTGTCAAATAGAGCAGCTGAAGGTCATAGCCCCCTTTTATTTATGATTCTTTTACCTACTTTTCCCTGAACATCCATTGGGAAGGAAAATCCAAAATTGTAACAATTACAATCATCATTAATATAATAAAGACAGAGTACGTTATGCTACATGAAAATATCCTTAATATTTCTCCACCTTTGATCTGTGTTACCTCATAAACAATCAAGTAAAGGCCAGAGATATGATACTGCCTACGTACACACCAATGTGGGCTCTAGAAGTATTATACATGTCAGAAGCATGACCAGCTTGATTAACTTGAGTGTGGAGAAAGTAAGACAAATTCTTAGGGTCACATTTTGATTTGGGACATATATACATAACCAGACAATCTCAGGAAAAGACAGTATTTCAAGAGGAAAAAAAGTTGTGACCGCATGATTGAACTCATTGAATGGAAGTAAATACTCTTGGAGCTGGGAAACTTTGCTAAAGTCCCAATCCAAAGTAATTTCTTCCTGGGAGAAAGTCATTTCTTCTGAGGACAGCTGTTAGCTTGCTCATGGTTTGCTCTGAGGCAGTTACCTCCAGCCCTTTTTTGCCTGGAGTTTAATGTCAGGTGGCAGCTGAGATGATCACAGTTTTAGACCTGGGCACCTAAATTCCACTTGTGCCTTTTCTGGATCTGGCTCTATATCTCCTCGTCCACATTTTACACATGAGTAATCTGAGGCACAGAAGAGAGAATGAATCACACAAGATCACAAAACAAATCAGTGGCAGTTTGAGAGAATAGGGACTCCCGAGCAGCAGTCCAACATGTTATCCATCCAAAAGTACATCCCTATGGCCTGACCTACAATCTGTTTCCAGGGCTTTCAGTTTAATGCTAGTGACTTGGGTTGGTGTGGAGGGGCTGATGGGATTAGAGGGGCAGAGGGCTGACAGGTCCTTGTTGGGGTTGGGGGGGAATGCTAGTGGGTCTGGGAGAGGTCTGGCAGGTCTGGGGGGAGAGGTTGGTAGGGGGTCAAAAATGACCCAGTCAGAGTCAGGGTGTTAAAACAGCACAGTCCCAGGGCTGTGGTGAGTGGCTGAGCCCAGGGCTGTACTGTGAATACATGCAGATCTCATTATGCTAGGTTAACCCATTTTACACTGGGTTAATCCAGGCAAATTTAAAGTTAGTTCACCTTTGAAGTGAACTAACTTTAGATCTGGTGTGCCATTCTTAGGGTGATTTAAGCCCTGGGAATGCTTGCATGCATTTTTATTACTTCTAAACTCAGTTAAGATGGTCTATATGTAATGCCTATATATACTTTAATTCTCTCTCTCTCATTTCTTCTCTTGGATGTGCAGTCCCTCACTCAAAATGCAAGCACATTCTTTACACTCAAGAGATACAGGCTGGAGTTGGAGTTTGGGTTGGGATACTGTTCTAGCTTCCTGAGTCTGCCTGGGCTATTGTTGCTTAAAGCAGGGAAGAAGAGAAAGTAAAAAGAAGTGCACAAAACAATAACTCATGAACTCTTACTGTGCAACCTTTGGTCTCCCATATTTCCACCTCTGCTCTTTGTTTATTGCATCACTTGCTGTGTTATTTGTATTTTAAAATGTTAGCCCTTCACAGCAGGATCCTCTCACTACTTTATTTGTTTCTGAAGTGCCTTGCTCTACATGGGGCTTGAATAAATATTAAATTTCAAAAATATTAAGTAGGCTAGTTTGTGCTTTACATTAATGTAATTATTTTTCACAGCATTGAGAATGGTTTCAAACTCAATTGATTTTCTCCTGTTGCTAAATTTAGTCACATTTACAGTAGTAATGCTACCATTAAAATGTAGGAAAAATGTCTGTACAGTATTTAACCAGAAAACTAAATGAAATTTCACCTGTGTACTTAATTAACATTATCCTCCTACAGGAATTAGAGCATTTAATGCAATACTGTTTTTTTTTCTTATTTTGCTAGCCTATTGGAAAAGCTTACAAAATTGTTGTGAAACAGGCACTATTATTAAAAAGAATTTATGAAACATGTTTACCTCCTTCCAGTATAGACAAAGAATTTTTAGTTTGACACTTATTTCTGCTTGTAATTTAACAGTCAGCTCTGTCAACCTGGTTGTATCGAACTGACAATACACAAGCACTAGAACCACACAATACACAATATGTCACCAAGGTGTTGTCTGCACAGAACAATTGCACTATTTCCAAATGTTGTTTAATGGATACCAGTTCATATTTTGTGAAGTGCCATGGCTCTGGCACCAAGGGGTAGGTATGAACACCTAGCCCAGTGTGCGTCTCAGTGAGTGTGTATGGGGAGCAATGTTTGCACCGATGTTTTGGGGTTTCAAGGGATGCATGTCCTGCAGGTCAGGGCGTTTTACTTTTCTTCTTTCCCTTTTCTCCTAAAAATGACTCACCAAGCTGAAGGATGAGAAGTGATGCAGTGTGGGATGCCTGGAAGATGGATCAGGCCTGTGTCACGTAATTCGTGGTAACCACACAACACTGACCTAATTCACATTGAACTGGTTCAAAATAGTACTTGATTTCCCAGGTACACATTTGAACTGTTCCAGGAAGCTTTGCATGTTTGTCTGCTTTAAATTTAAACTACATTTAAACTGTTCTAAGTTTTATGTGTGCCTATGCCCTCAGTTGCACATTTGGAATACATATCCTTCAATAAGTAAATAAACAAATCTCCCCTTCAAACACCATTCAAAAAGCAATGGTAGGGGTCTTGTTTTATGTTGTAAAAATATGAAATAATAATCAGGATAGGGCTTCACTCCTCTAAACTTAACAGCCCTATCTATGTCAAAGTATGATGACTTCATTTTTGAAAAATCAGGTGGATGGTTTGATAATGATTTTGGTATCAACATATAATGTATTCTGGCATATAGTATTCAATGCAGTATAGGTTAATTGTAAGATACAGTACATTTCAATTCATGCTCTCATTATAGGCACACAGAACACCTGCTTAACACAGTCTCCTGAATTGTTTTAAAAGACCAAATGAAATGTAAAATACAGAGTGGGAGAAAAGGAAGCACAATACAAATCTCATTAAACATTTAATCCATTTTTTTGTAAACTATGGTTCATCAAATACACTGATATATTATGGATACCATGAGATGAAGCCAATCCATAGAAATGTATACTCTTCTGATATTCCATTGCAGTATTGATAAAAGCTAATTGCCACAACAGTATTACCTCTATGGTAACCAGGCAGCAAACATTTTTTACTACTTACAGGGTATGTTTACATGTGCCCCCAACTGCACAGTTGTTATTGCTTTGGCAAATACTAAATGACTGAGTAGTAACTGCTGTTACTGCACAGTCCCAATGGTGCATGAGTCATTTCTGACTATAGCTCGTTGCTACTGCACATTGGTATTGGTGTTGCAGTTCATGCCCACTGATGCTATGTTGCTGTAGCAACAAGCTACATCGCTGAAGCTCATTGCTATAGAGATGCAGCATTTCTGTAGATGTGGCCACAAAAAAGCTGGTACCTTATTAAAGAGAATGAAGAACCTCAGCTACCACACTTTAGTGACTGTAAACAAAAATACAATAGACTGTCCAAAGAAGAGAGAACACAACCAGCTATTTTGGGCACTTTGAGCCTCCTCAATAAGCCTCAATTCAAAGACATGACACTAGGCAAATACTATTAGTCATCCAGACCTCTGATATTCCTCTTTTATCAAGTACTTTTTAAAGCCAAAGTAATCTACTACCACCTTCTCTTGACATAGCATCAGAATTGCCTTTAGAAACCACTAGGACAAACTCAAGCAGGAGACAGATGCCACTTGCAGGGCATAATGTCACATAAGGGAGGTGTTTGGGCTTATATCTACTGTGTCCACAACTCCTTTCTTAACTGCCAAATTCAAAAGAGCAGACTCTGGAAGGATTACAGAAAATTATCTCCCTTGTTGCACTAACTGGTGGAAGATATAACAGTACAGCAAATAGGGTAAAATACTGTTTACCTGAAAGTGGAAGATTGAATATTGAAAAATATTCATTTGCATCACTAAAAATACATTTGCATATTGTGTACTTTTCAAATGTTGTAAACCTTTGCACTCACTAGCAATCTTTTTCTTTGCTTTGTTGAGTTTCTCTCATCCTCATAATGGAGGCTTTTCATTTACAAAATGACTAGTTTCCTTTTCTATTTTCAGTGAAGTTTTGGCAGAAAAATGCCTTCCCATTTGGAAAGTTACCAAGTTCTTACCTGGCAGCCTAAGCAAAACAAATCAACAATGTTTTCACAACAAAAGGCCAACTGGATTTTTCAAAGTCCCTGAGAATGTTGATGTAAAATACCTCTATTAATAGTGATTGCAAACTGAACATTTATTTAACTTTATGAGGTCTGAGCTGAACAGTGTTTGCTCTAGTGGAAACACAGCAACTAGACAGCTCTAAAAGCCTGAATGAAACATTAGGGAAATGTACCTGCATGACAATAAGAAGGTCAAACACTAAGATGAAAGAAGCCAAGAAGGCTCTTGAGACCTCATCGCTTGGCAGAAATCCACGATTCAACTTGTCCCAGCTGATCCAGTCAGTAGTGATGACAAGCACAACTACAGAGGTCAGTGTAAACAGAACTGTCCTGCAAACGAAAATAAAATAGTTCAGAGAAAATATTGTATGAAGTAGAATGTAACATTATTTGATCTCTCCACTAAACTTAACTAATAATTATGGGTACTGTACTGTACAGCAGACCAAACCTAGCTGAAGTAAATGAAAGGTAAAAGTAGATACGTTCATTCAAGACATAAATGGACATAACTTTATTGCAAAGAATTTTCTTAGTTGGTCCAAAAAAATGTTGAAAAATTAATGCTGAGTTACACCATATTTGTTCTAGTTTCACACAATTCGTATATATTGTAAAGCACAGTCACTTATAGTATCATATCATATCACATCATATATCATATCCCAATAATTCCTATGCCAACTTGAAATTAATCATTGGGGAATAGTTTCAAAAGCATAATGGAAGTGAGCCATCCAAGACCCCCGGAAATTTTCCTCCTTATCTCTCTTTATCCGAGGTGGCTATAATGCACTAACCATGAAGGCAATAACATTTACAAAAGAAATCTTCATAGCACTCATGTTAAATTTTAATATAGAATTTGGCAATGGAAGGACTTTGTGTCTCATAACATGCCCAGGGAAATCATCATGAGAGAACTGAGCATGTCTTATGATATTCTTAAGTAACAGATAGCATTCAATTATAAAAGCATTTGTAGGATCAGGCCACAGTAGGACTTTTTCCAACATCTGAAACTCTTGAATATCCAGAAGACAAATTTGTCTATTTCATTCCATTTGCTATATGGTAATTAAATTGTATACTCTTTGAGCTGTCTCTCCATAACAGATCTTCACCTTTTCCCAGCAGCACTTTAGCAATATCTTGCACATTTTGATAGTGAAAACTATATTCAACATCCTGTTTCCATTCAAGTCAAAGGATATTAGCCACTGATTTAACAGACAGGATTATATCCAATTGCTTTGGATGTCAAAATATAGATATTATATGTGAACATAAAAGTATATAATTTTTAGACACAGAAAGAATATTGTGGTACTTTGGCTTCGTTCTAAGGCATCTGGTACCTTGGGGTCCTAGGCAGAAGGAATGAGTAAAAGCTACTTCTGGCAGCTCTAATTTATGCAGGCTAGACATAGAATAGACCAATGGGTTTTAACTTTTTAAAACTTGCAGACACCTACAAAATTTTGAATGGAGGTGCAGGCCCCTTTGGACATTTCAAATGGAGGTGTGGACCCATTTGAATTGTGTTGGTATTCACATACTTTTCATTGATCATAGTCATCTTTCACAAATCCCTTAGACATAGTCTGCAGACTCCCAGGGATCCATGGACCACAAGCTGAAAACCACTGGACTAGACCATGAAATTAAGGATCCATAAACTCAGTATCTATACCTCTTGTACAGAACTTATGTTGCTACTCTTATTTAGAATTTTCTTCAGTGTTTGTGTGACTCTTCTACCTCTGCACAAAGTATTTGTGAAGTTGTGGCTTTGATGACGAGGAGGTAAAAGTTCTGCTAAGATCAAGTGATCAGATGAAAGTCATTTTTTGACTGTTTTTGTCCTCTTAATTTGTCTTTTCTGGGCGCATCTACACAAGATGTTTACTGTGTAGTAGCATAGTTTACTAAGCAGTGGGAGTGTCTACATGAGATGCCTAAATGTGTAGTAGCCTAGTTTACTGTGCAGTAAGTGTGAGTGTGTACATAATAACTGCACAGTAAAAACCCATAATCGTGGATAAATTCGTGCATAAAAACCCTTAATTGTGCGTGGGTGGCAAATTTACACAGGATTAGGTCCTGCACAATAATGAATGTGTAGATGTGACCCAGGAGCAAGTTTGCTCTCAATTCTATCCTGCCACTAAGAGGCTGGTCTCAGGCTGGCCACAGGGCTCCAGGATAGGAGCCTCTCCTGCCCCAAGGCTGGGCTGCCTCTATGGCAGTCCCCTGCCTCAGGCTTTAAAAGCACATGCAAGGAGCCTGAGGGCACTTGAGGCCCCTGTGTCCCCCTGGGCAGGCCACAGCTTAGCTATGCCAGCTTGTCTGAACTGGAGCACTACAGCCTGTAACTGCAGTGCTCACAGCTGCCAGGACCATGCCAACCAGGCCAGCAAGGTGCTGCGGGCAGCTGCAGACTCCAGCCAGGCCTCTCAGCCCACAGGTCCAGCTGCAGAAAGCTTCTAGCCAGTAGGACCAGTTCCACCTGCCTGCAGCACATCCCCAGCAGCCTTCCCTAAGCCTGCAGGAGCAGCACAGAGTGAAAGCCCCTCCTGATGTAATAGGGGAGGTGTCCATGGGCCAGACAGATGATGGGGATGTGTCCCATCCAGGGCCCTGATGCACTGGAGGAAGCCCAGGGTAGTGAACCCTGCCACCACTGCCTGGGGGTGATGCATGCAGAGCATGGTGGCCTCAGCATCTCCTGGAAGGTGCCACACACCTCCAGGATGGCCTCCCTGGTGGTGGCCTTGCCCACTCCATGCTCACTCCAAGTGTGGCCAGAGTAACTCCATGCAGTCCCAGAAGCCTGAGCCTGGGTCATGCAGAAGGCTTGCAGCCACTGCTCATCATCCCAGGTGTGCTGGATGATGTGTCATCATCTGTCCTGGCTGGCCTGGCAGGCCCGGAGGCAGCAGGGTGGAGGGCCTGGAGGGTATGGCAGCCCCAGTGATGGCATCCAGAAGCCCTTCATTGGTGTCCCTGCCAGCTGGAGCTGCACAGTGGTGGCCCTGGGACAACACCCTGCAGCCAGGCAGATGGTTGCTGCATGTGAGAGAGCTAGATGGGCCCAGACAGCCTTGGGCCAGGTGGCAGTTGATGCGGCAGGTCAACAGGGCCAGCATGGCAGCCAGCAGGATTCCAGGTCACTGATCATCACTGCCAGGGGCAGGTGCTGGAGCTGTCATAGCACAGGGATGCAGAGTAGGCAAGGAGAGAGCTGCCATGTATTGCCTCTGTGCTGGGCATGCTGCTCCTGGGCAGGGATGTGGCTAGCCAAGGAGAAGTGAGCAGGGTTGACTTTTAAAGAGGGATGCTGGCTGCTGGGAGCTGCAGCCGGAGCTTCTCCCACTGGCAGAAGGGGCCAATTGCAGGGCTGCAGGAATGTTGGTGCTAAGAGCAGCAAATCTGTTCCCTAGTCCCTGCATGTGTAGGTGCCTGCCTGGGACTGCTTAATCCACAGAAGTTTACACCAAGTAAACTGAACCCTGACCAAATGAATATAAGATGTGTCCAGTAAACATGTGCATCTACACATGTACATGCTTACTGTGCAGTAAGCCTCACTGATTGTGAGAAAATCTGCTACCTGCAAATGCAAGTAGAAAAATTTCCTTGTGACTAGTTACTGTGCAGTAGTGCTCATGTAGATGCTTGACTAGGAGCAAACCTGCTCATGGTCAGCTGGCCAGCAGGGAGCAGGGTTCATAGATTGTTAGGGGCTGGAAGGGACCTTGCAAATCATCAGGTCCACCCCCCCTGCTCTAGGCAGGAAGACAACTGGGGTTAGGTGACCCCAGTGAGATGACTGTCTAGTCTCCTCTTGAAAACCTGCAGGGTAGGTGCCTGCATCACCTCTGGAGGGAGTTTATTCCACAGTCTGGACACCCTGACTGTGAAGGAATTTTTCTTGGTATAAAGCCTGAAGTGGCCTTCCAGAAGTTTGTATCCATTGGTCCTGGTTTTCCCTGGGGGTGCCCTACTGAACAGTTGGTCACCGACCTTCTGATGCACTCCTCTGATATAGTGGTACACCAGTATCAAGTCCCCTCTCAACCTTCTCTTCTTTAAGCTAAGGAGGCCCAGTTCCCTCAGCATTTCCTCGTATGGCTTGCCTGGCAAGTCCCTGATCATCTGGGTGGCTCTTCTCTGGACCCTCTCAAGCTTTTCCACATCTTTATTGAAGTGCAGTGTCCAGAACTGGACACAGTACTCCAACTGCAGTCTCACCAGTGCTGAGTACAGTGGGAGTATCACTTCCTTAGTTTTACATGAGATGCATCGGTTGAGGCATGCCAGCATGGTGTTTGCCCTGCTGACCACCGCCTCATACTAACAGCTCGTATTCATACAATGGTCAATTATTACTCCTAGGTCCCTTTCGGCCATGGTGCAAGTCAAGCTATCACCAACAAGCCTGTATGTATGTTGAGGGTTATTTGCCCCCAGATGGAGCACCTTACACTTGGAAGTGTTAAACTTCATCTGGTTCTGGTCTGCCCAACTCTCAAGCCTTTCTAGGTCTGCCTTTATCTGCAACTTACTTTCTGACATGACCACACTGCCTCATAACTTGGTGTCGACTGTGAACTTGGCTGGAGAGCTTTTCACTGCCCATCCAAATCATTGATAAAGATGTTGAAAAGTACCGGTCCAAGCACGGACCCCTGAGGGACACCACTGGCCATTTTGTGCCAGGTTGACACAGATCCATTCTTGAGAACTCTCTGGGTCCTACCTTTAGCCAGTTTCCCACCCACTTAATCATCAAGCAGCTGAGCCCGCAATCTTCCAGTTTCCCCGTGATATTGTGGAATACTAGATCAAAAGCCTTTTGGAAGTCTAGGTATATAATGTCTATGATTTCTCCCGTGTGCAGGTGGTGAAAGACCTGGTCGTAGAAAGAGATGAGATTGGTAAGACAAGACCTACCCACAACAAAGCCATGCTGGCTGTTGTTTAGAATCTTACCTTCTGCAAGCATATTGCACATACATTATTTAATGAGCTTTTCCAGGATTTTCCCTGGGATGGAGGTTAGGCTGATTGGCCTATAGTTGCCCAGGTCCTCCCTCTTCCCCTTCTTGAGGATGGTTTCAATGTAAGCCCTCTTCCAATCCTCAGGGATTTCCCCTGTGCACCACAAATTCTGAAAGAGCTTTGCCAGGGGTTCTGCAATGACCTCAGCCAGCTCCTTCAACATGTGTAGATGGAGTCCATCCAGTCCTGATGACTTATAAATGTCTAGCTTTTCTACTGATATTGCACCCACTCAGCATCCACAGTGGGGACGTTATCAGTCCTGGCATGTCCCCTATGAGCTTTATCTCACTTGACTTTCCCCATGATCTGGTGAAAAACTGGAACAAAGTGGGCATTCAGGAGTTCAGTTTTTTCCCAAATGTTGGTTACCAGCTGTCCAGAGGTGTTAAGCAGGGGTCCCACACTTCCATTGTGTTTCCTTCCTGTCCCTGGGAGCTGCCTGCTGCCAGAGTCGGCTTCACCACTGAAGCTCGAGATGGCACTTTGTCCCCCTGTCCCAGCAGGAGGGAGCTCCAAGCCCACTGTTCCAAAATTGCAATCGGGTAGCAGGGGCTCGGAGACTTATCTCCTAGCTCTTCCTCCAAGACCATGGAGCTGGTGCTGGGCATTCCCTGCTGGCTGGCACTGGGGAGCCTGTTCTCTGCTCAGCTCCATGAGTGTGAAGCTGGGTGGGGAGCAGGATGGGGAGTCAGTTCCCTACTCATCTCTGTGAGCACAGAGAGATGAGCAGGGAACAAACACCCCAGCCTGTTCCCCTTCCAGATCCATCCTCACGGAGCTGAGTGGGGAACAAGCTCCCTAGCCCCCACCTCATGGTCATGGAGCAGAGGCTGGGAACTGTCCCAGTTAGGGGCAGGTCCCAGCTCCATGCTCCAATCAAGTGATTGAGGCATGGCGTTTGGAAAGAGCTGCAGGTATGGGGTAGGTCCCAACCCCCTACTTCAATCCACTGGTGGGGTAGCTAGCAGCGAGCTGGCTGCTAACTGCTAGCTGTCTCACTGGTGGATTTGGGCAGGGGGCTGGGACATGCCCCTTCCCTGCAGATCTTTCTAAGTCCACTACCCCTGATCAGGGAGCTGGGGCCAGGAGCTCAGTGCTGCCAGGGCAGGTGGACATTGTTCCTGCCACAGCAGCAGGTCACCCCCTCAGAGGCAGGGTGCAACGTCCCAGCCCCAGGCAGGAGACAGCTGTTGTTTAAGCTAAGTTGTTTAAGACTGGTTAAGGGTAGCTAAGAGATTCTAAAAAGAATATTTCTAACTATTCATGCATATTTTCGGTAGAGAGACATTTGTTATTCAGGACTAATAAATAAAAACAGAATTTGTATAGAAGCTAGTAGGAGTTCTGTTTGAGAAAGGAGTAAAGGGACAGATGCTAAATTATTCATTATTGTTGTTTATTAAGGACGAGGAATGTGCATTTAATGTATTTATTGCACGCTTATTTAACAGAGCAAATAAATTGGCATCCATTCTGGGCATATTTAAATGAAAATAAAATTGACTAGCATTTGTCAAACATTGTAGGTGTCTTGAATGAAGGTGTTGCATGAATATTAAGTACAGTATTAGTCATCATTTAAAGTTCATTATATATATCACATAGCAATGCATTATAGTGGCAACTGCTTCATAAACATGCCAGGATAGTTAAGAGCACACTGTGAAAACAGAGATAGAACAGGCAAAAAACAAATTTTGCAGCTCTTGATATTTAGATGTGCTTTAAAATCCTCAGAAAGTTGAGATCATCAGTTAAATTAAATACTTTCCATCAATTTTAATCCCCAGACCAGAACTGGCTCAAACACATTGTCTCACAGGATATAACAACTATAAAGAACAATGGAGCTGCAGCTGTTCATGTGCAAATGCCAACATTTTTTATTTTACTTGTTTTAATTAGCAAGATTTGCAGTACTACATTTGTTTAAAAAATTACATCTCCCAAAATTATTTAAAAATAAACTATCAGCTTTTTAGTCATCACAGTGGTTTGGTATCAGCAATAAAGCCTGCAATTTGGGGAACATGGAGGCAGATTAACAGTTGATATAAATTGACATAGTTCCTTTGAACTCCATGAAGTCTTGACAATTTACAGCAGTTGATTCACAGTTCTTCTGTGGCCTCTTGCTCTCAGAAGTAGTAGAACTATGGAATGACAGAGATGATATCTAGTGGAGATTTCAGAAAAGGACAGCAATGAGAGCTATTCACTACATATGTTTCGCTTCAGAAGTAATTCATAGAATTATACCAGTTCATGATGGTCCTGCTTTGAGCAAGGGGTTGGATTACATGACCTTCTAAGGTCCCTTCCAATCCAATTTTTCTATGATACACATTGCCTTGCTTTTGTTCCTTTTGGAAGTACTAAAGTATATTGCAGTACAGGCGGTTACTGCGCCGAGTGTACAGCGCACAGATAAATTTACTCCTGTGTTGCCGTAGTGGCATGCTGTACCTGAGGCGCGCGCTGCTACATTGACATAGCTAGTGATCGTGTGTAGACAAACAATGATATAGCACATCTAGGATTCCTATATTGCCGTAGGGCAACATGTAAATGCGCCCTCGCTGTAATACATATTTCACTCAGACTCAGACACTTTGTGTGTAGAGTAAGACTCATTATGGCAAGCGTGAACAGTAGCAAAGTAGTAAGACCTGACCTGTTGGTGTTGGACAATTACAATTAGTCTGTAGTGCTGCCTGACTAGAATAGAAAGGTTACATACTGCATTAACATTTATAGCTCCTACATTAGGAGATTTTTATGGATGCGGATACATGAAACATTTACACTAATGTAATTTACATAGGCTTTCTATACTGATGTAAATTGCACCAGGATCCTGAGTGGACAGAGGAGCAGTTCTTTAAGTGTAGCAGTCTCAATACACCTATTACAGTGCCACACTATTATGTGGTAGAGACCCTGTAATAACCTATTTGCCTATAGCAAACATCTATCTCAGGATAGAAGTGGGAAGACAGTATCTCCCCCTGTTACAACTTATAGTAATGGAGTCTGACTATAGAATTTTCCTGGGATAATGTTACCATAGACTCAAGGCACTTATAGCAGGCTAGGTATTCACTGTTTGTCCATTCTTTGATTATACAAGCATCTGCTTATGCCAGTCAATGTGTGTTGTATGTCTAAAGCCAGAGTTACTGTCCCCTTAGCATACTAAATATACAATACTTACAAATGTCACCATTTTGATTTCCAGAGTTAACTGTTACTCATCTGAAAATATTGTTTTGTTTTAAACTTTGTGTTCCAAGATATGCTGGTTTTGTACAGGAAGGAGTTGGACAAAATATTTGGCAATGTATAGGTGAAGGCAGGTTGCAGCAGTTATTCCAGCCGAGAACAGCTGAGAGGGCTTTGCAGCAGCCCAGCTTTTTGACTTGTGGATTTTACCTCCTCTACCTTGTCCACACAGAATGAGATTATCATCAGTAGAAGTATAAAGCCTATGGACCCTGGTCATGGAACAGGACCCAAACACTGGACAAACAGAACAAAAATTATAACAGATGGGAATTCAAAGCTTATGTGGTGCATGTATGACTTTGAAATTTTCTTCCTGAAAATGTTCATGTCAGTAAACCTTAAAGGCAAGACATAGCTCATTGAACAAACTGGGAGCCCTTCCAATTACTCGACTTACTTCAGATGAACGCTCATTCATATAAGTACCTGTTGAAACTAGACTGAAAAGAGAAAGCAAACACGGGTGCAATAAATTCTTTACAAAAAGTACTTTGGGGAGACATTTTAGCAATATCTGGGAGCTCTAATCAAATCATGTATCCATATGTGGATGGAGGTGAAAGGTCTAAGCAACCAAAAATGCACATTGCAATATGTTACCAGCAAAATAAATTATAAATACACTTGTGTCCAAATACTAGTCATTATCCAAAATACCCAGTAAACCAATATGAAACCAAAGTTACTTGGGATTTTTTATACAAACATTTATATAAAATCTTAAATTACATTTATGTTAATGTGTAGAGAAAACATTGTATTATTTCCTATGCAATGAAATACATCAGATTAGGTGATGTAATTACATGGTGAAGTTTTAGAATTCTAGACAGCATCATATTTTATTATAGGTAGAAGCATCTTTGAGTTTCCTTTTGCCACACAATTAATTTACCCAAATGAAAGTGTTATCTATTTCAAACACCAGCTCATTTAAATTAAACTCATCAGCCTTAAACTTTAAATTTCAAATGCTATTTCCTATCTGTGACACAGAATAAGAAAAACAGTTTAAGAAAGTTCATGGTCTTGCCTGTAAAAAACAGTTTTCAATCAAAACCTATCATATGCAAGGTAGCATAGGATTCACATGAGTTATAGTCACACAATTCAACCCCTTGTTCAACCTTTACCCTGTCAAAAGTTAATTGCCTAACTCCAGTAGGAAGCAATTTGAAAAAATGATCCTTATATGAAGGAAAAGGAAATGGTATTTCAAGTTTACTTTCAGTGAGAGAGATCACTTTCTCCAACAGTAAAACCTAGAGTGGGTGCAATCTAAGAAACTACCAGACTCAAAGTTTTTAAAGCCTGGGTAAAATTTTCAAAACACCTTAGTAAAGGATAGATCTGTTCATGACTTTTTCAGTGAAACATATTTGACTCAGAAAATAACAATTTATCAAACATGAAATCTTTTCCTTGAAAGAGCTTGTTTTCACAAAACTTATCAGGAGGGTGTCTCAGGTGCCAGGTGGAGTTTTTGTTCAAAACCTGAGACACTTGTCACTACTGCAACCGGCCTAATAGCTATAAGATTAATATGGAAAAACGATGGCTAAGTCCCTGTTCCACTTGATTCTGACCAGCAGCTGAAACTTTCAGGTGAATACTGGAACACACCTTGGATCTTGTCCTGACCAGCAGGAAAGAACAGGTGGAGGATGTGAAGGTGATGGGCAACTTGGGAAAAAGCAATCAGATAATCAGATATGATAGAATTTCAGATCCTGAGAAAGGGAAAGCATGAGGTCAGCAAAATTAGGATACTAGATGTGAAAAAGGTGGATTCCATTAAACTCAAAGAGTTAATAGGTATAATGCCATGGAAAGACATTAGAAGAATTAGAAGCACAGCAAAAACTCTCCTTACAGGATGGAAGCACAAGAAGAATGGCAAGAAACCAATGTGGCTGCATAAGGAGCTTCTAAAGTGCTTTAAATGCAAAAGGAAAGCATACAGGCAATGGAAGAATGGGGAGGTCACCAAGGAAATGTACTAGGAAATAGCAGGAACGTGCAGGGACAAAATCAGGAAGGCAAAGATAAAAAACAAACCGTGCCTGGCAAAGGAGGTCAAGGACAGCAAGAAGAGGTTCTGTAAGTATGTTGGCCAGAAAAGAAGGAACAAGAAAGTTTGAGGGTCTACTGTTAACAAACCAGAGGGAACTCCTAACCAAAGTTTCAAAGAAGGCAGAGCTACTCAAAAGCTACTTTGCCTCAGTTTTCACAAAAAAATTAAGCTGCAGCCAGACATCTAATAAGGATTATCTGGATAAGGAAGGGTAAAAGCTGAGGAATAAGATTACAAAATAAATGGCCAAAGAGGTTTTGGGAGGATTTGAATGAATTCAAGTCACTAGGGCTGTATAGACTTAATCTTGAAGGAACTGGCAAAGGAGACCTTGAAGCACTTGGCAATGATTTTCATAGCGTTATGGGAGGCAGGACAGGTACCAGAGGACCAAAAAAGGTCCAATGTAGTGCCCTCTGGCAGGGCACTGCCTGGGCCAGGCCAGGCCTGCTGTCCCCACCCACTGCCATGGGGGGCCGGCTTTTCCCCCTGCTGAGGCTTGCTCCCCTCCCAGTGTTGGGCCTGGACCCAGTCCTCCCCTGGACCCATCGTCTACCCACGGCACGCCCAGTCCTCCCTTCTCCACGTCAGGTCGGCTCGGATGTGGGAGGAGAAGGCTCAGGGACAATGCGGGGGAGGGGGAAGAGTGAAACCAGGCCCAAAGGGGGGAGGAGGCCTGCTCCTTCCCTTCCCCAGTCGCTGCCATGGTAGGCTGGGCCTGCTGTTCCCCCCGCACTTTTCCCCTGCTCAGACCCATTCCCCCTCTGTGTTGGACCTGGAACTGCTCCCCTCATCACCATGTTGGGCCCGGGCCCACTCCCCCCTACATTAGACCCAGGCCAGCTCCCTCCATCCGCGTTTGGACTGGGCCTACTCCCTCCCTGTGTTACCTGCAGGGAGCATGGCGGGGGGAGAGGGGAGACGAGGCCAGCCTCACCTTGTCCTCCTTCCATCCACTCTGTTGCTGCTACCTCCAGGGAGCTGCGGGGGTGGGAAGGGGAAGCCAGGTATGCTGGCCTCACCCCCCTACTCTGTCCTCTGTATCCCCACCATCATGGCAGTAGGCTGCCTTCTGTCAAAACGCTTCTTCATGCTCTGATTGGCTGTTGGTCAGCTTATCAGAGCACTAATAAAGCATGATGGACAGACAGATAGACAGGGCAGGGGATTAGGCTTTTATAATATTAGAATGGGCAGTGAGGGCATCTGAAGTGATGATGTTCTGAGGGAGTTCTTTATACCGAAAGAAGTCAAGGAGGGGGTTTTGGACTGTGGGTCTTAGTCTCAGAGAGACACCTAACTCACGGTACCAGGCAGAAGCCTAACTCGGGGAAAGAGGTGGAATTTTAGAAACGTCACTTTCTTCAGCATTTCGTATTGGCTTGATTTGGTGCCCCTTTCAGCTTGTTGGCTGTTATGAATCCAATTCTTAGATTCTCCCCATTTACTGTATAGGAAACTTGGGGCACTTTTACACATGCTCCAGTGTGAGGGCAGTGATTAATTAAAGAGGCTCTGAGAACCACTCTAATTAATATGTCGCTGTGTCTCCTGTATCAGAGTCACTTAAAATGGTGGTGGGAGTGCTTGAATTAAAATTTGTTGAACAAACTTTAGTTCAAGTGACCTTTGCCATTTTTAAGCTTGGGGATGCTGATACATGAGACACAGGAGGATGTTGGAGCGTGGCAATTGCCACACTCCAGCAGACTCAATTAATTGCGTCTGCTCTGATGTGCTGAAATTCCAGCTAATGTATAGGCTCCCTCACTCCCCACCCCCTCTGCCCTTGGTGCTTCACTAAACTTGATGAATACCATTCTTGCAACTGGTATCTCACACTTAGGTGTGACAACACAGTCTTTTTGTGGATCTTGCTCTGGGGTGTTTCTCAAAATGTCACACTGCTATCTTAAACTAAGACTCTCAAATATTTATTTTAGCACTTTTATGATTTCCCAAAGTACTGTCTACATAACCATGTCATTGAATTTAGGGTAACTTTTAAAAGCCTTTTAAAAACCAGGCAGACACCTAACCATGCATTTAGCACCAAGATTTGAACTATTGTAATGTCTAGGTGCCTAACTAGGTGTCCAACTCAAGACCCATTAAAAGAGGCTTGATTTTCAAGAAATGTTGAATAACCACTAAAAATATATATTCTTCAGAAAAGTGCTACAAGTTGAGTGCCTGTTGTTAGCTGACGCTGTGCACCCATAATTTGAGATAACCCATATTATTGAAAAACTTTTGCCTTTAATTGTGAAAGTCTTCCCCCATCAGACTGACACAATGGAATTTCCAGGCCATCCTGTGTTTACATAGTGAAGGGGCTTGGGACTTCAGAGAGACTCTCAAACTCCAGCACCAAGACCTTCAGAGAACAAAAGCTGCAGATACAGAAGGAAGGAGAAGACATTCTCATGGACTCTGTGCTGTTATATATCTCTTTCCTGATAACTCAGCTCTTTCAAGAGCTACTCTCCTGACATTTTATTTAGTAAAATATTTTGATGTCATTAACTCCACATTTTTTCCTGAAAACACTTTTGCCCCCGCCCCCTTCCCCTCAAAGTTGCCCAGCTCTTCTTGGGCTAAAAACAAAATGGTTAAAACACAATGTAATCATACTGATAAAGAAGAGACAGAACCAGTGTTTAATCTAGCTAACATTTTATCATGTTGGAGCTAGATGGTGTAGCAGAGTAGCTTTTTTAGACCAGATAGGAGGCCGGCTAAATGACACAACACACTTCTATTTTCATTGTATTCATATGATGGCAGGGCACCTACAGTGCCTGCCAACTTTAAGGTTTATAGTTGGCAGTGGAGCAGCCAGCATGACCCTAGGAGGACCCTGGGATTGGCTGAGGGGTAGGAGCAACCTCCATTTTAACCCAGGCCTTCAGACGGAGAAGCAGTAGTATAAACTGAGCAGGCAAAGAGTCAACATCAGGCTGAGCTGCTTCTGAAATGTCTTCCTGGAGGTAAGGGCAGGAGCTAGGGGGATGGCTTCAAGGCTCCTGATCCTGGGTATGACCTAAAACTGCACCCTACTGGGGATCGGTAGTCTGATGGGACTCCCTGTGGCAGGGGGGGTCCCCAGAAAATGCCAGGCCAGTTACCTCCCTGGTGAAAGGTGAGAAGGGGTACATGAAAACCTCAGCCCCTGCCTATGGGCAGGTTACTGACAAGGGAAGAGAACTGTGCCAGGCAAGCCCAGAGGGGGACACCTGAACCCAGTGTTAGGGTCCAGGTATAGCATCAGCCACCTGAGCCTATAGGGTGAGAGACCCCAGTGTTAAGGCAAGGCATGGCATGGTGGCAGCCACCTGAGCCCCACCAGGTGAAAGACCACAGCAGCCCAGTGAGGGGCCAGGCAAGTGACTTGAGAAAACAGATATATCAGATGGGATAATATGGAAATACCAGATGTGACATAGAAACAGCTGTGAGACATGGGACACATGCAAGGGGAGGACAGAGTGTGTACTTAAACCATTGTTATCAGGTTGAACGATAGGCAGCCTCCTGCCTTCTGAAATAACAGTCATATTACTTTCATCAAGGGGGGGCAGTTGAGTGAGGCAGGGGTTTAGCCCTGAACAGGTGGGCAGCTGGCACTGAAATGGGATTCCCTTTCCTCACCAATCAGGCCCCAGAGACTCATCCTCCATGTCCCCTGATTGGCCCTGTGGGTCACCTGGAGGGGGATAAAAGGGGCAGTGTGGCTGACTCAGGAAAGAGACCAGTGAGGGACCATAAGCAAGGAGCTTCAAAGAGCTGGCAAGAGCTGAGCCAGCGGGGCAAGAGCAGTTGTCCCAGAAGAACCTGAAGGAGTGAGACCTGCAGACAGCACTGGGGTCCTCAGCAGTGCAGCATGCGTTTGGCAGGAGAGGCTCCCCAGCTCCAGCAAGATCTGAGCAGCTACCTGAGAGGCTCCCAGCTCTGCTTCCAGCTCCTCCAATTAGAGGCCAGGCAGCTTGACATGAGGCCAGGACTCCAGGAATGTCAAGACCCCTAACAATTTGATGCATTGGTAGTTGTGTGGCAGTGTTTCTGCCTACCACATGGGAGGTTAAAGTTCAAATCCCAGCTTTGGTGACTTGAGGTGAGTGAACTAACAAGAAGTGAATCTTTGTGCAGTGGAATATTTCCTTGTCATTTGACATTTTGTATTTTATGCCTTTTTATATTTCACCAACCAGTATTGTTTGCTCTGCTGTTTGTGTTTTATATTTTGTTAACCTTGTTTTTTGTCAATGATTGTAAGTGTCTAACCCTTGTTGAATCCTGCCCCCTTGGAGCACTGTAGTGTCCATTATATCGCCCGATTTTTATGCCTATTATGTTCCCAGTATTGTTCCCTCATTAAAAGGTATATGGTTAAGTTCCCAGTTGTGGTCTGGCTCTACTCAATAGGGGGAGAGTCCCTACACTTCCCATAGCACTTGTGCACCTGCTTTGATCCCTTCAATTGGTGAGGGGGTACCTCTTGGAGTACCACCCGGGTTACACTTGTTTTTCAGATGTTAGCAGCTTGCAATTTTAGACTATAATAATCATAATAGACTAATACCTTGATATGATCTGTGTGACATTAGCTTTTGTATCTTAGCTTTGAATTAGACTGTGATAGTATTTTTTTCTGTTATCTTAAATTTCATATACTGATATGTAGTAGGATGTAACTTAACATTCATTTAAAACATCTTGTAAGTATCTTTCACAACTAGATTTGTGTGAAAACTTACCAAAGTAAATTATACTTGAACACTTGAAGATCTGGTTCATCTGCCATCGTTGTGGTAGAGCAGATCCTTCAGCCGCTGTCTGTAAGCCTCTCGATCTCTTGTGATTTGTTGC
>JAGPOW010001296.1:87655570-87677637 GCA_030014935.1 Caiman crocodilus
GGTTCATCTGCCATCGTTGTGGTAGAGCAGATCCTTCAGCCGCTGTCTGTAAGCCTCTCGATCTCTTGTGATTTGTTGCCAGTTCTTGCCTAGTTTTGCTTCGACTTCTTTTCTCCAGCAATCTGGCAGACGTCCTTGAGGTCGTTTATGGTCATATGGCCACCAGAAGGTTGTTTGAGTTGACCAACGGTTGTCTTCTCTCCTCGTGACATGACCAGCCCATCGTAGCTTTCGTATTTGAACGTCCTCGTATGCGTCTTTAAATTGAGTTTTTTGTCGAATTTCGTTGTTGTGGACCTTGTCTCGGAGCTGTATATCTAGTATATGTCTTTCCATTGCTCTTTATGTTGTCTTCAGCTTTTTTTGTTCTGTACCTCTCTTTGACCATGTCTCACATCCATAGTTGAGTGTGGGCAGGACAGTGGAGTTGAAGAGTTGGGGTCGTATGTTGGAATTTTTGGTGTTCTTTAGTACTTCTTGGATGTTTTTGAAGCTGAGTCACGCTGCGCTGCGTCACCTGCGGATTTCGTTGTGGATTTTATTGTCGTGCGTGATTTGTTAATCCAGCTATGTGTATTTGTCTACAAACTTGATTGTTTCTCTGTCTAATGTGATGCTACCAGTCGCACAGCTGTCATTCTTCATTGCTTTGGTTTTTGCACGGTTGATGTGAAGACCAACTTTCATACTGGCTTCATTAAGCTCCTTCAGCATCTTTTCTGTGGTAGGTATATCGTGTGTGAATAGAACGATGCAGAAGAGAACTACAACAACAAACGGCGACGATGAAAGCACTAAAAGACGAAAACGGAGACCAACTAACGAAGAGGACATATATGGAACGACGATGCAAAGACTTCTACATGGCCCTATTTGCTTCAAAAACCAATGTAACACTTATCAATGATGATCGAGAAGAAGAAATCCCGTGAATCATCCCATCAGAAGTACGAGCTGCCATGAAGAGTCTAAAGAATGATAAATCACCGGGTCCGGACGGCATCACAAATGAAGTGCTAAAAGCTGGAGGCACTCCCATATATGGATCACTTGCCTCGATATTCAACAGCTGCCTAGACGAAGAAGACGTTCCAAAACAGTGGAAGACATCAACGACAATCATCATCCAAAGAAAGGAGACCGTGAAGACCTAAAAAACTACAGACCTATCATTCTCCTACCAACTGCTTACAAAGTCTTCATGAAAGTTCTCCTCAACTGTTTGACATGCAGACTGGATGAAGAACAGCCGAGAGAACAGGCCGGCTTCTGAAACAGTTTCTCCACGTTAGACCATCTTCAAACATTTAATCAAGTATTGGAGCGATGTCAAAAATGTAAAATCCCACTTTGCCTCATCTTCATCGACTATGAAAAGGCCTTCGACTCTATCGAATTCAACGCCATCGTGAACACACTTGTCCAACAGAACATCCCAAAGAAATACATCCGAACACTCCATAACACCAACACCAACTGCACGATGTCGATCCGGCTATTCTACAAACCAATTAAAATCCCCATCGGCAGAGGCGTCCGCCAAGGTGACACAATCTCGCCGAAGCTCTTCAATGCCACACCGGAGGCCGTATTTTGTCAAATCAACTGGGAAAACAGAGGGATTCAGATCGATGGAGAATCACTTAACCATCTACGTTTCGCCGACAACATCATTCTATTCGCACACGATATACCTACTGCAGTAAATTATAATTACAATAATTTTCAACAGTACTTTAATGTTTTTTTCAAAAGAGTTCGAAAAAATTTAAGCTTTCATCTGAGAATGCTATTTATTCTACCATAGATATATTTACAGGCAAAAAGTGTAATTTTTTTTCCACGGCAATATTGTTGATATTTTCAGAGAGTACGTACCATATGCCACTAAGGCAAGAAGATCTTATTTTTCCATAAGTGAAACAAACCCAATAACCAAGCCCATGAGCTAAAAGACATTAACACTTAAAAATGAAATATAACTCATCATTCAGACATCAATCCTATTTGCATACGAAAGAAAATAATTAAATAGCCCAAGCGCACGCGTGCGCGCGCACACACACACACACACATATATACATATATAAAATATATTGCTATTAAGAAATTCTACACAACCAATGAAGAAATAAGGTTTGTTTTGAATTGGTGTATGAAACATATCTTCAATGTATGAAGTTAGTGAAAACAGCTATAGTTATTAATATTTTACTAATGAACTTCATCTGACATTTTGTTGTAAGTAACTATTTTTTTATATATGTTTAAAAAAGAGTAACATCAAAACAAGAACTGTCACAGGCAAAAAAAAGTGATATTGGTGTCTTCTCTTAAGCTGAGAATGTCCCCGTACGAAGGAGAATATGCTTGATGGGGAGAAAACAAATCACTGTATTTACTTGACTCCAAGATAACTTCCAATTTAAGATGACCCCCCCCAATAATCAGATTCTATATATATATGAAATGTATACATTTTCTATAATTTTTCATTAATAGAATCAAATTATTGCAAGGTCATCTTAAATTTTGCCTGTCCCCTGCTACAATGGGAAAAATAGCAGCAGGGGGGCAGGTGCCTGGAGTGGAGATGGTCTCTTTCCCCCCCTCCCCTCATTCTCCCTACAGCTTGCCCCCTGCAGTGACTGCACTGCCTTCCTCCTGTTCTCCATGTGCCTGTTCCCCAGCCACCTGCCTGCCCACAGCCTCTGTACCTCCTCTGCCCTCTCCCACCTACTCCCCATAGCCTCTGTCCCCTTCCCTGCCCTTACAGACATAGCTCCAGCTTCATTCCTTCCCATATATGGAGCAAATGGAAGCACAGTCCCTGGCCAACCACAGAGCATGGTCCTGAGGTCCTGAACCACTGCTGATTTGGCCTGGAAGGGTATGGAGGTGCCCTGTGCCCCAGGAGGCACTGGAGCTAGAGGTAAAGCTAGAGCTAGAGGTAAAGCTGGGGGGGGGCGGAAAGGGGCAGAGGTTGCAGAAGCAAGTGGGAGGGGTGTGGAGGGCAGGAGAAGAAGCTGCAGGAGGGCAGACATGTGGCTCTGACTCTAGCCCTGACTTGGATTCAGGGCTGGAGTCAGAGTCTCAGCAGCCACCTGCCTCTCCCTCACCATACTCAAATCCATGATGATAGACTTTCCCCCGCTAAGTGGAATGGGGGAAAACCTCAACTAGGATGTATGTAATATAGTAACATAAATGCAACAGCATGAGATTGTGGCTTATCTATCTGTTAGTCTTAAATCAAACTTTTTAAAATAAGACTCATGACGACAGAACAAAAAGAACATGATAATAAAATTCACCAGAACTACATACTTTTTGCCGGTATATTAATTTAAAAAGCAGTCCAATGCGATGCTGAACACTTCACCTTCTATTGACTTCCTTGGAAAATGGAGGGCAAATGGTGCCAGTATCTTGCAACAATGGCTCTATAGGTGCATCTATATATTGCCCTATGGTGACATGATTACTATGCTGTGCTTTAGTACTTGCTTTTGGAAGTACTAAAAGCATGGTGCAGTAACCACTCATAGCACCATACACACGACACACAGTTAATTTTAGCAGCTACTTCACCATAGAGGAGTACACTACTACTGTGAAGTAGCTACTAGTCACTTTTGGACACTACCTCACTGTGGCACGTCACTATAGTGACATAACGTCACATTTTAAATGAACCCAAAATGCGTTAGTAAGATGAGTTGATAGATTTCATAGACATTAGGGGCTGGAAGGGACCTCATGAGATCATCGGGTCCAGCCCCCCACCATAGGCAGGAAGTCAGCTGGGATCAAGTGACCCCAGCAAGAAATATATCCACCTGTTTTTTTGAAAGACACCAGAGTAGGTGCTTGCACCACCTCTGGGGGGAGTTTGTTCCACACCCTGGACACGTGCACTGTAAAGACACATGTAAAGACATGCACAATGTTTTTCTTATGTCTAGTCTAAAACAGCCTTCCTAGAGTTTATGGCTGTTAGACCTTGTTATCCCTGGGAGAGCTGTGGTGAACAGGGGATCCCCCAGGTCCTGATGTACCCTTCATGTAGGCTGATGTACCCTTCATGTAGGCTGCCACCAGGTCCCTCCTGAGCCTTCTCTTCTCCAGAATGAACAATCCCAAGTCCCTCAGCCTCTCCTTGTATGGCCTTCCCTCCCAGGCTTGGATCATATGAGTGGCTCTCCTCTGGATTCTTTCAAGCTTCCCCACATCCTCTCTGAAGTGGGGGGCCCAATACTGGACACAGTACTCCAGCTGTGGTTTCACCAGGGCCAAGTAAGGTGGGAGGATGACTTCCCTGGTTTTGCTTGAGATGCATCGATAGATGCACGCCACAGCTTGGTTAGCTTTGCCAGCCACAGCTTCATATTTGTGGCTCATATTCATATTGTGGTCAATCAAGAACCCCAAGTCCCTTTAGCTCGTGGTGCTAGTGAGCATAGCAGTGCTGAGCCAGTAAGTATGCTGAGGGTTCTTCCTACTGAGGTGCAGCACCTTACACTTCTCTGCATTGAAGGACATCAGGTTTTGGTTAGCCCACCTCGAGAGTGTGTCCAAGTCAGTCTGTATCCCTGCCTGTCCTGTGGTGTGACCACCCTCACACATAATTTAGCATTGTCTGTGAACTTGGCCAGTTCACATCTGACTCCCAAATCCAGCTAATTGAAGATGTTAAATAGTACCAGCCCAAGTACTGATCCCTGAGGGACTCCACTGGTCACCTTGTGCCACTTTGATTTGCTCCCATAACTAATACTCTTTGGGTCCGACCCTGTAGCCAATTGCCTAGCCATTGGATCATATGATGATCAAAGCCACAGTTCCCCAACTTAACCATGAGGACATCATGGGGAATGAGGTCAAAGGCCTTCTTGAAGTCCAGATACATGATGTCCACATCATCTCCCTTGTCCAGGGCATATGAAGGAAACAAGGTCAGTCAGGCAAGGCCTGCCAGTCACAAAGTCATGTTGGTTGGCATTCGGAAGTTTGCTTTCCATTACTCTGGTGTTGGTGGATTCCTTGACAACTTTCTCCAGGATTTTTCCAGGGATGGGCACCAGATTGATTGGTCGATAGTTCCCTGGGTTATCCCTCCTCCCTTTCTTGTAGATAGGGACCACATTGGCTCTTTCCTAGTCATCCGGGACCTCACCTGAGCACCACAAGTTAATATAGTACAATTCCTTTATATGTTCGGGCTAGATTTGGGAGGAAAACAGCTTCCTCATCTGCAAAACATTCAGGCATTTAAAAAATATTCTTATTCTATACCAGGACAAAATGGAACATTTGTAGTTTTTCATGAAAAATATGGAAGATACCAACTTCTGAATAGTCAATGCCCTAGTTACGCAAGTATTTTCATTTGATGTAGGAGACCCGGTCTCACATCCTTCATCTGAATTACCCAAAGCAGGGGCTTGAGTTTTTGACTACCAAAGCTCTTGGCTGTTCTGGTTAGAAGGAGTTTCTCTTCACCTGTAGCCTTCTCTTTGGTTTTGACCAGTAATTCTATCCAGGGGCTAAAAAACTTCACCTGATGATAGTCAATATTAAAAACAGACACATTCCTCTGTGTGTGTTTGTTTAAAAAAAAAAAAGAAAGGCTTTGTTGAAAAATTCCAATTCCTTTCTCCTCTCTACACATCATCTGATTAATATCTGAGGGCTAATGGGGAATGGAAACTACCTTCCCAAATCCAAGCACTGTATGGGGCAGTTGTATTTCTGTGGTGGCAATTTCTGAACATTGTCTAGGGCCATGTACAAGTACTGTATTTCTACCAGATGAATCACTGTTCTCCTGGTAGAGATGTCAAGTGCGCAAACATTCATTCAACCTCTCCTAGGGGAAACATGACCCTTCTGGAAGAAAGAACTTCTTAGTGTCAACCTGAAAAATCTCTTGCAAGAGAATTTCTCTAACAAAAATGAATATTTATGTGCTCCCCTCCCAGTTCAGTTTGGATGGGAAGGACCAGTGGGGACCGCCTGGGACTGGAGGGCTTTGTATCACAACTCAGCTCCTCTCTGGGAATGGCCTGGAAGGGGAGAGGAGTAGGGGGCAATATTCCCTAACTCTGTTCTCTAGATCAAACAGTCCCTGGCTTGGGATAGATTGATGGTTTTTCCCCCTGTTTCCTTCCTTCTGGGGGAACTGCAGGCACCAGTGCTGTATAGGGAAGTTCCACCCCCCCCACCCCATGGCATTTCAAAGCTCTGTGCCCAGAGCCCATGTGGGGCTACACAGTGCCAAGTGGGTGTGGGAGCGCCTCCTACAAAGTACTTGCAGAGTCCTGCACCTGCAGCTCCATAAGTTGGGCTGTGGATGCCAGCTTTGATACCCCCCTTGGAACACATGCTTCTCCTCCACGCAGCACATGAAGATCCCTGCACCACATGCTTTGGTTGCAGGCACTGAGTTTGAAGCGCCCTATAAGGGAGAAGCTCTTTCCACCAGGCAGGGGGAGAAGAGGAGATGGACCAGCTGCAGGCAGAATGCCTGTACTGCTTCCTCTCCTGTAACCATTTCTAGCAGTGATTTCTCAAAAATTTTCACTGCTAAAAATGAACACCCGTGCACCCCCTAGGACTCATGTGCTGGATTTATACACTTGTTTGCTGACCTAAAAGTCGCATCAAATGTCCTTCAGCACATCCCTAAAGTTGGTGTTATTTATGGTTTAAGTATGGCCACCAAAATGAAGCCTGCCTTTGCCACAAACAGGAGCCAAAGAGTTGCATTTAGCTGGGAGTGGCTGTGGCCTCTTCACCTGGATATTCCTGGTATCTCTTCCTTTGCCAAACTATTTATACATTGTAATACCACAACTGAAATATAAACAGAACAGATGAGGTCCAAGTCTCATTTTAGTTATACCACAGCAAACTAGGTGCAAGTCTGCTGAGGTGTCTGGTGTTACATTGGTATAAAACACATTTAAGGGACAGGAGTGCAGTGGAACCTGGGCCAAGAGGCCAAACCAAGGTGGGGCCTGAGTGCTGCTCTTTCAATAGATGTCTTATCCCCCTATTTCTGTATCCAACCTGCCGCAGCCTGATGCAACTATAAAGGATATCAGGAGGTGGTACCTGAACATATAAGGCTCATTGAAACAGTTTTCTGTGGGGCTCTATTACCTCTCAGCTCCATGTTCTTGGGGAACCCTGGCACAGGACGCAGCAGTTTTCTGCAGAGGGACCCTGGGTTGAGCTGGGGTTGAGCTGGTCACAGATTAAAGGTCCTTGGCTTTGGTGGAGGGAGGTGACATGGGCCACTGCCTACACCAGCATCTCCCTCTTTCTGAGGCTGGTGCTGCCTTATGAAGGAAGTTGTCAACCAAGACCCCTGTCTGCTTCCACATGCCCTGTGGCCACTGCTAGATGCTGAGAGCCACAAAGGGACTCATCAGTTCCTGCAGCTGCAGCCTCTGGGCTCTAGGCTGCACCAGAGGTGCTGGCCGCTTGTTTTCCTCCTGGGCTGAGCCTGGGCCCATATGGAGCCTAGATTCTAGCTTAGTCCTGCCTGGGGAATGGACTTATGGGCAGCATGTTTCCCACTGGCTGCCCATCCCACCTAGGGAGCAGGAGTGTCAGGAAGTGTGCTGTTGGTCCACAAGCTTGCTACTTTTCTTCCAGGCAGAATGGGAATATGCCCACTATGAAGCACTCTGATGGCCATTGCCTTGGTAAGTGCAGGGCCTAGCCAGGTCCCTCCTACAAGGAGACTCAAGTCCATACTGAAGGATGCCAGCAAAACCCCTGACAACAAATATATATCACAAGAGCAAAATTCAAAGGGTTCACATATATCAGCAATCCTTAGGACAAAACTATAACTTTGTAATATGATAGAACCAAAGTCTGCATAATAACAAGTACTACAAAATTGTCTGCCAATTGGTTGAACATTCTCACACTTCTTTTTAGAAAGATGGTAACAGGACAGCTCTTGTCTAGAAATGTCTAACAGACTATTACCTTGTCATTGGTGAAGGTTGTTTAAAAGCTTGACTGCTGCTGCACACACTGTACCAGCAGTATGCCTCCTATGCTGACAGATTCTTGGCTTGGGCTATTGTTCTGCTGTTTTCATTGGAAGGAGTCCTGCTCTGGCATTCTTTGTAAAAGGGAACAACTTTCTGGGTCTTTTGTAATTGTATAACTGTTCTACATTTTTAATTGTATTATTCCAATTTGTTAATTCTTTTTCTCTTTGCAAGGCCTGCTTGATGATGATTGTTGTTGTGTTCCTATGTTGCTGACAAATTTAATACAATATAATTAATTAGTATGCTGCTTTAATTTGAGTCTGTTTCATAATAAACAAACATCTCCAGTCAATGATGGCTGGGTCTTAGCAGGGAATCACTCCATTTTCTGGGTTTGGGGCTATTTCATACATCTAGGATGAAGTTCACTGTAAGATATAAAACCATATCTAATTTTTAAAAAAATGCTCAGAAACCCTGCAGACAAAGAATAAATGACTAGATAGGCTAGAAAGATAGTTTACAAGTGAATTTTACATGCAACCTTGGAAAAGTATTGTCTGGAATATTTATTTGCTTGTAGTTGTACTTTTGACCAAAATGCCCAGTCAGAGTATTTACCTATAGTTTGGCACATACATATAAATGACCACATTTTTAAGCGTCATGCACTTGCGTATCTCACAGGTCCACTCCCATTGATGCCATTTATATTTTAGTTATTTAAATTTGGATTCTGGAGTATAAATTAAAGTACTGGGGTTTGAAAGGTTTGACCACTAATTATTTCCCTTGGGAAGGAGAAAAATGGTTTTCATATACAGCACCACTTCTGAATACATACCAGTACCTCTAAGTGTGAATGTCTTTTCATTAATCTGCTACTGGCATTATTTTCTGTCAAAATACGTTAATATTACAGCTTATAACCTCATACTGCAAAATATAAGGATTAACAACCTAAAATTTGTAAGTGTATATTATATACCCACGTGTCATAAAAATAATACCAAGGCTGGTTTCTGATACAACATAAATCATGAAAATATTATTACTGTTCAACATCAGAACATAAACCTTTATGAAAAACAACTAGCTAACAGCAAAACTCACTAAATGAAAGGAGGAGGACTGAGGCACAGAAAACAGCGTATACAAAACCAAGCACATATGCTAAATAACAGTTGTACTCTAGGCTATAAAGTTTTTGGGTCATGGTGTCCAGGCAGCATGAGCCTCTTCCCAGTGAGGAGGCTATGAGCGGGGGTCAGAGCTGCCACAGACTGTGCATGGTGGCACCGGGGCTCAAAGGGGGCCATCACTCCCTAATCTCCCCCAGTGCTGCTGCCACTGCATGCCCACACAGTCCAAGGAGGCTTTCAGGCTTTCCCTGTCCCACAGTGCAGGCTCCTCCCCTGCCAGGAAGAGGCATGCTCTAGGACATCTTGCTACGAGCTGCAGCCCCCATTACAGTTGCTTGCCTCTTGCCACCGGGTGGCGGGCCAGCAGGGCCCCTTAGGTGAGGGGTCAGGGATTGGGATTTTTTCCCCCCTCCCTCCAACATCTGGTGAAGGGGGCAGGAGGAGGCTTATCCCACTGCTTGCCCTGGGCAGGGAGTGAGTGGTGGCAGTGGTGGGTGGAGTGGGGTGGGCAGATTCCACTGTGGTCCCCCAGGGGCAGAGTGGGGCATAACTCTCCTCCCTGTCTCCTCACCTAAAAGGCCCTGCCAGCTGGCATCTGGCTGCACCCCTGCCACTGGAGCAGCATGTGCAGAGTGACCATGGTGCGGGCTGCAGCCCGTCACAGTGTCCCAGAGCAGCAGTGAGGGGTGAGTGCCCAGTGGACCCTGGCTCAGGTCCATGTGGGTGGGACAGGGAGGGGGGAATTAAACCCCTTCCTGGCCAGTTCAGTCCAGGCTACTCCTGGGGCTGACCATGCACCTGCCACTGTGGAGCAGCCAGCAGCAAAATGCAGATCCATGCTGACAGGAAAGGGGAGCGAGTGGAGTGGGGGTGGGGGAATAAACCTCTTTCCTGCTCCCTTATGGGGCCAACATCTGGCCAGGTCCCCACTCCTGCCTGTCCCTGCTCTAGCTGGGGAGCAAAGGGGTGGGGCCAGCCCTGCTCTGCTGGAGCAGGGAGTTCAGTCCAGAGAGCATGCTGGGGTGCTGGGAAAGTCTGGTTGAACTCAAACCAGAAAAGGGTCTGGGACAGACAATGCTCAGTTTGAGCTCAAATACAGTTTGAGCTCAGTCAGTTAAGTCTGATCTTACATTCAACCAGGTTTATCTCAAACTGATTTTGGCTATTTTGAAACTGGTTTATGTGCACCAAACTTATGTTCAGTTTCTGATCACTTAACTGATTTATGTGTAATGTAAGTCCCTAGCCCAACTCATCAGAAGAGCTTGATCCATTAAGTACTTCAGTGAAGATCTAACTTACATTGACAACATGTAGTTCAGCATAAAGTGCTGCATCCACAGTTAATTTCACCCAAACACTAACTTTTACTCAAAATCTCTTGCCCAACTTTTGCATAATAGTCTAATAGTCAAAGAACTCACCCAGGAAGTGGAATACTGCCTTCTTGTCTCTCCTCAGTCTGAAAGGATTCACACCCATAGCTCCCATTTAATGGGAGATAAATCTACATTACATACTATAAATAGGCTGGTGGTTGAACCTGGCACTGGACACTGATGCACGGAAAATTTGGGGAGGAGGTGTAGGAAGAGAGGGGGAAGGATGGAAAGAGGTGGAGAGAGAAATGTATGATTCTTCAACCTTGTGAGGGGGCATTCCACTAGACGTGTGAAGTTCTGGGTTCTGATTCCTGCTATCAAGGTTACTCTTGGGTGCATCTACATGAGACATTTACTGTGGAGTTGCCTAATTGTAAAAATGTCAGCCTCTACATGTGCAGTGCTATTAGGATGAAGTAAACTAATTAACTCTGCTGCAGGATAGTGCTGCCAGACACAAATACTATTCTACATCAGAGTTATTTACTCCATTGCAATGCAAATGTAGATACTGACAGGGCTGGGTGGGGCATGAGGGTGCTTCAGTGCAGGGGCTACCTACCAGCTGGCCCTGCACTGAAACATCCCTCAAGCCCCAGCCAGCTCCTCTGCAGCATCTTGAGCCAGGTTGGAGCAGCCCCAGGCTAGCAGGGTCATGCCAGGGGCCCCCTGACAGTCAGGTCTGCAGTGCCCTGGCTCAACATGCTGCAGTCCTAGGCGCATATACAAATGGCATGCCCAGAAGCCATACTCTGGTGTGAACTGCTCCAGAGTTCATTCAGGTGCACTAACTACATGTGCAGATGTGCCCCCCGTTTTGTAACTTATGAATTTCTGATGTTAGTTAATAAATGGGAAACCATTCTCCTGACTATACTAATATTTTGTAAATAAATAGTTATCTCTGTTCCTCACATCTCCAACAAGAGCAGATGCTACACAATTCATTATTTTGAGTTCAGTATGCCCCAAGGCAGTAGTCCTCAAACTTTCTGGAATCCAGGTACCCCTCACTGGACTTAACAGCTTCTGGCAATTGAGTGGCACCCAACTTAAAAAACTAGTTCATATATTACAAATGATTACCTTCTTATACAAAGACTAGGCAGTAGGGGTTGGGGATAGTCCAGGTGCGAGAAGCCTGAGTCTGGCTTACCTGCTTAGTTTATTTCCTTACATCTCATGGCATCCTTCAAAGGGTCTGGTGGCATGCCAAGGTGCCTTGACATCCTGGTTGAGAATCTCTGCTCTAGGTAACATATTGTGTGGAACAGTGCTGGTTTATGTGGCTATCTAAATTACCTAATGTTGTTTCAGTACTTCAAAAATGAAAAATTCCAATATAAAGGAAGGATGCCTTATTGGTTGGGAGACTAGACCGAAACTTTGGAAACACAGCTAAATACACTGCTTTGCAAAAATGTTGCTGTTACTTAGGTCTGATTTTTAAAGGTCTATGGATGCTTAAATATACAGATAAGGATTTAATGTAAATCTGGTAAGATTTACAGAAGTGGAATGGCAATTAGGCTTTCAGAATTCTCTTGCTGCAACTTGAGACTGCTGCTCCTTGTTCTGTCATTCACCACTATTGAGAACAGTCTAGCTCCATCCTCTTTTGAACTCCCCTTCACGTAGTTGAAGGCTGTTATTAAGTCCTCTCTCAGCCTTTTCTTCCTAGACTAAATAAGAGGGCCAGAGAGGGGACTTATCGTGACAGACTCAACTAAGACTATGATTTCAGATTTCCTCCATTTCAGGAGAGAATCTACTGGGAGTTTGAGAAGCCTTATAGTTCTATTACATTTGGTGAAATAATTAGTGTCACTTGAATGCAGATTTTCTGTCAGTAACAGCCCAACAAACAGTTAAATAAAATGTTTCTGGTTCAGTCTCAGTGTTTACTTTTCACAAATACCTTTGCTTCATCATGCTGCTGTTTGGTAATGTTGTATATCATTACTGAAGCGCAAACCCTCATTATACCAATATTATTGCTTAAATTACACATTAAGATGGTATTGTTTTGATATGGGGGATATCCATATACCTCCCACCAGTAATAACATTATCAGTAATCCTCTTTAAATATTGTTTTGCTGAGATGCCTTGCCAATAGCACTAAATCTACTTTAAAAATTTGTTTACTTCTGGCTCATGCATTGAAAACAAACAGATCAAATGAAATGTGGGCACTATTCGATCAGTGGCATCTCACAGACTGAAGAGCAAGACAAAGAAATCTCTGGTTCTGAACAAAAATATCTTTATAGTATTCTGGATTTCTTTGCTGTTTGACATTGTAGAGAGCAAAGAATTACTGACCCTCAAAATAACAGATATTCTTTTATACAGTTTGCAAAGAACTGTAATTACAAGGAAATATCATTACTAGCATTGTAAAGATTTCCATTATTCACTGATGGTATAAAGATCAGCCTCTAGCTATAGTACAAACAGTTCTTTTGTGAATGATAAAAGTAATGATCTGAAGATATAGATTTCAAGCTATACTATACAGGATAATGCTAGAGCAACCAGAATAGTAAGTTTAGTTAAACACCCATAGTCTCAGATAAATGGTATGAATTAATACTGACGATTACTTCACAGAGCCTGAATGATACTGAATATATTAATGAATAAAACCATGTTAATCTGAATACAAACAATGTACTTTCCCACTACAATCTAGCCCTGGTTCCTGAAATGGTGATTAAAAATAGCAACTGTCAATGTATCTGTCAGTCAATGGCTATGTCCACAATGCAGTAGGCACAGTGTTCAGAAATGTTTTTGGACCATCAAGCAGCAGCACAGAGAAAGGCTGTGAATAAATTAAACCAAAAATATAAGCCTCAGGCTGATGCGTTTGAACTTCACTGCAAACATTCTTCATACATATTTAATTGCTCCATTGAGACTGTGACTGTTTTGGAGACGTTCCAGGCATTATTTCCATTCCATTAGTAAGCTTGCAGAATGTGTACTCCTTAACCCAAAATGATTGATTCCATAAATGTCTTCCCACTTACTGACCTGAACACTAATTGAGGTTGTGTATAGATTAAAAGAAAGCATATGTTTCCAGAAAACAGCCAAAATATATTGTAGTAATTGAAAAATCTCATGGCATAACAAGGAAGTGGCACTTCTAACTGAAGATACTAGAATTCTCCTCCAAAGAAGTCTTTCAAAAATAGCTGCTAGAAACGTGACTTGATGGGTTGGAAACCTCTGATAAACAAAAGTTGAAACAGATCTTTAAGTATAACACACTGCCTTTTGAAACACAGAATAAACTTCCTTTGAAATATTAATATTGCATACCAGATGCTTTCATCTGTGCTTGGGTCTTCTAAATTAATTTGCTTTGGGAGAAAGTATAAATTTTTTACATTGAATAAAAATAAAACTAAAAAAATCCCCCAGATAATGTTATCAATTTGGTTATACTCAGGAGGGGAAAGCTAAATGGTTTTTAAGGTCTTGCTCAAACAGAAATAATGTTGTGAAACGTAAAATATTCTACTACAAAATTAAAACTTTCCTTTTTTGTACACAAGTACATGAGTACGCCAAAGCTAATGCCAACTTCTGTAGTGACTCAGCTTGACAAACTGATCATGAAAGTGTTATATTATCTCACTATATGGTTATCTTGGAAATATGGGCATTTTTAATTCTCAGCTCACTAGACTAATTTAAATAGAATTAATAAAAGCACAATTAAAATGAAAAGGGCTACACTGATACAATTCCTTAGGATGAAGTCATGTTCATGCAACTTAGATGAATATATATCAACATCTGGAGATTCCCTAGGGCAAAAAATCCTTCCTATAATACTTTATTCATAAAGCACATAGCAACATTTGTATAGAGAAGGCTATTGCAAATCAGTTTAGACATAAAATGTGGCCACCCTAGAAGAGTAAGGTTTTACTCTGAAAAATAACTCAATAGAAATGACATTGTGCATTCTATATTCAGTGTTTTTCAAGGTTTTCCAGATCAAATTTATCAATTTAAAAAATATTGTTTTCCTTTAACTTCCAACTCTGAAAACTGAAGTTATCATCTGAAATGTCAGGTATGTTTATCATGACAATATATAAAGAACTGAAGACTAAATTCTGTCTGCCATCATATCTGTCCAGACTCATTGTCCAAATAAAGTCACCCAGGTGAAACCAAAGGCAGAATTTTGCTCTGCAACTGGAAGTTGATTGACATTCATTTTGATAATATGTATAACAGAGAACAACTCAGCTTATTCCGTCCCCCACAACTGTGCTGGCTCTGTAGTAAAAAGTAGCAAAATGGTAATTCTTTCAGTGAAGTAAATTGGTATGATTCAGAATATACATTAAAAAGTATCATTTTATAAAAGCACTTTTCAGAGCAGAGCTACCTTTTAAATTGTTTATGATGATGCCTGCCAATTCACACGGTATTAGCTATTTTATTTTTAAACATACAGCTCTGATGCTGAAAAATTAAACATAAAATGTAAACATATTCTGGTAATCTATGGCATGTTCTACACTCTGGCTTTGGAGAACAAAGCAGTTGAAGGAACATAAATCAACCAACATGCCCTACTTCTTTTATTTGCAATATTATTTTTGCTGGTGATAATATTTAGGCTCCACATAGGTTATTTTACCTTTCTGCTGCTCAATACTAGCTCAGATATCTCTAGACATACTCATACAGCCACAGTCATAACCTTAAACTACCTCTTACCACTCACACATGCCTTTTGGGACAAAAGGGACCTAAACTGGTGTAGGGAGATGTCCTATCATTGCCAGCGCTCGTGAGTTTGGCTTCTGCTGTTTGTAGTGATGTTAACTCTCACAAATCTTTGGAACTCTTATGATTAGGGACCTACCCAAATCTTGATTGTGTGGATTTCGTGGAAATTGCAAAATTGGGGCAGTCTCCATGAAATCCAGCGGGTTGGGGTGGTGGGGGGGAGAAGGGGGAGGAAATTACTAAAAATAAAATGCTGGCCATACAGCCCACCTGCAGGAAGGGCAAAGGGAGGTTGCTGGCATGAAGGATTGCAGGCAAGATGGCTGCTGCTCCCAACCCTCAGCACTAACTGGCTGAGAGGGCTGCCTGTTGTGCAGCCCCACCCCTCTCCATCAATCAGCAGTGAGGAGCATGGTCATATAATGGACAGTCCCCTCTACCAATCAGTGGCAGAGGATGGGGCTACCAGGGCCCCTCAGCTAATCAGAGGCATCGGGGAGCCCTGGCCTCCCATGATAAGCCCTTGAAAATGGCAGCTGGCCCCATTATCTACCTGCAAAATTGGTTGGCTGCCTCCTTGAGTTTCGTAGACCCCTACTTAATGATACTTTTTGTTTAGAGCACCTATTTTCGAGCAGTGCTGAAGTCAAACAGCTGGACAAGGCACCTGCAAATGGGAGCTGGACTTGGAAGACTTCTCTAGACTACTACAGAGAGAGAGGGGGAAAAGTACCTCTTAATAAGTTATACATCCACTGAGTTTTTAGGTGGATTGTGGTATGCTGTAGGGTATGCATATTTCAATGTAATACTATTTGAAGACATCTTAGGTAGCTCAGATTGAATCAAAAGTAGCATAGTCATATCAAGTGTAATTAGTCAGGGTGGAGTGCTGTGCCAGCAAAGCATTTGAAAACAGTAGTATTTATTGTTTTGCTTCTTGGGCTAGGGCTGTCTCTCTGTGGGGAACTTCACTGTGCTACATAGACATACTGACCTACCGAGCACTGGCATGGGTGTGCTGTGTAGACGCACCCTAAGAATTCTGGACCTCGGCAAATAAGATGTTAACACTTGCAGCTGCCTTTACTCCCTCATTTAGTGACTGGGTTTTGCTCATTTTACCCTATGGACACATATACAGTTCTTCTGTTCCTTTTACTTTCCCTCCCCTCATGTAAAGGGTACCTGTAGTTCCACATTCCAAATGACTGATGAATGACTGTGACAGGGAAAAACAACACCTGTAAGGATGACCAGGAAAGTTTTATTTTAATATGGGAGAGGAAGAAGTAAGGGCTTGGGCTGAGGGCTTGAACTATCGTTGTATTTATTTATTTTAGAAAAGGACCCCTAGCAAATGTGAGGCCTGTCACTGTTTATGCCACTGGAACTTCAAACAAGGCAATAATAAGAAAATTCCTTTAAAACTATAATACATACAGTTGATTCTGGAAGCTATAGATAATCCAGCACATGCTATGGCCATCTTAAGAATACTGTACTGTATGCTAGAATGAAAATGTTTCTTTTAAAAAAATCAGAAGATATTCCATAATTAAAAGAAAACAATCTTCCTTGTTAAAACATGGAGGGAGGGAGCATTACAATTTCAGTAGAGCTAGTACTGCATATGTGCTGGATCTTCTGAAACCCTCAAACCAAGTGATCTATCAGAAATCCTAAGAAGCGTTCATGCCCTACCACCTTGCAAGGCTTCATATATTTTATGCAGCCTGAAGAGACAGAATTACTTTTCATTTGCAATCAAAGGCATATTAATTTTAATTTTTACTCTATTGCCTCATAGACAGCATTAAATTTTAAAATAATTATAACTTATGTAACGTTCTTGTTGCACAGGAGTCCTCTACCAAATCCCCTTGTGCTACTGTAATATCACACAGCAAAGCAATATGCCTGTGATGATGTAATACATGCTGAGACCAAAGGTTACCTACGTGGCATCTGGAGTTTAGAATACTGTGTCCATCATAACTAAACTTACTGTTAACTGCTTCTGTAAATAGAATGACACCATGGTAAGAAAACACCTCATGAAATAATATGAACACAAAGCACGTTTTGAGTGCTTACACAATAAGACATTGTTATGTTTTAAATAATGTTTTTAAGAACTGGTGGATAAAAGTAGCCTATTGATCTGAATATTCATTGTGTTTATGAGGATACTGGAGGAGACAGTGAGGAAATGTTCATAAAAACACATATTGCATTGCCAAGCATAAGGATGATGAGGCTAGAGGTTCTCAACATTTTTGGACTCGAGGCACCCCTCATTGGAGTTGAGACACCCAAGGCATCTTTCTGAGGCTGCTGGAGTGTTCTAATTAGAACTTTCCAGCAGACTTGATTAATTGATTGTATTACTAGTTCATCTTCACAGCTATTGCTGGAACACATCCCTTTTCTGCTGGTTTCCACAAGGATGGCTTGACTGTTTTTACAAAGCTATGTCTTCAACACATCTTATCAAATCTATCAGCTTGTTGTGTTTGTGGTGGCCTTCAAATCATGTTAGGAAACCCATGAACTAGATGCCACTGTCAACCACAAATGTCACTTGACCTTGAATATCACCTCGCCATAAGAGATTGTGAAGCTAAGCATGCACTGTTTGCTGGGTATGATTTCCAGCTCTTCACACAAAAACTAATGGTAGTACTGCATATGCTTGGCATAGTAACAGACTGTGTTGAACCACTAATTCCACCTTGTGAGCACAGGCTCTAATGGCAACATAACAGTGCCATGTGAATTCCCGCTTTGGTTGGCAGTGGACTCCCTGTACCAGATCTTACGGCCTAGACAGTGCTTGAAGGATTTCTTGAAGAAAGACACCAGGCTATCTGCCTTGGAGAACTGCATGTACCAGATGTCACTTAAAGATAGAATATGTGCATTGCAGGTGACATGAACTGTGTTAGGCAGCATGCCTTGGAGCACATTAGAGAAAGCTTTGCACATGTACATAGCATTGTCAGACAGGAATGCTGGGATCATTTTAAATTCTATGCCATAGTTGACAATTATCTTTATGATAGCTTGGGACAGTAGAAAAATTGACAGACATGAGGTAGATCACTTCTGTTTGAAACAGGCAGGTCCCGGTCTGTCCAGCTCCCTGGTACAAATAAGATGTGCAGCACATCGTTATCTTGAGGGTTGATGTCTTCATCAGCCACAATGTGGAAGGATTTATACTCTCCCAATACAACCTTTATGGACTGTCCATGCAAAGCAATCACTGCAAAGAGAGAGTTTTGGCAAAGCTTGTTGGCACATGGAAATCTGCCAGCATTTGGTGTGTTTTGGTTCAGGCAGTCCTTTAACTTTAGGTGATCAAGTTTCTCCAGTGGGATGTTTGCTCACGCAAAAGACTCCATGAGGGAAAATGGCACCTCTCACCTTACTAAGCTGCTTTCTGTGGGCCTTTAAAGACCAGGACATAGTCACTTGTTTCTTGCTCGGACCTTCAGCCTCTGCAACAGCCTTTCACTTCATGTGTGCCCAGGACTCTTAAGTGTTGATCTGTGTTGGTTTTCCTCGGCACATCCAAAGTTACATTGCAGGTGGTACAGAGCAGTTTGCCTCCATCTGTGTATGAGGTCCCTGTAGAATACTGTCTTACATGGTCCAGTGCTGACATATTTGGCTGTCTTGGAGGATTTCTTGTCAGTGGGCATGCTGAAGAATCTTCCTCAGGATGCAACGTGCTATAACAGCATGCCTGTGGGTGCTTTAAAAGCTTTCCACCAAAACCCTCCCACCTCCCTAACTGGCCCTGGACTGGCTCCTAGGTTGCACCTATGTCATGGGCTCTACCTCTGATTTGCTGCTTCTTCTCCTGCTTACTCCCTCCTTGCTTCAGGACTGTAGGGATTCCTGCTTTTTTCTCTGCCTGCAGCTTGTTTTATTTTTTTTACGGGAAGACATATTTTTTGCAGAGCCTGCCCAAGTTCACAGTTTCTGTGAAAATTGTGCAGTTGTAAATTTGGTAGGTCCCTACTCATGAAACTATACACTGACAGACTGGACTTTAAATACCAACTGAGCAGCTCCCAGATGGTGGTCATGTGTGCCTTTGGGTGATTGAAGGCATGCTGGAGGCCCTGGGGGGGGGTCCACCTTGAGATCCAACTGCAAAATGTTCCCACCTTCACAGTGGCAGCTTGCATCCTGCATAATGTGCGTGATTTAGAGGGGGAAGCCTTTCCAGACATCAGGGTGCTGGGTGCTGGTGCCTCCAGGCAGCCTCCTGAACAGAGTGCACATGGTGGCCCCCAGTGAAGGGGGCACACAGTTGAATCTTCCAGGCAGCCCTACCATGAGGCCACTCTTGTCAGGGAGGTCCTGGTCAACCACTTCTTGCAGGAATATACTGCTTTGTTGGAGAGGCAGGAAGGCCAACTAAACTGAGCATTAAGGGCATTTATACATGTGCTCTGAGAGCCATTTTAAGTGTCTCATGTACCAGTGCCCTCAGAATGAAAAATGGTGGTAGGGGCACTTTACCTAAAGCTCATTGAACAAGCTTTAGTTAAATCACCCCTGCAGCCATTTTTCAGCTGGAGATGCTGGAGTCTGCTGGAGTGCGGTAATTACCGTTCTCCAGCAGACTCAATTAATTGAGTCTGCTCTGACACATTGGAGCAGAGTTGCTGCACGTGTATAGGCATGCTAAAACTTTTGCTCTCGATAAATTACTTTCATTTCAGTAATTCAGCGTGATGTTCCCTGTTTTGGCTGATTTTCGGGTGGGAAGGGAAATGGATTTCCTGGGAGGAAATGAAGCTTTGAGGGCTGGTCTGCCCTGACACAGGTGGGGCACATGGAGATTGACTGGCAGTGGCCAGTGTGCTCACTGCGCATTACTATCCTGGGCTTGGCAGAGGGCTATCTCTCCAGATACATTGTGGAAGACTTGTGAACTGCTGGAATTGGCCTTGCAGTTAATGCCGCATAGCAACTGTCCCCCACCATAGTTACTAGCACAGTGTGGGGGGAGAGGAAGAGATGGTGCATGTGTAGGATGTGTCTGTTGGGAAAGAAGCCAGCCTGGCAGTGAAGCTTCCATAGGTGGGAGTGAAGGTTTTGAGCTGCCAGGGTAGGAAGATGGGGAAGGATGGATGGGGCCGGGAGAGCTACACATGCAGGCTGAAAGGGAATGTGTGGTGTAACTGAGGCGCATGTGGGGCCTTGACCTGGAGAGGGCATGTGGGCAGGAAGTGCACAAGGAACTCAGAGCAGACATGTACAAAAAGTGAAAATTTTATTTGTTTCCTAATAAACAAACAAACCTACACATGTGCAAACTAAGAACTATAGTGCAAATGGCGAAGTGGTGCAAACAGCAAAAGATGATGCAAACTACAAAATAAAACCATGGCATAGACAGTGAGCTAGCTATTGTTTCCCCTGCCAGTGCCTCACCCCAGCCTGATGTGAGGGGCTCCTCAAAGCTCGAGAGGTTAATCTGCATGGCAAATGTTCTCACTGCACTGCCAAGTAGCTTGTAGTAGTAGTAACCAAGAACACTATTTTCTTTTTCATATTTACACTTTACTAGAAGACTGTAGCTTCACCTGTGTAATGGAGCAAGTTAAGCATACTTTTGGCAATCGTTGGTGTTTCTTCCAGACAGTACATTACTATACTGCTTGATAGTATACATTGGTTTGCCATTTTTTTCTGGGTATCCTTAACAATAGTAATTTTTAGACAACAGAACCATAAATAGATTGAGTCCTGTCTTACTTTAGAAATGGCTTTTCTCTCGATATGATATGGAGATTTTGAGATAAGTTGAGTGTTGGAGTTGAGTGTTAAGCTTCCTTGTTTGATCACAAAGAGAATGTGAGCAAGAGTAGTGTAGGGCTGGGCAAACAAGTCACTAACTCCTGGTGTCAGGTTAGGAGGGGTGCCAGAATCATTCCCCTCACACTCCTACAGAGATCATACACAAGAAGCAAACCACCTATGACACTGCTCTTGCAGCAGCCACCAGGTGCACAGACACCTTGCTGCTGCTGTAACAGCAATGACTGGAGCACAGCATACTGCAGTGGTGGTGGCAGCAGCTACAGCAACCAAAAGCTATTTGAGTCCCAGTGGAGGTAAAACTCCTTCTGCCCACACTTGTCTCCATGAGAGACTGGTGCCTCCTGAATCTGGGGGAGCACCTGCAGAAGCTGCCAATGGCAACAGTCCTGTCGGGGGGCACCAGCCCTGCTGATGGCATCAGTGTCAGCCATCTAGGGGGCCACTGTCCCCATCAGGGGGGCACGTGTACCTGCTACTAGTCACTTATGCTTGTCTCTCAGAACCTGTACCACTCTGGCACTCCCCTACCCCCTGCTCTCCTGCAGCGTCCAAATTTTTTATACTTCTGAAGAGCAAGAACTCTCACTGTGGGTCTTTATCTGCCAAAGTCTGATTATGGCCAGAAGTGAGTTTGCTGCAAGGCCCACTGTAGCCACCGGGTGTTGAACATCTTACCTTGGGCCTCTTTGCCCCGAGGTTTTGTAGATATTCGGCTGGCCATCGCAGGGAGCCTTGGGGCCAGTCTCTTTCCGCTCCAGGATTCACCCCTTCTCACCTGCCATGACTTCGATCTTCCAGTGGGTGGAGCTTCCCTTCGGGCGGCCGTCCCCTCTGGCTACCTGCAGTCGGGATCTTCTGCGAGGCTCCTCCACCCCTTTCACCTCGCCCTTACCCTGCCCGGCAGTTCCAGGTGTTCTTGCTGC
>JAGPOW010001296.1:87677737-87692980 GCA_030014935.1 Caiman crocodilus
GGAACGCTCTAACAACTTAAACACCGCTATTCGTCTAATGGGGTCTTGGCCCCTACGCCAAGCTGCTACCCGCAGCTCTGCTCGCTAGCCCTCACCCTCCAGCCTGGCTACTCAACGCTCTTTATCTTACTCCCCTGGGAGAGACCCCCTGTCCGGGTTCTCCCTGCCGTAGACCTCTTTCTCCGGCTCCCACCAGTCCGGACGTTCTCTCTCCGGGCGGTCCCAAGGTTCCCTTCTCCCACCTGGGTCCGTCTCGGGTCGCAGTCCTCCCTCTGGGCCTTCTCCGGTCCGCGGGTCCCTCCACACGCCTGCGGCTCGCTCCCCGCTTTCCCCTGGCTCACCCATTCTGGTTACGCTGCTCTCCGACCTCCGTCCCTCTTGGGGCTCTTCGCAGCCTCCGGGTGGCTCGTTGGCTGCTGGTCTTGGTTCTCGGGGTCCTCCGGTCCCTTTCTCCCGGCCAGCGCACGTGCCGGCAGCCGGCTCTGGTATCCTGCATCCTCTGGCTTGCTCTTTAGCCCGGAGCACACGTCGGCAGCTGGCTCCGGCAAGCCGCGCCTCCCAGGCTCACTTCCCTGCTCGAAGCCTGCTCCACCCACTCCGCAACTCCAGATGCTTCTGCCGCGGCCTCTGCCCGGCAGCCACGTGCTTCTCCCGGCCCCTGCCGCGGCCTCTTCCTTTATTCTGTCCAGCCAGTGCCTCGGGCTGACGTCACCCACTGTCTGCAGGTGTTTCCCGCCGTCGTTCCAGCTGTGTGCGGGGTTCTCCGGCGATCCTGAGGTGAGTAACCGCCATTTTTCTTTCCTTTCTTTTTCCCCTCTGCTGCTCACCTCTACCTCCGCGGCTCCTTTGGGGAGCTTCGAAGTGCCCCCAGGACTTGTCCCCCTGTGACACCCACAAATTCACACGCATAAGATTTTCCTTAAGTGAGTGGGGAACAAGCTTTTGTACATGGAAGGAACCAGGTAATTCTTGAAGAAGGACCTGTTCTTTTGTTCTGTGTTTATATGATGCCTAACACAGTTCTAATGAGAACTTTAAAAAAAACCCGCATTAAAATATTTTCTAAATGGATAGTCTGGGTAACAAATGTATTTCTGCATTTCCCATTTAATAAAAAATATTTTAAAATTTGTTTATTATTGCTTTCAGGTTTTGTTTTGTTTTGTTTTTTACAAAAATGTTCATCAAAAACTCAGGGTACCTACGTAATAAAAATATAAATTAATGATATATAAACCCTTGGGAAATCCTTATAAAAATTTAACCCCCCCCATTAAATTCACTGTATCCAGCTAAATAAAAAAGCAAGCAAGATGTAAAAAGAAATAAAAGTAAAAATACTGTATACTTTCTATGGATCTGAGCATTCCCATAAGCTCTTTTAAAACTGATTTAGACTGATTCAAAGAGAAAGTTTATTCAGCAGCAGGAAAATGTTCTATGCAATATCTTTAACCAAAGCAACATTTTCTTCTTTTTATTTCCAGCATGCCTCTGAATAGGCTACAGCTGCTGTAGAACTAATAGAATTTAAATGTATGCCAACTCCATTTTAATATAGTCTTCTCACAATTTATTGGCCTTTGTCTCCTCCCTACTTGATCAGAGGATATTTCTTCTTTGATGAAATTAAATTTGAGTTACTTTGCAGAGGAACTAGTGGGTTAGCTGGAATATGAGAAACAAAGCTTCTGAAAATATTAAACTTTCTCAAGCAGAATTTTTTTCTCTCAGATAGCTTTTCTTTGTCTCTTCCTTCCCTCTCCAGACCTCTTGCACAAGAGCCTTATCCTTTTCTGATTGAAATTCAGGGGGATTTTCCCATGAGCTTCATTAAGGACAGGACAGAGCCCTCAAACGCACCATGGAAAGTGACTAGCAGCAAATTATGATCAGTTCTGCTGTGAAATATGAATTTTCATTTCCACCAGGAAGAAATTTTACAATCTTTGCATTCTCCTATGCTTGAAGAAGGGCACAAGTGCCCGAACACTTGCATATAAAGAATTTTTTTTCAACTATCTACTTCATCTAATAAAAGATATCACTTCCCCAAGAGTTCTGATTACTTTTGCCTGAAGACAACATGGTTACACCTGTATCCCTGAAACATGGAATATATCAAAATTAGCCATTTTGAAATGAAAACTTCATAATTTTTCAAGAAGGAAGCAAAATTCAACACCTTGCGACCTGAAAGCTGACACCCTTGCTCCAGCCTTTTGTTTTGAGCCAACTTTCTATGCTCACAGTGCAGCCTCACCACAAGAGAAATTCCTTGCCTAGGAGAGCCTTTCATCACCCATCCTCCTCTGAAATATGAAACATTATAACAATAAAGAAGCATAATTCAATGTCCTGCTTGCCATCTGACAACTCTGAGGTATACCGACTGCTCCAACTTTTACCTGAGCCTATTTTGCATGAAATGAACTTTTCCAACCAGGAAAGCTTACACCACCTTTTTAGCTCTGCTGTGAAATATGAATTTTCATTTCCACCTCAGAGAAATTTTACAATGTTTGCACTCTCCTATGCCTGAGGAAGGGCATGTGTGCCCAAAAGCTTGCAAATAAAGATGTTTTTGGCAACTATCTAGTTGGTCTAATAAAAGGTATCACCTCCACAACAGTTCAAATTACTAGCAGCAAATTAGAATCAAAGTCTCTCTTAAGGAAAGATCACCCATTTCAGGAGGCAAAATACCTAAATAGATGGCAATAAAATGCACAATACTTATTTGCCACTGTATTGATACTTTCTTTGTTTTATACACTGTTTATTCATGTTTTCTATTTCAGGTTATTTCTCTAATATTTATATTAATCAGACTAAACTTTAGCTCAGACAAATAACATCTATGTACATTCTCACAGTTAAATACTACTTTTTTGTTGTAAGCCCTTGGAACATTAATTGCCAACATGATTTTTCTTACTGATAACAAAAAGAAAGAACATGGATCTGTGGAAAAGATAAAGTATCAAAATGTGCATTAGGAAACAAAGAACCCTACAGGGCACCTTTTGTTAACACACTGATTTATTGACATTTTAATCTATCTTTTGTTTTAGCTACTGCTTTTTCTACTGTCCCAATAGTAGGCAGACAACATACAATTACATGAAGAAAAAATATAAACACAATGTTCTCATAACTACATATAAGATATGAACGAGATTTTGAAACTGAATGTCTAGCTTAAAAGGTTTGTTAATTTTTACAAGGTACAAATGCAAGCAAGGAAAAACATAGGAAAGGATCTGTAATTTTTAATGTAGGTTTTATGCACAGAATAACTAAGCATAGATTAACTCATATTTACAATTTGGTAAAAATAAACACTGAAAGCAAATTATTTTCTACTGGGGTATCATACTGATAGTTGTGGCATAAGCATCTGTTTAGAACCAAATGGAATAGACTCTGTAACAATTGTATAATTCAAATGATTGTTTCTTCCATCATAGTAACCTCTGATTTAAAGCCATGATCCTGCAATAGGATAAATGTGCAAGGATTCTCTCTTCCAGGTAAACACATTTTGTAAGACTGGCATCACAAAATGCTCGTTACAAATAAAAAAAATATGTTCCCCTCTGGCAGCACTATTAACTCAAACCAGGTTATGCTAATCAAGATGTTTTGTTTCATTTCGGTATGGACAAACAGCTTATAGATGGCTTTTTGATGTCAAAAACAACAGAAGATGAGAATAGGGAGATGGTCTCTATTAGTTAGAGACACTGAAGGTCTGCAGAACTTTGCTTACTACTTGACAAGTAAAACTAGTTTAGTTATTTCATGTAAATGTGTATTTATTGAACCCAGGGATCATTACATAGTGTCAGCAGTGGCAAATGAGAAAGGACATGAAAAACATTGAGTTCTAAACTGAAACAAAAGTTGGACATAGGACAAGTGGAGCAACACAGCCACATGGAAGAACAAAGGCCTCTGTAAGTGATCTTCATCTAGAATTATGGGTGATCTTCTTCCTCTGGGTGTAGCCATGGTGGTGGGAGCAGGATGGGGTGCACAGAACCAGCTGCCTCTCCTCCCAGGACTGCCCTGCCACTCACCTGGGTGGACAGATATTCCAAGCGGGGGGCTTGTGCCATGACCCAGCAGCCAACCCTTTATGGCCCAGTACCAGGCCATGGCTTGGTGGTTGGGAACCTCTGGTCTATGTAAAAGAACAATTAATCAGGGAAGCTTTGCAAACTCTACCTGCTCTTCTGATGTCAGGCAATGTAGTAGAGAACTGGAACATATTCAGACAAAGGTTTGAATGATGCCTGGCAGCCACAGAGGCAGAAGTGTTGAGGAAAGTATATTGCACATTGTGGTGTGGAGAAAGTCCCAACTGTTTATACCACCTTTAGCTTTGAAAAAGGTTAAAATATGAAATTAAGTATAATGCTGTCCAAATTTGAGGAGTAATGAATGCCAAAAAGGAGTTAAACCTCTGAAAGGCAAAGATCTTTTTGTGTGAAAACAAGCAACAGAACAAAGTATTGATCAGTATGTTACTGAACAAAAGAGCCCAAGTTAAAACTGTGCTTTTCAGAACTTGACAGATCTCTGATTAGAGATATGATTATTTATGGCACTGCAGACATTGAATTATGAGAAAAGCTCTTGCCTTAAGGGGACTTTATCCCTAGACCAGGCTATCCAAATGTGAAGGGCAGTAGAAACTGTGGAGGCCCAGATTGCTGAATGCACCAAAAGGGGCCATCTATGTAATAGGTTTGAAATCATGTGGCCAGAAAAAGGCCATGTCACAGGGTAGAATTTTCCATTGGCAAGGAGACTCCTAAACATGAGAGAGCAAACAAACAAATGGTAGACAGCAACAGAGCTTCAAATATTGTGCTCCATTTGGAAAGTTTTGTTTCAACAGTAACAAAAGGAACTATTTTGCCAAGTGCTGCAGATCCCAGACACAAAAGTCTCAAGGGCATTTATACACATACTTTTTTGTTCCATGACATGCTGGAGATCTGTTGCTTCAGAGCAGGCTCGATTAACTGACTGCTCCACATGCGAGCTGACATGCACTGCGCTGCTCCACGTGCAGTTGTATAAGCAGCGAAACTTATGTCAGCATGCAGAAAATGGCAGCGGTGCGCTTCTGAACTAAAGCACCTCTGAGGAGTTTTAGTTAAAAAAGGCACCACTGCCATTTTCTCAGTGTGGATCCGCATTTCGCCACTTATACACCTGCAAGTGTTGCAGCGTTGGGTGCTTACACATGTAAAAATGCCCCAAATGCATACAGTTGAGCCTAAAGTGGAGAAAAATAATGGCCAGTTACATATGTGTCTGGATCCAAGACATGTCAAAAAGTCTAACAAAAGCAAATATTTTAAATTGCCAACTAGAGAAGAAATTATAGCCTGATTTTGCAAATGCACAATTTTTAGACAATTGGATGTCTTCTTTGGATTTTGGCAGCTGAAGCTTGCTGGGGAAAGCTCTAAATTATGTACATTTAATAATCCCATTAGAAGGTATAGATTTCTGTTCCTACTTTTTGGTATTGCCACCACTCCTAAAGTGTGTCATAAAACTATATGCATGATTTATGAGCATTTTCCTGCTGTGAACATCTCTATGGATGATACTATAATTTGGGGGTCCACAAAAAAAGAATCAGATCACAAACTCTGGGAAGAGCTAGAGGTTACTAGAGCTGCCAATTTGAAATTGAATACAGCAAAGTGGATGCTGGATGTCACAAACTGACTTTTATAAGGGACATAATTTCTTTTGACAGAGTGAAACCTGACAAAACAAAAGTTAAGGTCACTGAAATGATGCCACATGCTCAGCCAAAGAAACAAGTAAAATGGTTTCTTCAAATGGTAAATTTTCTGGGTAAATTCATATTTGATTTGTCAGCAAGAAGCAAAACAACAATGAGGACACTCCTCAAAAATAGCAATGAATGGTGCTGGAATGCAGAACAGGAGAAATTATGGCTTGTGTTGAAGCAACAGCAGATGCAAGAGCCAGTTATAAGACTGTTTTGAGTCTCAGCAACACTATTAAGTACAGTGTTGCGCCTTTTTGTGTGACAACTTCTGGACCATGCAGGACTACACTAATTTGCTGGGGCATATACCATTGTAAGTGAAGCAGTTCTGAGCACTTTGAAACTGGCACACCATCTCATGCTGACTAAATATCTTAAGGCAGCTACCTACGCAGAGATTGTAATGCTAACCTTCTGAATGTGATGTTTATAGGTGAGGGAATGTTTTAATGAGACTCCTAGATTGAGTGTGGTAAGTCATGGGGCAATTATGTGGTTGCCTACTCTGATATTCATCATGCCCTTGGTTCAGTGATTGTGAAAGAGTGATTTATTGATGCTCAAATTTAAGCATCACTTACAGAGATAGTCAGCAATGAGTTCCACGTCAGTACTCAGTAGCTTTTTCACTTCTGTCATAACACTCCCTTGGGCTACTCTGGTGACATAGCTAGCATATATGTGTAACAGCCCCCCTCCCCTCCGCCCCACTTGGATTGTATATTGTGTTTTTTCATGTGGGCAAAATGGCCCCTGTGTTTTGGTCATGTGGTCAGTCCATAGCAAGCTGGGGCCTGCATCTGGGGAAAATATGTAAAACCATCTGGCTTCAATGGCCAGGGGAAGCAGAGGATTTTTCAGGCCAATTGCTTGGGATAGGAACTGGAGTGTGGCACTCCCTGACTGGACAAGGCTAGGGTGATGTCATGCAAAGAGATATAAGGTGAGCTAGGCTGGCTTAGGGGAGGAGAAGCTGTTAGGGGCTGCTGAAGAACAAAGTCTCCTCCAAGAGAGGAGGAGTTGCAGATAGTGAAAAGGGAAGCTCAGGTAGAGGGGAGAGAGAGGGAGAATTGTCCCAGTGTCTGGGAACTCCTCTCTCCCCCTTTTCTTCACCTGTGTTCTTTTGAGGTTTTAAGGGATTAATACTGGAGAAAAGAGTATTGGTTCCTTGGGTTTGCTGGCTAGGAGTTAGGCCCCACATTTTAAACAGGGTTTAAGTCTGGGAGCTTCTAATCCTGCCAGTTTTGGGCCAGGGTTTTGGTTTGCAGTTTTCTGCTCCCAGTCAAGCTGTGACCCAAACTGCCCAGGCTGGGCCGAGAGGGTGGGCCTGGTCTTTCCCCCTGTTTATTTTGATGGTCCTTTGCACCCTAGGCAAGCTGTGGTTGGGGTGGCTCTAGCCATTAATCAACCTGGCTCCTTTCGGAATTTTTCTTGTGGGTTTGTTTTAGTGGGCCACATAATCCAGCTCACAAATTCTGGGGTGCATGCATGCTGTCTGGAGCTGCAGTCAGTTGCCACACACACATATAGCATCTCCATAGGAGTAAAGATTGGCACACTACCATTCCTCCAAGATCGAGAAGGGGCCCCTTGCACCACAGAAGGAACCATGCTCTCTAGCAGCTTCCCCTGGTGCACAGACCTTGTCTTGTAGTTAGTAGTGTTTTGAATTGCATTTGGTGTTTTCCTCTTTTCTGTAATAAATCTCTTTTGTGTTTACACTACTTGCAGGGGGGACACCCTGGTAACTCATTTAGTGTTACCTAGGTGGTCTGGGTAGGGGCTTGAGCCAAGGTAAAATATATTTTGCACCACAAAATTGAATCTGGCCCCTGTTCCTGCCAATCACTGCCCAGCAGAAGGGCTACGTATGTATCACTTAGATGTTGTATGCAGAAAGGTTGAGGTATACACACTGAAAAATACTAGTGCTAACACCGACCCTTGGGGGACTTCCATTCTTCAGAGTTTGTACTTCACTTTTTTCTTATGGCTGGTAGTGAGTTTGAATGATCTACTGGAGATCATGTTCATGATGAAAGTGCATAGCTTGCAGTCAGATATCATAGAGTGCAGTTTATATTTAAGACCTGGTGCCATACAGTGTCATAGGCAGCTGTTAGATTGATTAAAAACTACACCTGTTTTCTGCCTCATTTCAAATCTGTTTTCTATGTCAGATTCAGTAATGTAACTTGGTCAATGATACATCATTTTTTCTGAAAGCCAGAAAATTGTTGTTTTGAGAGCGGGGGGTCAATGATATTCTATTCAGGACTACATGCTCTGTGAGCTTGTATGTAACACAGAGTAGCAAGATGGTGTTGGTAGCTCTGGCTCCTCTGGTGGTTTATTTGGTTTCAGGATAGCAATGACATCAGTTTTTCTCCAGATTTTTGGATATCTGTTACTTTCTAGTCATTTTATACATTAATTTCTGAAGCCATCTTTTAATTTCAGTTCCAAGCTTGGTAACAAATTTTGGGAATATCTTATCTGATCCAGTAGCCTTCCCAGTCTTGATCACTTTAATACCTTTGTTAAACTCATCATTAGAGATAGGGGGGTGGTTAAATTAAGGTTGATATTGGGTGATTTAAGTTGTTTGTGAGGCACGTGTCTAATCATTTGTGTGTGTTGCTTACTTTACTTGCTTGTTGTTACTGTACTTGTTGTTGTTGCACAGCATTTTTGCAATGGAGTTTGCAAACTTTCAAGAGCTATACCTCTGGCTATGAAACCAGAAAAGACTTCTGAGACCGAAGTGCAAGATTATGTAGCCTTAATTGTCAAATCACTCCCTAAAGCAGACAGAAAATTGCAAAAAATAAAAACAGGAAGAGAGAAGGAGAATTCTTTGGGATTCTTGAAAGAAAAGACAGTTAAAGGTTGAGAATGGTAGTTAAAGGTGGCTAAATTCAGCTCAAAGAAAAATCTGGATGGAGCATGGTGGAATTCTCCAGGTCTCTGGGTGCTGCATTTTTGCTGCTTCTTCTTCCTTTTTTTTTTTTTTTTTTTTTTTTTTTTTTTACAAAACTCTAGGCTCTTCATGGTACTATCAAGTGTCTAGTAAAACCCAGTTATACCTGGTCTGAACAGATCAGGGGATATGTTGAAGTGCAGTTGTTGGCATCTATGAGCACTCCCCGAAAAGTCTTGAGACCAAAGATAACAGGTGAACATGGAGTATTCTCAACAAACAGGTTCTACCTTAGCACCAGAAATAGAAACAGAACGAGATCATCAACAAGTAGGACCCACAGATGCCTCCAAGGGTCAGATTCTTTGTCAGTTGAGGATGACATTGAAACCTTCTGAGAGATTCATAGAGACTTACTAAAAGGACTGTAGAAAAGGGGGTAGGAAAGTGAGAGGCAAACACTTCAGAGTTAAGTGCTAGTAACCTCTCTTCTGTAGATGGGTGTTAATTGATGTTCATACTTATTGTTACTTTTGGTTTCTGGTTTTGTTTGGGCTTTTGTTTTGTTTTTTGTTTGTTTTTGTTTTGTTTGTTGCTTGTTTAATATCTCTCTTAAAATAAAAAAGAATAAATACATTGTAGTGATGAATATTTTAAACATGACTCAGGAGTGCAGTCAGATGCTAAAATGTAGGCTAACTGGCTATCAACAAATTTGAATGTGTAGCTTTAAATATATCATTATGTAGATATATTATTAAGAAAAATACTTCAGAGTACCAGGAATTAAAAAAAAAATACTTTAATCATTATATTTAGTTTACAGAATGGAAGCGATTTTTGGAAACCAGCCATGACAAGAGCAATGAACAATGGCTGTAACAACTAGGCAGATGAAGTACTTGTTTTTGACCTACATTGAATTTTTAACCCCTATATGGGCTTTGAGATTGTGTATTTTGCATAGGGCCTTTAGCTGAGACACTAAAGCTATTTTGCACATGCAATATGTCAGTCTGAAAAGCTGGCTGAGTTTGGAGCCTGAGTTTGGAGCATCTATATGAAAGATTTGGTGTATGATTCTTTAAGGCCTCCAGACATTGGAGCCAGGAAGAAGGGCAAAAGAAATTCTGCAGATGAAGAATCAAAACTCTTACTTAGTTTCATAATCTGAAATGTATTTTGTTTTAGTGAAATCCAAGAAGCGCTGTAACAGGGATGGTGTATCAGTTATCTATTACATACCATGTGTCACTGCCTATCATTCATTTGTATTTACTACTTAGTGATGTTACTACCTGTCTTCATAATAATGGTTGCATCTGTATGTGTGCTTTACTGAGGAGTAGATTAGTTGCAGAGTAAAGGTCACCATCTTCATGTGCAATAGTATTAGGCCACAGTAAATGAATTAGTACCTCCTAGTACTGTCCCTGACAACAGTAATTAACTAATTAAACACATGTAGATGCTAACCATATAGGTAAATTGTCAGCCCAGCCAGCAGGGGGCCAGACTCCTGCCTGCCACCTAGCCACATGGCTCCACACCTTCAGCACCCTCGTGCCCCATCCACCCCACACCACCACCCAGAGCCCAGGACAGAACAGGGAAGGAGTTGCCCTGGCATAAACTTCTTTGTCCTGGCTCAAATTGCTACTGTCCTGGGTGCATGTGTAGACACTGTGCCCAGGAGTACTCTACTGCAGCTCAAATGGCTCCAGAGTTCATTGCTTCAAAATGGATGTGTCCACATAGCGATTAATGTCAGCTAAATTCAGTCAGGGTTTCACTGGATCCAGAATGGCAGAAAATGCCACAGGAGGACCAAGTTACACCATTGCAAATCAACCACAAATACATTTATGCTGTATGGAAGGAACAGTGCTAACCAAAAAGGGGGCATACCTATAATGTCCAGGGAGCACACTGATACATATAGTTCACATTAAAAACCCCTCTGGAGCAGAAAAATTACTTATCTTACCAAACAAATATATTTGCCATGAGACAAAGAAAGCTCTGTTGAGGCTACATTGCTCTGCATAAATCCTTCTGAATTTGGTGCTGTAACTTAATAGAAGATTAAACTTTCTGCTATTAAAGGATGGAACTTATTTTTGGGCAATTAAAACTTTTCGGTTCTTGGAAATATTTATTGAAAGAAATTTTCTGAATAAAGTATTTTTACTGCTGAGATCCCCTATATTCTGTGCTTAAAGACATTTTAATAAAGTAGCACATTGCATAAAATATTTTTAGTAACACTTTCTGAATTCTCTCCTGTTCACTAACGAGGCCAGAATGAAATATACTTTTAAAAGGTGAGGATAGGTTGGTATCTCTGTCCAATTATGAAAGCTATACTTGGAGATCTGGGGGTATTCGTTGTAGGGATCTAGTAATTATGTAGAAATAAAACCAGTCTCTTTTGCTAACTGGCCATACATTGCTGCATGCAGATACCAAATACAACTGAAATGTTTAAACTTTATTTAGCACCTGAGAAGTCATGTTTCTAAGAGTTGCATGATTATGGTAATTCTTTGAATTTAAGCTAAAATCAGATTGGCAAAGACTGAAGATTTAGAGTTCACTGAAGCCAATTGAAAGACTATCTGCTATTGACTTCCATTGCCTTTCAACCAGGCTCTAAGGTATTTTGAATTTATTCTACTCCCATAAAAGTTTTGAATGATTCATACAATTACAGACAAGGTAAGATTTTGTATGCTCTATATAAGGCAGTACCAGGGAAAATCAAGAGAAGACTATATGCAATGCAAACAAGACAAGGTAGGTGACAGGCCCAATTTTTAGCCTTACAAAACCTAGAAATTTCAGGTATTTTGGACCAGGCCATTGAGACCCAAAGGTCCATACACTCTTCCTCAATAGGCTGGCCTTGCTTCACTAAAATACTTTTGGTTTTGTGAAGGAAAGTGTGAAAAAGGATGATTGTTCTCCCCCAAAAAACTCTCTCAAGTGTAAAAGGAAGCCTCGTACAGGCTACCCAAATGCAGACTGGTATAAACTAAACATATAAAATGTCCCTTTGAGTATTGCCAAGAAGTGCAAGTGAGGAACCTGCAGCTGGATGATGAACCTCCTTCTTCATGTATGGAGATCTGTTTTATCCGTGCCCATACATAATAGCTGTCAGTTAACACATCAACATCATGACATTTTGGTAAATTGTATTAGCATATGGTAAGATCTGTTTTAGTGCTGGGCATTGTAAAAAGTAGTTTTCTCTCAAGATAGAAGACACATAGGTCTTGTCCAGATGTTCAGGAGCATATGTTTGCAGTGACACACACAGTAGAAGAATACATTTGTGCTGCTACTGTGTGCCTCAGCATGTGCCCCTGCATGTGCACTTTGTTGCAGGACATATTGTCCAACTTTGGGCAAACTGCCAGCTCCTCCTGGCATGCTGGAGCAGCAAGGGCACAAATGGAGTGGCATAGATGCTCCAACTGGCATCCAGAGTGATTCCTTGGAGGACTAAGCCTGCATGTGTTCTGGTACATCTGTGCTGCAAGTTTGAAGAGTCAGGTATGCTTTAATGTTTCATGCATGCAGTTTGTGGTGTTACAATGAGGTTGGTGGTGCCATAAACCATATGTGCCTGCACATGTGGCTGCAACTACAGGAACTATACAAGAGAGTGCATAAAAAAAATATCAAATCTGGGTCCAAAGAAAAGACCTAATTGGGTATTCTAAATCTACGGAATATGATTTATGGCTTTTTCTTTAGAATAAATTTATTTGGATATAATAAAAGCTGTGATACTTCTATTATCAAAATAGCAAAATAGAGATGAGAACTTTAAGCCCTGCATTTTCAAGTAAATTACATCCATTGATTTACACTATGAAAATTGAACGCAAATCTAATTTTTGTATTCACATAATGTATTTTATTCCTAAACCAGACTTTTCTAAATGGTATGTGGGGTGGCTGAAGCTAGTCTCAGAAGCCAGGAACCCTGGGAGTGCCGCTCTGTATCCTAAGGCAAGGCCCCAGGGCCCCAGGAGAGATGAAGGACTCACCCAGAAAGCCACAGAAGCTGAGGCGGAAGCAGCATGTGCTGATACTGTGCCACCTCTTGAAGACTTTGTCAGTTAAGCTCGATGGTGTGAGGCTGATGACATCAGCCTCCAGTGCCGTTGTAGATAATTTAAAAGGCCCAGCAAATGCTGACCTAAGAGAAGATGAGGGAGACCAGGTACAGGACTGGTTAAGCCTAGGAGTGGGCAGTCCTGGGACACACAAGCGCAGTGGCAAGCTGGGGAATGCTAGTGCTGAAGTGGGGCTGGCTCAAGGAAGCTGGGAGTGCTGTAACAGCAGGGCAACTCCAGGCAGGCGTTCTTTTTTTTTTTTTTTTGGTTTCCATCAGGTTATTTTGCTTTTCTTTCATTTTTTTGTTTGTTTGGAGGGGGGTTGAGTGGGAAGAAGCCCAGTGAGGTAGAGTGAGCCTGGGGTGCTAGCAGGAGACCTATAGCTACATTAACCCTCAGAAACCAAGCTGAAGTCCCCAGACATTCATCATACATAGTTCCTTTTTTTTTTTTTCCTGTGTGTCCCATGTTGGATCAGGGTTCATGGCCAGTGCCTAGATTGAGAGAGCCACCTGAGAGAGAGGGCACAGGGCAGGAGGCCCGACAGAGGCAGAATCCAGGGAAAAGACCAAACTGGCCAAATCCTAATGAACAGGCTCAGGGGCTAGAGGCAGCAGCAGCTGGTGGAGGTTTTTCAATACCTAGTTGGTGAGTAGGTGGGGTATAGGGGAGACGGAGTTCCAAGGCCAATTCCATGGGAACCATGAGTACTACCTGTCCTGGGCGTGAGATCACACTACTGAACCCCTCCTTCAAATATGATTTCATCAAGATGTGGCAGGAGAATAGGGGACAGCCTAGCTTGGGAGTGGGGAAGAGCTCATGGGACCTAAATCAGCAAAGCAGAAGCTTGACAGTATGACACAGAATCCAGATCAACTCTGTCAAAAACCCTTATGGCATCTCTTGACATTAAAATAAACCGTGTTAATCAATTTCTTGGTTACCAGATTAAATATAAGAATTACTATGGACCAATAGTCTCATCATCATTCAACAAAACTAGATATATCTAAGCAGATTAATGATTGCATTTACACTGTAAGGAAGAAGTCTAAAGAACATTCCATGTAATTGCTTTACTGTTGTGAAGCTTTATCAAGTTTTAGAACTGAAGTTATCATCAATTTATTCATAGTGCATTTGTAAACTATACATGTTTATTTTTACCACTTATGTAGTATCCAAGGGTGGGTTTCTATTTATTTTTGCCTAAGTGTTAGTTTTTTAGTCTACTATGGGGCACTTTTGGCAGTTTTACACAGGAGAGATTCTGTTTCCTGGACACAGAACCCTACATATACACACCTTATATTTCTAGTACATTTGTTCTGGGAGAATATGTTTCTACTTATTTCTACTGGGAGAACTTACCAGGAGTACATTTCTCCTGGTAGAAACTACAGATGTACAAGTGTTCATTCACTTTCTGCAATGGGAAACATGCCCCTTTTGGGAGAAGGATCACAGAGGTGGCCAACCTGGAAGATCTCCCTTATTAAAGAAACACAAAAATGAATGCTTATATGCTCCCCTCCCAGTTTAGTTCTGGAAGGAAGGGGAACAGCAGGGCAAGGGGCAACTGCTAACCGGGTGGCAGAGGGTGGCAACAGTGAGGCTGGGAACTTGACTTGGAGAGGCTATCCATAGGGATACAGGACTATGCTCCCAACACTTCCCCAGATTGGGTATATGTCTACAGGCTGCATGTATATAGCAGCATAAGTGCCTGGTGTATGCACAGACAACCAAGCATGCTCAGTTTGTGCCTGTGCACACTTTATGAATCACCAATATCAGAAAATAGACTTGCTAGTGCACATAAGTGCCAAAGATGGCACTTAAATGACTAAAAATCTGCCTCTTCAGGAAATGGAGCTCAATCCCAAATGAGCACACAGGGTTCTTTAACACTGAAAATGACAGGTCCTGTCCCTATCTTGTTTACAATTAATGGTGGTTGTACAGCACATGAATCTACACAGATCTAATTGTAAGAAGATGGGAGGGGGCAGATCAGCTGCGGGGGCAGATCCCCAGGTACCTCTTACCCCTTCTCCTAGCCCATTGCATTCCTGCCCCATTTTGCTAATGCCCTAAAGGACAGTAACGTGAACATCCTCTTGCCAGTGTAAGGAATACCCTTGAAAACCTCCACCCAAACATGATAAGGAGAAGAGACTGTTATGTAAAGAATGGCCATTTGTGATGATAAGGAGGCATTGGTAACTGGGTGAGAGAAACCTGAAAGAAAATAAGAAAAGGAAGCTAATGAGCAAAGAACTCATTATAATACTAAAAAGCACACCCCTAGGTGGAGAGAAAGTATGCTAATGAAACATACATGTATGTAAATGAGGTACATGGCTTAAACA